>SSNR01000114.1:413218-909149 GCA_006937965.1 Callopanchax toddi
ACACAGACACATTTCTAAAAAAAAAAAAAAAAAATTTTTACTGATTATTTTACTGTTAGACTGAATCAAATTAAAACTGATCAAGTTAAACTATCCCAAAAGTATAAATCTGTATAAATCTCTGGCATGCTTTTCTTTTCAGGAGCACTATGAACTTTAACATAACACCTAACAGACTTTAGAACCACACAGCCTACAGTTAGTTTCACTGTAAAAAACAAAAACAAGCCTTGAAATAGCTTTTATTTGTCTGTAATGTTAATTTACACCTTAAACAAGGTCGTTAAACGATCATTGACAACTTGTTCCTGTTGTTTTTTAATGTCAGAGTGATCAAATGATTTCAACATTTTAAATAACTGGTCTGGTTCCAGTCACACTGTAAACATCCTTTGTGTTATCAATTTTCAGCCGCCTGCTTTGTAATTACTTGACAGGATATTCCCTGTCAATGTTAGCCATGCTCAATTTGGATGATTCTGCTTGGAAAGCTCTTAAATAAGCTTTGTGAGATTTGGCCATGAAAAGTCTAATGATTTTCACATTGTGATAAGAGATTTCAAGGTCATGGACTTTGCTGTTGGTTGTCCTTGTAGCTATTACTCTGAAATTCTGTGGAGATTTGGTCACTTGTGTTACTTTCCACGATGCGCTACTCTTGTTTTGTGTCTTTCGGAACAACGCAATGACACCAAATTGAGAAAATACCACTAACTCCTGTTAACATATACTTGTGCTCATGTTGTGTCCCTTGATTCCTCGCATGCTCTCAAACATAAACCAGATAGTCCACAAACAGCAGCTAATGGCAAAGGTTCTGTTTATCCCAGAGAGACTGTCTGTTGACTCAGACGGGCCCCTTTGGATGGAGCAACAACCCATCAATGATTAAACTATCACTGTCTTTGGATAAATTAGGATTTATAAAATCAACAGGAGATTCAATTAGCTACGTTCATCTTCAAATATAAAAAAAAAGCTGCGATACGGATCTAAAAGAGCCAAAACAAACAAATCTATTGATTACCACTCAGCACTGCAGCAATATGATGAAACGACTCCGATTAGTTCAAGGATGGGTGACTGGAGCAAAGTTTTACATGACAACCCACATTCCCTCTTTAAATGTTAATAAAGTGAAAACCCACAAAATTAATGTTTAATAGAAGACAAAAAATATCAGACACCATCCATTCTTACAAACCAACCAGATGTCTGCATCCCACTAATGACTGTTTGTGTGTTTTCATGTGTAATGTTTGTGTGTGTGTGGCTAGTAATTCAGGAGGTGGTCTGCTGTCGTGTTCAGATAAAAAGGAGGAAGAGGGGTGGTGGTGGTGGTAGTGGTGGTGAGGGGCGGGGGGTTGAAGGGGTGGGATGACATGGACAGGAATGGACAGTTTAATTAATAACCATCCATTTCCCTTCGACCTCAACTGGTCACACATCCTCTCTCTGGAATCCAGACTCGCACAACTTAACGTTCATCAACGGATATTGATGGAGCTGTAGCTCATAGAGCGGATATCAGAAAAGGAAGAAGGTTTTTAAGCTGACTGGGAGAAGGTAAGACCTATGAGGAAGAGTATGAACACAGACGACTTCTGGTTTGGTTTTCATGTTGGGTGGAGGTTACTGAAACCTTGTGGGCTGCTTTTTGATCTCAAGGGAAATTACACAGAGTTAATTAAAATAATGTGACAGCGTGGTCGATAAAAGTAATGTCCAACGTGACCATTTTGTAGCCTTGACAGTAGAATATATTGTAGAGCTCATTTGTGAAATGATACCCATTGATCTCTGAAGGAACAATGACATCACTAATATACATTGTAACAACTTCAACCTAATGAGTGTTTAGTGAAAAGCATGTTTTTGTATCTATAAGGACAAAAAAGGCATTCTGCCTTATATGAGTTGTTCTCCCGAAAGCCTTGTGGTGACCTGACCTTCATCCTCCTCCTTCCTCAACATCTCATCCCTGTGTGGGAGAGGAGACGGTGTGTTGATGTTTAATTTCTCTGCAAAGTTTCCATTGAACCTATATTTTTATTTAACACACTAAATCACCTTTTGGTCCTGTCTTACCAGACATTAACAAGTAATTGTTCCAACTATTCTGCTCCGTCTGGCTCGTGTTTCCTGAATCAGAGACAGAAAACCCTCCTGAATGAATGAGTGGGTGGGCTCCGAGATCAATGTGGTGGGACCGCTGCAAATCCCACCCAACGATGAGTTCTCCATCTCAGAAAGCACCCACATTTTTGGTAAGTAAGAAGACTCTTCAGACACAGCAGAGTGATTTAAACTGACTGCTGAAGTCAAACATGCAGCCACATAACATTTTGCCTTAGAACTGCCTTAATTCTTCATGTCATAAATTGAACAAGGTGTTGGAAATGTTCCTTTAATATTCTGGTCCATATCGACATGACAGCATCAGGTTCAAGAGTGGTTTGACACACCTATCATGTGTAGGATTCTTCTGTGCATAGTGGCTCTTAATGCTCTGACTCCAGCTTAAGTCCACTCCTTGAAGCTCAGTTCTTGAATTGATTTTGATTGACAATCCTCTCAAGGTTGCGGTTTTCCCTGTTGCACTTTTTCCTTCCTCTCAACTTTCTATGAATATATACTTGGACACAGCACTCTGTGAACAACCAACTTCTTTAGAAATGACCTGCCAGTAGTCAACATGAGAGTGTCAATAGCAGATAGTTGTTATTCATCATCCATAATGTTCTCTATTGAAACAATTCAAAATGTTTCACTATTACACGATAGGCAGTTTGTCCCCAAACTCATGATTCAGTCTGCTACTTGTAATTATGTGAAAAAAGTAACCATGTGGTTAATGAGTAGCCTCGCCAACCCTTGCTCCCCTTGGGATTTCTCAAGGAAGTACGATGAGTAGCAGAAGGCACGAGCAACAGAAGGGATTCCTACCAAACCCATTGATGGAAGATCATTTCTATTTTTGGTTAAGTCACAACAAAAGAACTGGATCACACAACACGGCAGGGGATCAGAGAGTAAAGTCTCAGAATAGCCTGTGAGTCTGGTCACATGGAGATGGCCATGGTCCACACATCTTCCAGAGGTTGGTGTTTCCTTCTCTTAATCAGATGTGTCATTTTGGTTTAAGGTGAAGTTTGGAACTGAGAAATGACTCTTATTTTGCTTTTATGTTTTAAAGCATAATAAGCTACACTTGTTCTGGAAGCCGGTAAAGATGTAACAGGTTCACACGAACAGCCTGTTCAAGCAACTTATGTCGTTTACTCCGGTGTAGTGTTACTGTACATCATGATTCTGAGGGATGCGGTGTACTCTGTACAAGCAAGCTGTTAATCATTTATGGGTTTATAGCATACTGTATGTTGTGTGGGGTTTCTGTCAAAGGTTGAGCTGTTCCTAATGAAACAAGATTCCTACAATCACTGCATGGTGTCACGATCCCTCCCGATCCCCCCATTTTTGTCACTCCTATCTTACCATGTATTTGTTCATTTTGTTTTAGTTGATCAGGTTTTGTGTTTTCTTCAGGTTTAGGTTCCATGGTGTGTTAATGTTCTAAGTTTAGTTTTGTGCTCCATATCTTGTAGTTTTAGTTTTGTCTTGGTTCATGTCCCTGTCATGTCTGTGTTTCCATGTTTTATACATGTTTTTAGGTCCTGTGTTCCTCCTCTGTCCTGTCAGTGACTCAAGTTTAGTACTTTATCACGGTTTGTGTTTTAGTTTTGCTTATTATTTGTCCCCCTGTCGAGCTCTCCCTGCTCTCCTCTCCTTCACTAATTAGTCATTGATCTCACCTGTTCCCATCACCTGCTCCTTGTTCCCCTGATTGCTCCCCCTCGTATTTAAGCCCTCCTGCCTTTATGTCTGGTTGTCAGTTTGCCTGTTTATGTCACACTGTCCTGGTCTAGCTGTGAGTTAAAATAATTTAATTTTTAAAAAATATAGTTCCTTCATTGATCAGTCTTCTTTTGTCCTGTGTCAGATCAGTGTCAGTTTTTTTAATGCTCATCTTTATCAATGCTCATCTATGTTTTGTCTTTGTCATTTAGATTTGTTCTTTTGAACAGCCAGCTTTTGCAACATCATTTGTTTCAGTTTGTTATTTTAAGCCCATTTATGTTTTTCTCTCCTGTCTGCATTTGGTTCATTGGTCCACAATCACTTTATGATACCATTAATACATATAGCTAAAATTGACAGGCAAGTTATTCATATTTCATCTAGTGTTTTCACTGCTCTTCATATGCTAGTTCCACCAATCATATCCAATAAAATGGTCCTTACTAATGAAGCTACATTAAAATTTGATCTTAATGAGTCCAAGAGAGCTTTTGCACATTCCAGTTGACAATATTGAGCATAAAGATAATTTACTATCTCACTCAGTTTTACCTTTCTGATTTATGGAGCATTTAGGTGTGTTGTGGTTGACTGCTTTGGTTTTTCAGACCAATTCAATGTTTTAACGCCAAAAATGGATGGCCAAAAATTGAAACAATTTAATATTTTTAAATGGAAAATGTATCCAGATCATGGACTTTTGATGTCGGTCTCAGAAATTGTGATTATTTGCTACGATTCACTAAGTAAGGTAGGCAGACAACAAGCTTTTCCTTTCAGTAAACAAATCAAACCAGGGAAGAGTTCTCTAGCCTTTACACATGTCAAAATATTCTTCAATATTTTCCCATAATTTACCAATGTATGTGCATTTGTACAATATACTAAAAAAAGTACATAAAGTGTAATATCCAGACATTTTATAAAAACTTCTTAATAAAACCCAGCTTGTATTTTTCTAAAATGTTTTTCTTTTATCAGATCTACTGGGAGATCAAGGCAGCCCCCTGCTGCAGGACCCTGACATCTTGTCCTTCTCCAGTTTTCCCAGCATGCAGTACTCATCCATGGAGCCAAATATGTCCTCCACTCCATACTACTCCACTCAGAACTACTATCCTCCATACGGTGGAGATGAATGGTACTCACACACAGGGATATATGAACTGAGGAAGGGACCCCTGGATGGCAGTTACCTGTCTGATATGGTCGAGGGGTCCTCTGTTGTTCCCACTGTGTGCAAAAGGACCCGGCACATGATGCAAGCTGGACGGGTCAAAGGGGAGGAGCTATGCGTGGTGTGTGGAGACAAGGCGTCTGGATATCATTATAACGCTCTCACCTGTGAGGGATGTAAAGGTGGGTTGATGGAGGTCTGGATATAATAAACTCTGTGGTGTTTCTACTGACCCGTGTTGTTGTTGGTCCAGCTGAAACTGTTTCCACCATTTCTACACAAATTTCATCACCATCTTATAGTAGAGTTGTTAGAGGTGCTCTGGTGTTTTTGTCTGCTCTGCAGGATGGATTGATTTCTGTCAAAATAAAAAAAACAATCTCTAACTTTGTGCAGCTGTAAATAATATTAATTTCTAAGAAATTAATGTTATTGCGAAAGAGACGCTACAGCCAGTCTGTGAGGGTTTGCTTTATGTTGTGCCTAAAGACTCTTTAGCCATATTTCTATAACACTTTTTGTGTGTTTATATATCAATCAGCTGGCTGCCTCCTCAGCAGTTCTCCATAACAAAAAGCCTGTAATTTTCCACAGACTGTTCAAGGTTGATCTTAATTTCCTGGAATGCTTTATGGTCATAGCTTAGTGAGGAGCAACAAAAACTTGTATTTTTAGATAACATAAAATCGGCCTTGTGTTCAGCTTGCATCACTGATATCATTACAAAGTATTTATCCAAGCCAGATGGAGTTTGTACTGTTTAAAGTACAGAGTTGTGCAGTTGTAATTAATTGCAGCATACCTACAAGCTGTTTTACATTTGACCCACATAATACATGTCTGCTCTCTAGTTTTAGTTCTTTAGAACCCAATCAGTCTGAACATCAGTCTAATGAAAGTCGTTCAGTTTATTTGTCTTGGAGTTTTCTCAGAAAGAGAAACTCTGATGCTTGATTCCTTAGCTGCATGACGCTGAAGTTTTTGTTCTTTATGATATAATGAAAAAATAACTGGTTGCGTGTTTAATTATCTGTCAACAGCATGGATTAATGTAGTCCACAACATAACTGGTCAACTGTGACCAACTGATGGTGACGGGAAAAAAAAAAACCCATCAGAATAACAATATTACATTGTCAATAAGCATTTTACAAGTAATTCACAAATTATTAACTGAGTGAAGGCCAAGTTGTGACCTTCAGCAGCTCCTCCCTGAGTTTTTATTGCTCTGTGAATTTAGTGGGATTCCTGTCCAACAGCAGGGTGAATGGATATGAGTGTAATTCCACACTGCTGAGTTGACAATGCCAGGAGTGTGGCAGGTGACCTGTGCTGCCATTTGACTGAGAATAGGCTCAGGTCTACGTGGTAAAGCTGTCAGATTGGATTTCCTCTCAGCTTTCTGCTTCACAATGCACGAGCAACCTGAGCTCAGTCCTAGCAGTGTGCTTCATTGTGCTTAATGATGTCAGAATGTCTAGTCACAACTCCATAGTTATTACAGGACCGTGTGTGTGTGTGTGTGTGTGTGTGTGTGTGTGTGTGTGTGTGTGTCTATTTGTTGGATTTGAATGCATGATTAGGACCAAACTTCTTTAATGAAGGTGCTTTGAAAGAAAAGATTGTGAAAGTCTTTTTGGATCAGAGTGAAGCGGTTCATCAGTGTAACTGCAACATCAGCAAACACTGGATGACTTTACAAGTTTTATGTCTTTGCTTTAACACGTTTAAGGGCTGTCAGTTCCATACAACCAAAGTAAAAGCTGCGTCTGCTGGATCCGCATTCTAAGCACCAATTTGAGCTCGTTCCCAGTGACTCAGCTGTCCCTTGTCTCTGTGTGTTGTGTTCATGGACAGGATCTCAAGGTGCAGCTGTAGAGAAAACAATGTCTGGTTTGGGAGTTTTAGGGTCTCATATTTTTTGCAGATTATGTGTTTTTGTTGAATCTTCAAGCTATGGTTCCTCCAAATCTGAGGCTGCGGTTTCCACCTGTTAAAAGGTAGAATGCTTAATCTGGTTTGAGATTGAGTCTCTGCATCAACTGAAGGAGTTCATGTATCTTGGTGTCTTGTTTGTGAGTGATGGTAACATGAAGCAAGAGATGGGCCGACAGATCGGAGCTCTGGTCTGTCATGGTGAAGAAGGAGCTGAGTCAAAATGCAAAGGTCTTGATTTAAGGATCTGACTATGATCCAAATCCTGGAGACAAGAGGCTAAAATGAGCATTCAAAGAGTGGCTGGGCTCAGCCTCAGTTCAGGCGAGGAGCTGCATCTTCTGGGGGAGCTCTAGAGCAACTTCTCCTCGATGAAAGGAGTCAGCTGAGGTGGTTCAGATGGGTCACTGGGGAGAGGAATGTCTGGGTTCACCTGCTACCTCCATGATTATCAAATAGATGATTGAATGACTTCATTTACTGATATTAACAGACAGCCCTTTGACCAAAACACTGTAGCTATATGTCACTGGGCTTCAGTTGGCAACAAATTTACAAGAAACATTCACAATGGAGTTTCCAAAATATCTTTATATGTTCACGATAAATAGTGAACATACATAATTAAGACAACTTGTGAGTAAATTGCAACAAGAAAATTGTGAAAAATGAGTGTTGTAGTTTTGACATGTGCAAGCCTATGTCAAAATTGTATTGCTAACATTGATTTAGTGTGATTCCAGACAAAATCTGTGTATTTTCTCACAAGTCGCCAACAGCTGCAGCCCAGTGGAAAAAATTGGCTAAACAAAACATATTGGAGTAGAAACCTAAAATGAAACAAAAACTTAGCTGTGAAATGTTTTACTCAAGATTATTCATTCACACCAACATCTAATTTATATTCAAATAAAAAAATCTGAATATTAACCTAAATTGATTATGTGACTATTAGGAGCATTGATCTATATTTCTTCTGTTATTTGAGTTAGATTTTTTTTTCTTTATTACCTGACAAACTGAAAATAAAAAGATTCTGAGCAAAAAAAAATCTTTCATTTATGAATATATCATTTATTTATTATTTAGTTATTTTTAAACTAACACAGTCCATAAAATTACTTCAAGGAATGATAATAAATTTATTGCTAATTTAAGTTTTTTAGTTTTATGGTTACAAGGCAAATTTTCAGATGCAGTAAAAGAAAAATCTTAAATTTACATATTTATTCAGCATTTTCTTTGCTCATGTTTGCATCATTCTTTTACCCACTTTCAGGTTTCTTCAGACGAAGCATAACAAAGAACGCCATGTACAAATGCAAGAGTGGTGGGAACTGTGAGATGGACATGTACATGCGCAGGAAATGCCAGGAGTGTCGGCTGAGAAAATGCAAAGAGATGGGCATGCTGGCGGAGTGTGAGTATCTCTGGGTGTTGAAGATTTGATCAGATGAAACAATAAGTTTGAAAAACGCTGCAGAGAAAGGGTCGATGACAGACGTGTTTCAAAGTGATCAGTGTGCAAACCCAGTCCTCTGTTCAGAGGTAATCCCCCATTCTCTATTCTGACATGGTCTATTTATTTATAACAGGAGATTGTGTGTCACTTATGCCATATACAACACAAAAGGCTCAGCTTTTGTTACTGTTCTTGGAATAGAAGCAGCTGAACAGAAAGTTCAGTTTAGAACAGATCAACCCCTTCAGAGCGCTGCTGTCTTTATAAGAAATTTAAAAGACATTTAGGTGTGTGTGTGTGTGTGTGTGTGTTAACATCACTGTCTCACTCCTGACATGGACTCTGTGGTTATGAGGTTTGTTAGGAGCTGTCAGTATAAGAGCAGACAGATAAACTAGACTCCTGTAGCTCATAAATAGTTCACAGCAGATGTGATCAATATTGTAGAATGGAAGGCTTTCACGATACGGGCCGCTGCTGCAGCAGGAGCTCAGCTGCTTAGGGTCTTCGTTTTTAAATCACAGTATGAAAGCAGATCCTTAAAGGGAAGGTTTTTTAATAAAATTTCAAATTCACCATTATTCCCAGTCTGTTTGATGTCTGTAAGTTCACCAGAAATGTAAAATCATTATGTAATTTTTACATTAAAATGTAGGTAAAATAATTCAGTGTAAAAGATATGAATACAGCATAAAATGTCCTTATATTCTACTGAAACTTATAGGTGACAGTTCAGGATTTTATTGACGACTTATTCAGAAATTTTCATCAGTGGTGACCTCCAGTGAGGGCCATCTGTGTGTGTGTGAGTGTGTGTGTGTTTAATCACTAGTCACATGGTTAAAGCAGGTCAGAGCACCTCATACATAGACATGAGCTGCCTGTCACTGTCTTCATAAACACTTTTTGAAACATCTTTCAAAAACATTGTCAGCTTTATAAATATTTTTTTATTCCAACTAGATAATATTTATGGATCCTGGTTCACAAACACTGATTGTTGTTTAAAAAAGCATTTCTAAAATAGACTCATGATTTTGAGACATCCGTTTGCAGAAACAACAAGACAAACCCTGTGATCTGTGTAGATAAACTCTCCCTGGACTGTGATCCTCACCAGAAACTCACACGCATTGATTTTAGCACCTTTAATGTATTTATGGTATGTTGTCTATAAAAAAGCTGAATAATGCAAGTACCAGACTGAGATCTGGTATTGGCAGATAAAAATATTTGGATCAATATTGGGGGACATAAGATCATGGACACCTCTAGTTTCAACCTTAACAGTCTAACGTCTACCCTTGAGGTATTTAACACACAAAGTGATGCTTTCATGATGCTGACAGGCCTGCTGACAGAGATCCAGTGTAAATCCAAACGGCTGCGTAAGAACCCCAAGGCCTCCCCCGGACGGTCGACAGGAGACGAGACAGAGGCAGCCGACTGCGCAGACAACAAACAGGTCACCTCAACCACCAAACTGTCCAAGGTAAACAACATCTGCTGTCTCTATAGTTAGACTCCAACTTGTGACATGAACTTAATGCTGTTTGTGCTCTTTCTTTCAAATTCAGGAAAAGATTGAAATCACCAAAGAGCAGGAGATACTCATGAGACTCATCGTAGAGGCTTACAACAGACATCAGATCCCTCAAGATGTTACAAAAAAACTGGTATTTCTTTAATCCTGCTGCGGAATTATTAACATCCATCGATTCTGCAGAAATCTCTTGGCTGGAGTGAAATTTGGATCATTGCATGCTGAGACAGCTTTAGCCTTGCACTGAGGTTTAGGTTTTTGCTGCTCTGACTGAATAAATTATCTGCTTATTCTCATTTTCCCTTCAGCTACAGGAGCAGTACAGTACAGAGGAGAACTTTCTCCTCTTGACAGAAATCGCAACAAGTCAGGTTCAAGTGTTGGTGGAGTTCACAAAAAACATTCCAGGTCTCTCAGAGAAATGCATAGCACAACAAACCAGCTTTTATTTTTCAAACATTGCATTATGTTTAACGAGACGTGTCTCTTTTTTTTTTGGTCTGCAGGCTTTTTAACTCTGGATCACGAAGATCAGATCGCTCTCCTGAAGGGTTCGGCCGTGGAAGCCATGTTTCTGCGTTCGGCTCAAGTGTTCAGCAAAAAGATGCCTAAAGGACACACTGAGGTTGTAGAGGAGAGGATACGCAAGAGTGGTGAGTCCAAATTCTCACGCCTACTCATCAAATTCACATCTAATGTCGCCCTCCTTCTTTCATGTCAGATTTTTAGAAACTAGATCATCTGTGTTGAGAAAAGATGGAATTAGAATCGTTTTGGGGCAAATCTTTAAAATGGTCGGAAATCTGGTCTGATGCTTCTTTAATATTTGACCTGTGTGATGCAGCAGGGAGATGTGTGCTGACCTCTGACCAGGTGTTGATTACTCACACACCCTATAGGTTTAGTTTCACTTCATTTAGGTCTAAGTGTGTGTGCATCGCTGAGTTATTAAAACACACACTCTGACTCTCTATCTGTCCACTTGTTTACTTCCTCACTGGTTTAAAATCATTTATATGTATGTGAGGTGTCATTGTGTCAACTAGGTTGGACAGTTAGACAGCAGTGTTGACGGCAGAAGTGTGTGTGTGTGTGTGTGTGTGTGTGTGTGTGTGTGTGTGTGTGTGTGTGTGTGTGTGCGTGCTGTGAATGGTCGGGATAAGAGATATTCACACTAAAGGCCAGTCTGAGAGAAAAAGGCGGCAAAGCTGTCTGAAGAGACCATTGTTTCTTATCAAAACATCTAGAGAGCTATTGTGCATTTCTCTCCCTCTGAGCCCCTCTGGCATTTCTGAATGCTTGATGATGCGTCCGGGCAGACAGACACAATCCGAAGAGCGTCAAAAGTTGGAGCTTTTCTTATATGATGAAGCAGAATCCGATTCAAAACGTTTAAATTATATAGTGATCTGTTGGGAAATATGCATTTATTTTGTTTATTGACTGGAAGGAGAAGTAAGAAACTTAATATTTATCACTTGTTAATGTTTTCTGCAGCATTTTTTAAATGTATAAAATTAAGCTCACCTTACTACTTTTTAAAAAACTGCCATCAAAAAATATTTGACCAAAGCAGGTGTTAGCTGTGAAGCGGTAAAGAATCTACACTCAAAGGGGATTTTGTATTTATTGATGCTTCACTTTTTTTTTGTAAAATAAGAGCAATGATATTATTACTGATAGAAAAAAATGGATAAATGCATAAATGTTTGAATTTATGAATTCAGTTGAGATCATTTCTGGCTTTTACTGTCTCCAGTCCTCGATTCTTTATCTCGTTCCTCTCGTTTTGTCTTCCTCCTCTTTGCTTTTATTCTCCCGTTCCTCATTAACCGTCACCTCGACGCCTTTCCTTTAGACATTTGTTCTAATGTGTTTTCAGTCCTGTTTGTTGTTTGTTGGCATGTTTGTGCAGAATTTACCCAGAAAAATATAACTAGAACATAACCATGATGAGGCACTGCCAAATAAAAACCTTAATTGAATAGGTTCTATCAGTAAACGATTGATTAATATTGATTTTACAGTTTGATTTTGCACATAACGTCTTTGCTATCGACTTTTGTACATGACTGTTGGTTAATTAAGAAAGCTTGTAGCGCCCGGCCATTTCAGAATATTTAGATCAAACATGATCCTTAAATTTAATATTTTTGCATTTCTTCTATCAAGCAGTCCTACATTTTTTTTAGCATTTTTTTGAACATGCTTTTATTTGCCCGTGAAGATGTTTCATTACATATGCCAAGGATTCCTCAGTTTGACTAAAGAAATCTTTTGAGGAGGAATAAAACTGTGTTTTTTGTTCGTTTTCTCAGGAGAAACCAAACATCTGTCGCATTTTCCAGCACTGGGATATCACTATAATGACTGAATATTTCTTCTAATTGTTTCTGCAGGTATATCAGAGGAATTTATCACTCCCTTGTTCAACTTTTACAAAAGTGTAGGTGAGCTCCACATGGTGCTGGAGGAACAAGCGCTGCTCACCGCCATAACAATCCTGACACCAGGTCAGTCTGAGGGAACAGCTTTTTCACTCATCCAGTTTTCTTTAAAGTATTAAAATAGGATATGTTTCTCAGTTTAATGTCTACAGTCCTTGATGTCTCATTGTAAACTCACAGCTCACTCTGTCCCCCTATAGATCGGCCTTACGTGAAGGATCAGCAGGCTGTTGAGAGGCTGCAGGAGCCCATGGTAGATGTGCTGAGGAAGCTGTGCGCTCTGCAGCATCCTCAGAAGCCGCAGTACTTTGCTCGCCTCCTGGGTCGCCTGACGGAGCTGAGAACGCTCAACCACTACCACGCAGAGATGCTCACATCCTGGAGGGTGAACGACCACAAATTCACCCCGCTGCTCTGTGAGATCTGGGACGTGCAGTGACACACGATGAGCAGAGAGGACGACAGGGATGATGGGAAGAACGATTCAGCTCTAAAGAACATGGAGGCCCAGCAGGAGAACAAGTTAAAGATATGAGGATTAAATTCTCCAACAAGCAGTTTGCCTTGATTGTGCCTGTTCTTAGGAATGGGTTGAAATAATATTTGTGTGAAAATACAAACATTTCCCATCATTTTGAGGGTTTATTACTAAATCTAGCAGGATGTTCTTCTGCTCAAAAGTTAGGATTTATGATGAATTGATTAGTCAAACATGTCCAACACTGGAACTTTGCCAAATTCAAGAGGATGGTTGAAAGAAATGTAACATTTAAATTAGAATTTGATGAAAACTTCATTTATATTTTATGTGTAAAACTCATTTTTTATGTTTGCCTTAATAATTGACAAGGTTTTCAGGCTAAAAAGGTTCACCTTGCAACATTTTTCATACCAGAGAGGATTTTCAAACACTGAGCAGTAAACAGACTGCTGTATCATCTGGTATTAATTCAGAATGATAAACAGTGTTTAAATAATCCTTATTAAAAATCTGAGAAAATGTATCTAAATACAAAAAAAAATCTAGTTTCTAGTAACATGAACAAAATATGGACGTGTCTAAGGAAACATGTCTGTTTTAAGCAGCCTCTAAACAATAAACTGACTTTTGATGTTTTATTTATGTTAACCTGCTTACAACAAAGGCACTTCAATTAAAGGACTATGACCATTTTTTTGCACATTTAGCCAATTTTCTAATAACCAATAAAGAATATTTAACAGAACTGTGATCACTTTAACCTGATTTTTCTTTCTGTTCAGACTTTTCTTCATTTTTACATTTCCTCTGTTACTTTTTAATATCAGAATACCAGACATTTGCATAATATTTGCCCCTTTTTTTACTTTAAAACATGTAAAATTGCATTATGTGGTGCAACTACTACAGTACAGGACCCT
Source organism: Callopanchax toddi (assembly GCA_006937965.1). Classification (NCBI taxonomy): domain Eukaryota; kingdom Metazoa; phylum Chordata; class Actinopteri; order Cyprinodontiformes; family Nothobranchiidae; genus Callopanchax; species Callopanchax toddi. The sequence continues at coordinate 427,042 of SSNR01000114.1, forward strand.
TTTGTGTAAATAGTTGTGCATCAAAATAACAAGAGTAGAACAGATTTAGCTAATTTTGAGTTTGATACATAAAAAACATGTTTTTGCCAAATAGTATTTTTTCTATTTCTAACTGATCAGGATTAGTACTTTCCTCAAAAACAATGCGTTGAATCCTAAACAGATTTCTGCCCTCTGGTGGAGAATCTAAGTACTGCCAATGGCACTAGACATTGGTTTATGTCATAGTTGTATTTTCTATAAAATTAAAAATATAACAATTCATATAAGTGCTGTTTTTTGTTTAAATAGATTAATTTAAAACAGATGTATAATTTTCTGATCATTTATGCATCAGTCTTTAAGTGGTTATTGTAATTAATTTAGCATTTGACTGCAAAAAAAGTTATTTTCAGAGGACACAAAACATGAAACAGGTTCTGTTTACAGTTAAAAGAAATGAACGTGACATCTATGTCAAATTTATTTATTAGGCATGTTTTGATATGATTTACATCATTTACAAAATTATTTTTATTCAAAAAATAATTTTTAAAGGTAAAAATTAAATGCACCATATTTTATGACTTCTACACATAAAGACCCCAAAACACTGATTTTAACATTTATAATATACCGGTAATTTGGGTGTTTTGTAACTACCGGTAATTGCACTTTAAGAATGAAAACCCTCTTTTCTGCTTGGTTAGTGACCATGGTTGTGTCAGAGCACCATCTTGTGGAATAATCAGAATATTTTACTATAATGACATTATACAGTAAACAAATATAAGCAACAAAGACATAAAAACACAAGACTCACCACAGATCTACAGCCTACCCATTTAAATAGCTTACACTATAACTATAAATCATCTTGTTTCTCTAAAGATACAAAAGAAAGCTGACGTGATTTATAGGTTAGATCTGTCCTGGGTTTTGAAGATTGTTTCAGCGACAGGATAAACCAGGAATCCAGAGAAGGTGGTGTACCTGCCCTGGTTGCTGTAGACGGCGTAGCGCTCATCCTGCTGACTGTACAGCCATACTCTGTCCCCCTCACCGAGTGACAGCATCAGACTCTGACTCTGCATCTCCCGTCTCTTTGACGTGTCTTCATCGAACACCATGGCCTGCACCTGCCCATTCCCGGTCATCAGCTTCACAGAAACGGCCTTGCGAGGATGTTTCCCCACAGTGAAGGCGAAGAAGTACACGCCAGGGAAGCGACACGTGAACAAGCCTGAGGTTTTGTTGAAATGACCCCCTACATTGACATATTCCACATCAAAGGTCAAAGGTGGCTTTTCCTGATCCCTGCTGCTCTGACCCATGAATGTGGACGTCCGTGCCACAGAGAAGGCCGACTGTGGTTGCTCCATTGCCTGAGGTGGGCAGTCCGGGTGAGGTGATGATGGAGGGAGGAGGTTTTTGCTGATGTAGCTGGTTTGATGGATGTCAGGATAAACCAGATAGCCTGAGAAGGTGATATAAGGACCTGCATTACTGTACAGAGCATACTTGGGGTTCTGCTGAATGAGCAGCCACACGGTGTCCATTTCCTTCAAACTGATCATCACACTCTGGCTTTGAACCTTCCTGCCTATCCTACGGTAGTCATCATAAGCTATGGCCTGCACCTCCTCCCTGTTCTTCACCAGTATTACAGAGAGGAGTTTTTTAGGAAATTTTCCCACAGAGAAGGAGAAATAATAAGCCCCTGGGATGCGGCAGCGGAAGTGACCATTGTCTGGGTCGAAATCCCTTCCGATGTTGACCATGAGTTTGTTGAAAGTCACTGCTTTCGTCTTGCCTCCCACCATGCTACTGGTTCGGGTGGCAGAGAAAGCAGAGCGGAGGTCTCCTGTCACCGGAGGGCTGTGAAGGGACGCGACTGTCTCAGAGTACAGGATCATGATGAGAAAACTACATCCCAGGTGGAAGTGTGAGCTCCAGTACACTGAAATAAAAAAAAAGAGACACAATAAACTATAAGATGTTGACCAAAACTCTCCCAAAACAAGTTGTCTCAATACAAAAAAGATCACCTGATGAAAGGGGTTTACAAATTAAAATTAAACTCTAATTTTCAAAAAACACTGTGACTTATGCATGCGGTGTTTAGGAATAAATTACAATACAAGTTAAAAAAAAAACATGTGTAATGACCACCAAAAATAGAGAAAAAAAAGATCTGTTTTAGGACTTTTCTGCATCACATTGAACTCATCACACAAGGAAACTCCTTCATATGAATTACAGGTTAAAAAGGAATTAACTGGCTCACTGTTGACATAAAAATCATGCAGTCATTGTGAGCAGCAGCTCCTATAATGTGACTGATGTTTCTGTTCTCCCTGTGCACCCGGAGAAGGGCCTGAATTAGGTGCTGGTTCATCTGTTCCTATGTGAGCTGAACAATGGAAAATTTCAAAGGGTTGGTGAGGTGGGGCCGGACATGATGGAGCGCCAAGAGACACAACTGAAAAATATCAGGGAGTCATTACATCAAACTGGGAATTCAATTATTCACTGGTCAAAAAGCATTTTTTCCCACAATTTATATGTCCTAGATTTTTTTTTATACATGAGATAAGCGTCAAAGAGTGCAAAATGTTTAAACAGAAATACATTTATTGATCAAAATCACCACGAAGTTCATAAATACTGAATAGCGTTTGTTTACATAAACAAAAAAGAATAATTTCAAAAGGTCAGAGCGGTGTGAATAAGGTCCGAAACTCAACTGTGGGAAATCTGCACCTGTGCATTAAATGTTATGGAAATAATTGCAAAATAAAGATTTTAACTAATTTGCATAATATACTGACAAATATCCAGTCCAGCGCTGTGCTGGAAAAATTTAAGGAAAACACACAAAAAATAGTCCTTCAGAAGTCTGATCCTCTGTCTTTTTTTAGAAAACAAACTACATGTTTTGATTTATAGGAAAAACTTGTAACTTCTTTTTCTCATAGAATACAGTCACAGTTGTGCAACAGTGCTGCAAAATCAATGCAGCTATATTGTACAGAATTATAAAATCCAAACCTAACAGAAAATGTTTTTCTCATGATAATTCCTGCACAATATTTGCATCTAAAATAATAACTAAATAAAAACATTTAAACTGGTAACAAAAACTCTGAACTCACCTGTCGAGCTTAGTCGGGACAGAAACAACATGCTGGACTTTTCAGTGGTCAAATCTTTAAATGAAGTTGCTGTGAGTTTGCAGCTCTGTTAATTTAACTGACATCCAGTGCAACAAAAAGTGTTGTCCATTCAGAAATGTTAGAAGGAGGAGGAGCTCCAAAACTTCCCTCCAATCTATAGCTCAGAAAAAACAGGCAACTGCTGCTGAACTGTGCACTCTTTAGCTCCCAGGGTTGTTAAGTCTAACTCATCCTTGTTTTGTCTGCAACAGGTGAAAATATCTCACTTCTTTGAACTGAAAATTCTAAGTATCCAATAGGTGCAAATGAAAAAACAAAACAAAACAAAGACCCATGTGCAAATACCCAAATAATTCTGTTGTAATGCAAACAAATCTTCACTCTTTATATGATGTGGGATTAAATACGTTTTCTTCTTCCCACTCCCTTTCAAGCAACGACTATCGATCATTGCTCATTAATATTTTTTAGTTATTAATAGATGATATTGTTTGTGAAGGATGTTGATGATGACCAGAAATGATGATAATGTGATGGATGCATAATGTTGCTTGAAATAAATAAATAAATACTGAACTGAACTGATGTGATTAAGAAACAACAAAAGGCTGCTAATGATAATGTAACATTTGAAAGAAAATTAAACTTATTTTTAAATCAAATCCTTCTTTTACTTTTACTGTAGATATTTCCATTTATTTATAAGAATTGTATTTTCTACCTGCATGAAATTTAATTTAAATTGTTTAACCCTTTGTAGGGAAAGTGACAATATTTGATTGTGTTTTAAATTTGATTTGCAGCCTTTTACGAAAAAGTTTTAAAAAGTGAAAAAGAAAAAAAAAACAAGATTTCAAAAAAGTGCAAATGTTATAAGTAAAATTGATTAGAATGAAAAAGTTAAATAAGAATAAAAACATTCAAATGTCCTTCTAATTGTCCCCAATAACTTGTGTATCAGTCAGTGTCCTTTAAAGAGTAAAACTACATTTATGTAGTGATTTTTATTTACATTTTTTAACTTAAAAAAACGTTTGAACATGACTTTTTGAAAATCTTTTAACCTTTCTCTTACTTTATTTTTTTTTACTTTTCAAAACTTTTATGTAAACGTTTCAGGTTTAGTCTGCAAATCAAAAGGGTCAGACTCACTTGCCCTATATGGTTGTTATTATCTTGTCTTCTTTCAGATATTGGGAAATGTTCATAATTTTATTCGTTTAGTGGATAATATAAAAAAACATGCAAACAACAGTTAACAGTAGTACCAGTAGTAGTAAAAAGTTAACAGTTTTACCTTAATTTGAAGTTAATTAGAAGTTAATGTTTTTATTCCAACACCGTTTGAGGGACCACGCTGTCATGACGCATGAAACCGGAAGTCGTGTGTTTGCTGTCAATGCCTACGAGAGAGCGATCCCACCGAGAGCTAAAGCCCGCATTTAGACAAGATGGCAGGACTGCCCCGCAGAATCATTAAGGTACTTATTTATAATTTATAACAGAAGTGCAGCTCTTCCGTAGTGATACAAATGATGCATGTATAGTTTCAACTTCTCCTGCACTGCCCAGTGAACAGTATGTGTGCCAACGTTAGCGCTCAGCTGGCTAGCGTTAGTTTGATAAAGTAACTTCCGCTTTTTTATGTGCATGTCCTCTTATGCACGATATGTCCTATAAATACTTTGCTGCATTAGAAAAATAGTAGGTAAACATGCTGTGTGCCTGTTTTTGTAGTATTATTTTTGAGTTATAGCGCGTTATTATTCTGTTTATAGAGCCGGAACACCCGGTTAGCTACAGTGCTAACCTCGGCTAGTTGCTAGCTTTGTATTTGAATTGCCAAGCAGACGTCAGCTTTTTACCCAAATTACTCTAAAAATATACGTTTGCTGTTCAAAAATTCACCATAAAACGCCTTTTGTTGTCTTCATTTCTACACCGAGAATACTTTCCATTCATTCCGTGATACATTTTGGATGTCAGCGCTTTAAGAATAGGCCAAACATGACAATTTTAGGCGATTAATACAAGATCGGAAATCATTTTCAGTGAACCTTTATTGCATCCCCCTAACATAGTTTTCTAATGATGGTTAGGTTTGATCTGCACTGATCCGCATCTCCTGACTGTAACAAATTATAATATTGCTACAAATGTCATGTAAATGTAATCATTTAAAAAGATACCTTATGTTTTCATCATCTTGAAAAGTCTTCATAACTTTGACATATGTTAATTGCCCCAACATAAATATTTCTTAGCTCCACTTCCCTACCCTAGAGGAAGGACAACACTATTTCATGAAGTCCACAGTACATATTTCTTATTCACACATTACCTCTCAAGTTGGACCTGATGCACCTACGTACATCATACATCAGTGTCATGTAAATGTACAGAAGTGAAATGGGGACAGCAGAGTGGATCCCACTGTAAAATCAGTGCTGGCAGATCAAGTAGACTCGGGGATAGCTCTAAGGCCATAGTGGGGCTAACAGGGAAGACCATATTCAAACATATTAACCCCTAATTTAAATGCACCAGTTAAACTTAACAGTAATGGATTTGGAAATAAAGATGGAGATCTGAGAAAGTGCAAAGCCAATAATCCTAAAAGATGTCAGACCAGTGGTGTCCAGCCTTGGTCCTTGAGGGCCACTATCAGGCAAGTTTTAGATGTTTCCTTGCTTCTAATGAATAGGTGATTAACAAACTTCTTCAGAACTGGACACACCGAGAAGGTAAATTGATTCAGGTGTGTTAAAGCAGGGAAACATCAAAACGTTCTAGACTCCAGGACTGAGAGTTGCTGATGAACGTTTTAGATGTTTCTCTGCTTCAGCACACCTATGAATCAGCTCGTTATAAAATGCTTCTTTAGAACTTGAGGATATGCTGACTTGGGTGTTTTGGAGCAGGGAAACAACTAAAACATCCAGTATGGTGGCTTTTGAGGACCAGGATTGGACAATATTGTTCCAGATGATCAGTGCCATGGAGGAAACTGATATTTTTATTTGGCATATTATTTATATATAATGCATATTTAGTTTCCCAGTTGTTTAGTTTATATTGGTAGAAAATGTAAAAACTGCCCATTGTTGTTTTCTAAGCTTCATTAGATTATTTTTTTTAAATGATGGCAAATACTTTGCTCATCCTTACAACACCTATAGTAGATTTAACATTTACTAATTTATGAGCTGCAAAACACCTTTTATGGTGATTAATAAATTAAAAGAATGGCAAAGGTTTCATAGGTATGTGACGAAGTGAATCCACCGCCTGGAGTTGGTGGGAAAAGGTGGGAGGGCTGGGAACAGTTCTTAATGGGCCGAGCCTCTGAACCCTCAGAGCGTGTGACTGGGACTGGGAGCCCCTCTCCTGTCTGTGTTTTCACTGCATGGTTTTGTCTGTGGGTTATCTGAAACATTTCAGGAATCTCACTCCCACTTAGATGAAGGAAAAGGGTGACAAAAACACGAGTCAGAGGCATTTTGTGTTTTCTTTTTACCCACTTGTTCAGCTGCATGCTAAATTCATACTAAAGCATATCTTACTCCCCTTTTTTCATTAAAGGTAGGTTTTTCTGTCACTGTAAGCTGGGAGTTAACTGGCTGCAGTGGCTTGGTTATAATGGAAGCTATGGTCTCCTGCGGCGTGGTGGCTGAGTCACTGTCATCTCTAATATACAGCCACTTATTATTGGACATTAAACCAATGCAGAACCACTAACTGCTTAGTGCTGACTTCTGGCTCTAATACAGTCTTGTTTAAAAACAATAACATATTAAATGAAATGCCTAGTTCCTACATCTTTTAGACTTTTTTAATCAGTTACTTTTGATCCTTCAGAAAATAGTTTTTGGACTCAATAAATTTGTCCTAAATCAACAGCTTTGGTATTAGGATTTGTTCACATGGTCTTTGCTACCAAAAATTAGCTTAGAGAAGGAGAGGAGGGCCATATGCACTATTACATTCAAGTTTTTCTCTTCTCTGCTGAGAAACTAAAAATATATCAAGGAAGTTACTAGTTTTTCCCAGCTGGAGACTTGAAAACAGGTTGTTTCTGTCAGAGGAAAACAATGACTTTACATGCACTGATTGTGAGGGGAAGTTGAGCAGCAGCTAAGGAGGAGAGTTCAGACTTGTTCAAGGATGACTCTTTCTAGGTCTACCTCAGACTGAGTAGTAACAGACTTGTTGTGATGGAAGGAGTCCCACAGAGACTCAGAAACCAACTTCAGACTGCAGCTTCTCTTGAGTAATCAGATCAGTCATGTAAATGAACAGACACACAAATGTCAATGTGTTTGTGAGATATTGTGTAACTTCAGGCTTCAGTAAAAACACAGGTGATTACAGTGGCTCTAAACATTGTTATGCCTAACTCTAAGAAATGGACATGACTGAGTGCCATGACAGTTGTTTTGTGCTGAATCTATTTTAAAATTCTATTTTCAGTTTTGCTGGCTGGTTTTGTTTCAGCTTTCCACAGTTTTGTCTGAAAACAAGCAATTATATTTGTTCACTGAAAGGCAGAGGGTGTCAGGATGGTGCAGTGATTAGCAAGTAGTTTTAATCTTGCCTCTGGGCTTTCTCTGGTGAGTGTTCAGTGTTTTGTAGTACACCCAACAGTTTTTTTTTAAACATGCATTTTAAGCTAGCTGATTTTCTGAATCTTCTGTAGATGTAGGGGCGAAGGGTTGTTGTCTCATTTGTTATGGTGTTTGGCCTCATGATGGCAACCCGTCATTCAATGATAACCCACTTTAACCCTGTGAGTGTAAACAGGACAGTGGTTTTGGAAAATGTATGAAATGCTTCCAGTCCCAGTCAGATGTAAACCTCACTGATGTTTGTCAAAACACTGCTAGGACCCTGTCATGATGTAACTGTATATCTTTTTTATGTCATTTTTAGGAAACTCAGCGCTTGCTTGCAGAACCAGTTCCTGGCATCAAGGCAGAGCCAGATGAAGGAAATGCCCGCTACTTTCATGTCGTCATTGCTGGGCCTCAAGACTCACCATTTGAGGGAGGCACGTTTAAACTTGAACTCTTTTTACCAGAGGAATATCCCATGGCAGCTCCTAAAGTACGTTTTATGACCAAAATATATCATCCCAATGTGGATAAGTTGGGAAGAATATGTCTGGACATTTTGAAAGGTAAGATGGATTTCTTTAACAATTGCATTTAACAGTGTGATTCTTTCTTTTACACCTTACAAGAATAACTAAAAGAAGTTGGTTTTAATAGTGATTTAGAATGTTTTCTGTTTTTAATGTGTTGTCTTAGGCCTGTACTGGGATGTTGGGCTTAAAAAATTAGCTTGGCAATACAAACATGCACTCCTAAAATAAGTCTTTTACCCCGAGTCAAGCTTTGTGCAACCAGAGTTTCATCTCACCAGTCTCATCACTGCTTCATCATACTTTTCAATGTTTTACTTATCCATCAATTTTTCAGATAAATGGTCACCAGCTCTGCAGATTCGTACAGTGCTGTTATCAATCCAGGCCTTACTAAGTGCTCCCAATCCTGACGATCCTCTAGCAAACGATGTTGCAGAGAAGTGGAAGTCCAATGAAGCTGAAGCCATAGAAACAGGTGAGAGCTTTGATCCGGCTGCTTCACAAAAGTCCTCTGTCCCTGTGTGGTGCTCACTTTGGCAGCTATTGTGATTAAATAGTTAAAAACACACAAAAGCAAAAAGTTTACTAAAGTTATTATTATTAGAGTTTTCATGGATTGAATACATTAGTCTAATGAGCGGTACGTCTGAACACTTCACAGTAGAGATCCAAACTTTTTAACTTCTGACCCACAAAACAGACTTGTGACCCCAGCTGTTTCTGGTTTAAGTACACAAACATTACTAACAATCCTGATGCAACAATGACCCAAACGTAATGCTATTTTACACTTTTATTTTTATAATTATTCGAAAAACATAGTATTAATGTTTATTTTCAAAGAGACTTCGGTCTCTGCAGATCATTTTCAAACTCTACACTTTTATGACTTTTATTTGTCCCCCAAGCCTTTGATCTGAAATTTTGGACTGTTGGAATAATGATGGGAGTAAAAATGTAGTTGTTTTCCTGCCTTAATTGATCAAATCAAATGTATTCAATAGAAGATTAACAAGCTGTGACTGTATCTTTAATATTTTGTCCTGTTTTGCTCATCCTCCAAACGGCAATAACTCTGGCACATAGATCTACTTCTGTTATCCATAAATAAGCAGAATTAAAGTAGCTTAAAGTAGCTCACAGCTTTAGTTTTCTCGGTGGACCTGCCAAATATCAAAATCTTGTCGATGGAAGTCTGTTTCAAATATAAGCACTGTACTTATTTAATTAGGTCATCAGGAACAGATATAAAACCTCAAAGTAGCTTAGCTTGGAAGAGCTGGATCACCTCATGTCTTTTTAACTTCAATAGATTCAAATAAGTGCAGAAAAAAGTTATTGTTTGAATATTCTGCTTGTTCTAGTTCTTTCGCTCAGAGAATGTAATACTTTAATCCTTAAGGAGGCCAAACAAAGTGCCAGGGTTGTGAGATTTTGTAAAATGTGTACATGCAGCCCTTTAGAAAAAAAAAAAGCATGACTATCACAATAAGCTTTAGACTGAGAGCCAACTTCATACCTCAGGGGATTTATGTCGTTCACACTCACAACTTCTGCTCTGAGGTGTTTACACAGTCTGGATCATTTTGCACAAAACTCCACCATTCAGCTTGGTGGTTCTAATAGTGTGACGATTAAACCACATATTGTTATTTTCTTTAAATATCACATGTATACACTACAATAACACCTCTCACTGCATGCTATGTTAAATATTGTGGGTTAACTTTCCAATAAAAGCTATTTTTATTTGTTCTTTTTAAAAGTTTTCAGGCACATCTTACTGTGTGTTTTTTGTCTCTTCAGCAAAGACATGGACCAGGCTTTATGCTGGAAACAAAAATGAAATTTAAAGCAGCCGCACAGGTGGAGACTTGAGTGAAAGTCAAGTGAGAACACAACTTGTGCTGCCAAGACCACCTCCAGCTTCATTTGCATTTAAAGGACACAGTCTCTTATTTTTTATATATATATATAAATATATATGAAACCTGCTGATATTTGGTGATTTCAATGCACACTAGTATTGAATGACATGTCTTTGTCGTAACTCACTACTATTCAAATGCATGGGCAGAGGTTTTAGATCTACTCACCTGGCTTTCGTTGTCTGATTGGGGGGAAAAAGGTGTCTTATGTCCCAGAAATTTAGGGGAATGTGGCTTTGGCAGGGGGGCAGAGCAACAAACTACATGGGAATGGCTGGATGTGGAATATAGTGTGTATATCTTTTTATGTTTCTTTTAACATTGTTTTACTGTGTTTGTTTAATAAAAGCAACTAACTACTACCAGCCCACTGTATGTAGTCACTCACCCTAAGGCTTCTATCCTGTGTGCACCGCCCGGCAGGACACAATCACTCCTTCACTTATTTGTTAACTAAAATCAATCATTGGCTTCATTAAATGCAAAACTAGAAACCAAACTGAGCCTGCCATCATATACCAACCACACTCCATCTGGGCTGGAGGCCTCTGAGCGGTGAGTGTGTTGAATATGATGGCCAATGTGGACCTTTCCTTTTCATACATACTGTGCGTTATTACAATATCTGGATTTTATATGTGAATTCTTCTTCCTCCTGCTGTGCTAACTATACATGCTTTTTTTCTCCTTTATGTCATCTGAGTATGAGACTCGGTTTTACCTGCTCCTAATGGTATTTGGAGCAGATGCATTTGAGCCATCAGTTATCTGGTGATGTGATGAAACAGGCGCTGGAATAGGAGTGTAGACGGGACTGGTGTTGGAGAGATACTGGATTGTTGAGGGATCAAACTCAACAGATCAGTTGAGGCTGATGTGATTGGTCTTCATTCAGTTCACTGTAAATGAATTCTTTATAAATCTGAGGAGGAGATGTTTTCCTGCACTTCAGAATGCTATGAAACATTTCACCTGCATACTTTTATGTTCTGTAAATAAATACTGATGATTAATAAATGGATAAGAGTTATTATTGTAGAGGTGTGTTTGATTTGTGCTTGGTTTCATTTACAGTTTATACATTTAAAGCTTTAATTATAAGCATATGACTAAGGCTTGTCATTGTTGGATATCTTTTGTCTTTAATGCTAGGGCTGTGAATGCATAAATCTTCACAATAGGAGCCTTGCTTTAAACTACTGTAGTGTGTAAGAGCTGTCCTTTACCACTAGAGTGAGTCCCTAAGCTGTTAAACCTAAACTAAAAGTAACACTTAACCTTTAAAGATTCTTTCCAAAGCCTGTGGACTTCACAAATTTAAATATTATGTAAAATGTTTAAGGAATTTAAATGCAAAGTTGATAAGTTTAAAAAAATGTTCTTTCATACATTTTTAATGAAGAAGGAAAAAGTTAACTAAACACCTTGTTTCAGTTCCATGAACTTTATTTTCAGTTGGGTGAATGTATGTTTAATTATGTTTATAATATCAGCAGTTATTGGAGAAAAATGGATTTCTAGGAGAAGGGACAATGAAACATTAAAGTAAATCAGAACTTCTGATTTACATATAACCTTATGATTTAGGACTTTTTACTCGGTTGTTTTTGTTTGAGCACTCTGTGGTGGTGCCTCTAAGGGCTATGGGGAGCTATTCTAAATTAGCTGGACCCCCCACTGGTCAGACAGTCTAATATCAGTATTGTATTAATATGAGTTAAAGATAAGATGCCAGGCTATCAGAATCTATATCAGGTGATTCACTAACTCCCATAATGCTGTAATTTTCAGATAGCTTATATAGCAACATAATAAAACGTACGAAATTGTATTATGTTGTTTGGTTATAATCGGGTCACTTGAAACAGCAGAAGAGTTAAACAACACTTGAACGCAACATCGCCTCAGCGCGCGCGACTGGACCCGCGTGCGGCTGCCTGTGTAGAGGCAGTGTGCTTGTTTATGAACAGGGAGCTCCCGGTGAGGTGGGAGGAAACTCCGGTCAGCTGGTTCAGCAGCGGCTCGTCCCCAGAACCACCAGGATGGACTCGATGGACACGAACAGGACTTTGTCTCTCAGCGCAGGACTGAATGAATGAACCGGGGTTGGTCCTGGGTCAGTCTGAAGAAGAAGCGAAGCTGCTCTCACTGAGGGGAAAACTGTAGGTTTCTCTTTTTTTCCTGTTTTATTTCCTGTCACCCGAAGAAAAGAGCATATATGATGAAATATAAGCCCAACCAGACCAGGACGTACGACGGAGAAGGTTTCAAGAGAAGAGCGGCGTGTTTGTGTTTCAGAAACGAGAAGGAGGACGAGGTATGCTGTGTGTGTGTGTTTAACTTGCTCTAATTTTGACCCATAACTCAACAGAAGCGCTCTTTGTCAGTAACTCAGTCTGAGATGCGTTCACGTGTCTGCGTTTACTCGAGTTGGTCTTTTCTTGGCTTGAGGGACCAAACATCTGACCTGAGTCTGAGCAGCAGAGCATTATTTTTAAATCCTCTCCAAGACGAAACCCATACAGGTTGTATTTCAGAAAAACAAGACATCTTCATGTCCTGGGCTATTGTCAGTGACACTCAGGAATTTATAGGATGACATTAATTGAACAGCAACACATTTTACAGCTTGGGACAAAACATCTTAATTATTCTGTCATTATAAAACAAAATAAAAAATTGTCATTCAGTTACAGTTTGTTTAGGGTGAGGTGTATTATTCTCTTTCTGCATTATTAGTCATATTTGGTGTAAAGCAAAAGGAACCCATATGCAAATAAAATAATTCTATATATTTATAATAGAAAAAGATGTCCTCAATATTTAACATTATGGGAGCGTGTCAGATTAGAAGCTCTAGTAAACATGTACGTATGGCTTGTTTACATCTACAGTTTCTCCTGTTTGGCAGTTTAAGTGTTTAGTGAAAGATTTACATTTGTTTCCATTAATATTTAAAGTAGATAGGGGCTTGGTGTCAGTCTAATGGGCAGCAGAGTAGGGCAGAGTGGGAGGGTGAGTGCCTGTTACACAGTGTGATAAACACCAAGTGACCCACTGGCTGCAATTTATAGAAACAAGGTGCAGGCACTGGCTGTCCCAACAGATTTACTTTCCAGCTCCTTGTGTATCCACTTCACTTTCTGCCATATATTTTTCCATCCTGGTTTACGCTCTTCTTCTGTGGCCTATGCTTTGACATAAGTCTGGTTATTGCTTAAATCAGAGGAAAAGGCTTCATTTCTTTAAAAACTGTTTCGTTTTTTAGTTTGAAAAGCACAACGAAAAAAGCTAAGCTCTCAGGTTAAATTACTTATCTCCTTTTAAACAGGACAATTCATTTCTCAACTAACAATTACAAGAAATTTCCATTCAGATAAGTTCAACATCAAACCATGACACTGCCATCACCATGTTTATGCTGAAATACTTTAATTTCATCACTTTTAATATGAAGCTTGTAAATTTGGTTGGGTTAAAGCAAAACAAAAACAAAAAAATCCCAAAATAAAGATATTGAGCTAATTAAATCACACGAGTGAGTGTTTTCAGATTTTCTCACTCAATCTTCAAACTGCAAACGGGCAGATTTTATTTTAATATGGAGAACTTTGCCTCTGTAGTGTCATTTTGTGGTTTAAAAGTTGCATCAGTTTTTTTTTATTTTTTTTATTACAGATTATCACTTGCTCTTCTTGGTGCAATCTCGGCTGCTGTCTTGTGGAAAGAGGAAATGGTCTTAAAACCTTTAAAGTGGTTTTATGTCTGGATACATTTCCACAGATATGTTCTGTAAATTAGGCATTTCTACTGTAAAATGACTCATTGCTCATAACAAAGTTTTGAATGATCAACTAATAGAGGTTCACTTTTCAGACTTAAATTATTATTGTTCTAGTTCACATTTCTTCTACACATACTAATACTAGAAGAAAATCCTGACGTTGAACCACCACAGTTTGTGTTGGACTATGACCAGACTGTAGAGCTGTTGTGGACCTGGCCTCTCGAAGCCTTCCGTCGCTCTGGTTCCTGTTGGGGTCATTAACCTCCTCTATTAAGCTCCTTGTTGTTTTCATACAGAAAGCCAGCTGCTGATCCAGTGTTTTTTGTATATTTTTTAAGCCAAGTATGAGTGCCTCACAGTGTGTTTGCATAAAATTGTTCTTGCATGTGTGGGTTGTGTGTGTTTGTGTCAGGGAGACATTATCGGCAGTATTTCTACCGTCCCCAGAGCTTTGCACAGAGAGTTTAATGGACATTAGGGTTCAGATGGGACTCAGGTCTGCTCTCATCCTCTGCAGCTTTTAATTTTCCACCTCGTGATCATTTAGCCTGCAGCAAACTCACACCAGCACGTAATTATTACACAGTATGTCTCTGCTCATTAAAACAGTTCTCAGATTTGTTGAGATCTGTTGTTTCAGTTTGTCTTAAATTAATCTGTTTTATTCAGTTAAAGTAACAAAATATAAAAAACAAAGGTCCATATCTCTGTTGTTTATTTTGCTATTGCAGTTATTCAATTGTTCCTCTAGACATTGCCAGCTCGGAAGCTTCAAAAAATGAAGTTCAATCTCTTTTGAAGTAGCAACGCAAGCAATTAAAAGTTTATAATCCTAGATTTTGTTGAGGTTTTTGATTACGTTTGATTTTTGCACAATCGTGTCGCAAAATGAGACATCAATTGACAGCTGAAGCTTCTACCTCAGACTTATTTTCACACAGGAATACTGACAGATGCTGGCTTTAATTAAAAGCTATATGTCATCCCCAGATAATTTGCTTATGCAGGAACAGAAGTGATTCTCACCCACGATTTCATCTAAAACCTGCAAACAAGCAAACAGAACCCACTTTCTATGCTTTACACTGTGAGAAAAGCTCAACTGATAATTTAAAGTCATTATTCAATCAGCCTCTTATTTTCTAAAAGAATAGAAACTAATATTGATGTTATGATTTCTGTTTGTCACAGATCAGCTGTGCCTCTGATATCGAGTCTCAGCGTGAATGCAGACGCTCTTTAGCAGTTTGAAACTTCAGCTGGGACAGCTGTGTTTTACTAGGTGTTAAATGGCTGGTTTCAAATCAGCCGCTGCCGTTGAGTGAAGCATGAGAACGTGCTATCTGTTGCTGGTAAAGTGAGTTGGTTGGATGTGTTTGGTTAGCTCAAGGCGGGATTCAAACAGTGCTCACATGTGAACTTTATGTGGGTCTGATGCCAGATGGGGTGTTTAAGGTCAAGTGACAGCATCAGAGAGATGTCCAGCTCAGAAAACACGTAAGGCCAGTAAGAGAAACATGATTTCATTCTTTTAGTGTTTTTTTTTTGTCAGGTTTTTCTTAAAGTTATTTAAAAAAGACATTGTTCACACTTAGTTACTTTTCTTTGAATGCATTTAAAATAAAATCATGTTAAATAAAAACACCAAAGTGTCTGATATTCAATCAAGTCTTTGACCAATGATGCAACTAAAAACCACAAACAGGCCAAAAAATAAAAAATAATGTTGGTTATTCTCATTTATGTGTTTTAGTCAAGAGATTTAAAGTCATTTCATACAAATCAGCTAAATCTACACAAAGCATGATGACTTATAAGCTAAAACAAAAAGATAACAGGTATATTTTACCACATTTGGCAGTGTTAAAATGAATTTTTAGAATCAAAGTTAAATATTTAAAGTGTTTTAAAAACTTTATTTAACGAGAAAGGTTTCACTGAAGGACGTCCTGAGGGGTCAGTGTGGGAGGGAAAGCTGGGATCAAACCTGCAACCTATCCTGCTGAAAGTCAGCCACTCTAAGTTGCATCTAAATATCGAAATATAAATATAAATATAGAGGTTCAACTAAATGTTTTGCTAATATATAAATTCACACTGCAGTAAAATGTAATTATCCTACCAAAGTAAAAACAGGGTGAAGAGATCCCCTATAAAACATCTGAGTCCCTTTAATGGTAAGATTGTGTGAGTCTGTTTAACCATGGATTATTTATGAGTGTCGGAGAGAATCCAGGCTAGAACGTTGATCCGTTACTATCAAAGTGAGGAATTAAATGTGACAGAATATAACAGATCAGAATGTGTCCATGGGTTCTCTTCGGTAGGTTCTGTTGGTGAGCAGCAGTCGACATCCAGACCAATGGATCGTTCCTGGAGGAGGAATGGAGCCCGATGAGGAGCCCTGCGGAGCCGCTGTTAGGGAGGTATATGAAGAGGTGAGCTCACAACACAAACACACAAACAAAGGTAACTAGGTCGACTATGAACCCTTTATTGTCATACCAAGAAAAACAAAAAAGCTAATTTTTATTCGTTGCATTTTTTAAAATCCATTTGGGGCATTAACCACATTTAACGTTTTACTCAACCCTAATTTTCCTTTTAACTTTGCTTTTATTTTCAGTAAAGTTCAATGCATGCAGAAAACAAAGGGACTAAAATAAATAAGCTCTACTAGTTTGTTCACCAGAATGTCAAAAAGATAAAGTTCCATTAAAATGTAGTATTTCTGACTGTTCTATTCTATTCTTCAATATGAAGTTTGATTGAGTGGTTGGTAAATAAAATACATTGTGATGTTTTAGAAAAATAAAGTTTGTTTCACTGTAAAGTGACCTAAAGTTAAAATCTGAGCAAATAAAACGGTGTAAAATCTGCAAGATCAGTTTGATGCTGTAACATAAAACACCAGCAAACGCCTCGTTGCTGCCCTTGCTAACAGTTCTCTGTCGTACATTCAGAAAATAATTTATGCATCCACTGATTTAATTTCAATAGTGTCATCAGTGCTCATGTTTGTCAGCTAAATGTCAGCTGAATCCAAACGAGGGGCAGAAATATTTGGCAGTGCTGCGTAAATGACCAGTTAATGAGTTCTGTGGTTTAGAGCCGCAGATTGCTGGTTGGTGGCCAAAATGTTTGACAGCAATGGGAGCTGCAAACTTCTGCTGTGGGTCATATGGTGTGCTGACAGCTTTGAGGAATGGCTGTGTGACATTTGGAAAGGGTTTCCTGTTACCCAGGTCCTGCACCTCACAGACCCAGTGTGCACCTGGATATAGACAAGATGCACGCTCTGTATGTTTTTAAAGGGGAGAAAATATGAGGAAAAACAAACGTGCTGTACTTTATTCTGAAGCTTCTAAAATGTAAATGTATTTATAAAAACTGTTTTGACCAGAGACAAGTTTTAATGAAACAATGAAACAATTTAGAGAAAGAGAAAGCAGCTTCTCCGCCCAAATAATAAAAAACGTTTTTATTTATTCTTTATTAATTAGCTTTTGAAAAAAATTGAGATAAAACAACCGATTTATCATTTTGTGACCTTCAAATGGAAAAATCCCTTTTTTGTTGCTTGTCAGAATAAAAAGATGTGAACAAAAATATTCACTGACATTACAGACATGATTAAATCAAAATGATGTTATTATATTTAATTACTCATCTGAATGCTCAGAGCGTTCTAAAATAACTGAGTGACTCAGATAACCCGCAGCTCTCAACCAGACTTATAGTCAGTCATCCAAACTCTAGAAAAAATAGAAGGTCGGTTAAAAAAGAACATTATATTTAAAATCTATTGAGGCATGACTTGATGCTGAGTTTGGACCATTTTAGCTCATTTATTCAAATGAATCCTAAATGCTACTCTCACAGTAGAATTACATGCATCTTTTTTCTGTTTGGGTACATTTTTGAGCACTGCTTCATGTACCTGCTCATCTCTACTCTCTGCAGCCTGCCAGTGCTGGGTTGATACTGAGCCACACCATAACAAATTCCTGTATGATAAAAATTGTGCATCTATTGGCAATAAAGTTCTTTCATTCATTCTTTCAGTCTGAAATTAGAAAAATGTCACATCAAGAACATCACCTTTGGTTTCTGTGCAGGCTGGTGTGAAGGGAAAACTTGGCAGATTACTTGGAATATTTGAGGTAAGTTTATAAAAGGATAATAATTAAACACTATAATTAAAGCGGTTAGAAATGCTGACTAATACTAATAGTACTATGTGGTTTGATACTGTTTTTATCATTCAGGAATATTACCAAGCTTGGCTCCATTGTCTCTCGTTCTGATTTATAAGTTTTAATTCATGCTTTCATTTCGCCTCGCTTGGATTATTGTAATGACCTTTACACGTCTATCAGAAACGTCCGTAAACCGGTTCCAGACTGCACACAATGCTGCTGCCAGGCTCCTGACTAAATCCTCCAAATTCTCTCATGTGACTCCACTGCTAATGCAGCTAAATTGGCTCCTGCTGTTTTTTCGAGTTCATTTCCAGAACCAGGTTCTGACTTGGAGATCCCTGCATGGACAGACATCAGTTTACATCAGTGGGCTTTTGCATCATTACACCCCTTCAGGTCCCCGAGGTCCTCTGACCAAAGCCTGCTTCTAGTCTCAAAAACAATAAGACAAAAGGAGACAGAACCTTCTCTTCTGTGGCTCCTAGACTCTGGAACTTTCTTCCTCTGAGACTGACTCTTTTCTTTTAAAAGTCAGCTTAAGACTCACCTTTAAAAATCTGCTTAAGTGTAATTGTGACTTTTTTTTACGTGTTGTGCTTTTAATGTTGTCTTGGGAGGTGCTATATAAATAATGTTTTACTTACTTACTAGACATCAACACAGTTATTGTGTTTTTGTGTGCAAACAGACACAGGTAATTAAAAAAACAAACATTTTCTTTGTTTTTATTTTTATTTTTGCAGCACAATCAAGACAGAAAACACAGGACTTATGTTTATACTCTCATAGTGACAGAAACACTGGAAGACTGGGAGGACTCCGTCAACATTGGTACGACTTTTGTTCTGTCTTTTTGTCACATTATTTCTATTTCTATTGATCTAAAACTTTTCTGAAACAAATGCAACTGATTTTGATGAACTACTTTTTATGCAAACGTCAACAGGATTAAATATCTGGGCGTCCATCCATCCATCCATCTTCTGTAGCCGCTTAGTCCTCCACGGAGGGTCGCGGGGGGAGCTGGTGCCTATCTCCAGCGGTCAAGGGGCGAGAGGCGGGGGACACCCTGGACGGGTCGCCAGTCCATCGCAGGGCATATCTGGGCGTCTTTTAGTTTAAATAAAAACATTCAAAACACACAAAAAACAAATCCAGCCAATAATTCTGCAAAATGCTGATAGATGTTTTATTATTTGGTGGAAAAAGTTAAGGAGGCACATTTTTTCTGTTTTGAATATTCTCACAACATATAAAGTCTGCTGCAGATGTCTTCCTCCATCTTTAGCCTGCTCTTAGTTTGACCTTTGTGACACTCGGCCCTAGACACTGTGGGAAGGTTACATTTGAGGTGGCTTGGCAGGATAGTTACTCTAAACATCCAATTAAATCTCTGACAGAATAATTTCAGACAATGAAGATTTAACAGTAAGGTAGCAGTTTACACCAGACATTCTGGGAATTCAGCTGAAAAATATTTAACACTGTAGAGGTCTGGTTTACTTCTACCAAGTTGCTTTAAATCTAAACCCATTGATTCATTTACTATTTCCCCAAAGCAGTGATTATTTAATAAATGCCACATTACTAAATTAAAGCTTTTGTATATTCCTAAAAGGACTGACATCAAATGGATTTTTTGAACCCAAAAGGTATAAAAAATGATTTTGTTTAGATTTCAAAGAGCTTTGGGTCCACATAGTCCCAGAAATGAACAGTTTTCTTTATTTTACTGTATAATTAGTCTCCCTCAGCCTACTGTATTACCTAAAATTAAAACATCTTTGTGTTGAAATGTCTAGTAAACAAAAGCTTCTGTTTAATTTCACTGTTTCTTAGAAAATTCATGTGGTGTGCCTGAGTTCTGACAGGTGTTTAGAAAATAAATTACCGGTATATCTTGCAAAGCTAAATTTAAAAAAAAAAATTTAATTTATTTTACTGTATTTAAAAAGTCTTTAAACTTTAAAACTGTAAAATAATAGTCATAAATGATTATATTATTAATGAAATGCTTTGAATTTATGATTAAAAAGGCGTAAAATTATTCATTAGATTAAAAATAGTTGAACTGAGAACTAAATTAATATAGATTTTGACATGAGGTCATTTGCTTTAGAATATAGTTGATGTTTGAAATGTAAAACTCCTCTCAGGATTCCTAACAAACATCTAAGTTGTCTGTAAAATGTGGTTGTGATCATTTACTCCCGTCACCCTCAGAAATAGACTTCAGCCTGTTCACAGGGGGAGGAATGTTTGCTGTGCCCAGTTGTTTTCCAGTTATCACTCACCGCTGCCCCCTCTGCTGCCCCACACAAAAGGCTGTAAGTGAGCTGAAGGAGTTTGATACCAAGCAGACCGTTTTTATTCTCCTTACTGCTAAAAAAAGCTGCTTTTGTTGAACTTCAGGAAAGTAGGTCCTACCCAGCCCTATTACCTCTTCTCTAATGGGAACAAGTCCTGGAGAATTATTCTCCTAAAATGTTGTTTAAATGTAAATAAGATGAGTTTGAATTTGGGTCAAATTCAAGCTAATAGTTCACAGAACAGATTATTTAAAAAATGTTTCAGTTTTCACAATAAAACACAAGATATCCTTCATGTCTTGTGTGTGTTAAATATTAGATCTGACCATTAAATATATTTAACGTATCTTACATAATAAAAGAAGCATGTTGATGTAAGAAGTGTCCTCACATCTTAAAACAGTCTGAACGCCAGTCAGGGTGGAGATCATGAAAGAGAACATCATGACGTGAAACATACGTGTGATTTGTTTGCAGCGTGTCAAGGACGACGCATGAGGTTAGCAATTTATCAGTCATGAGTCATGACTTTTTGTTTCTCAGTGACAGTCTGACATTAATTTGAGCATATCCACAAACCTGACCAGAAAAAGAGCAGAGAACCAAACAAACATCTCTTCTGAAACAGGTTGTACCAGTTCAATTTTCCACCCAAGTAGGAGGAACTGTTGTAAAACATCCTACAAACACAAGATTATTGGTTGTTTATTATTTATCACCTTTTAAAATTTTGAATAAAGATTTGATTCTGCCAGCTATCGCCAAGTCATGTGTTCAATTTTAATGTTTTAAATCTTTACAAAGTCACCAGTGTGTTTGAAGTTTTACTGAACGGCAATAAAAACCTCCTTAAATATGCAGAAAAAGACACTCCGCTCAGTTAAGATAGATGAAGTTTTCACACATGCACTTACGTATGAGATGTTTTAGAGATGTAGTTATAAATGCTATTTGCTGCACATTCATCTCTACCCAGCATCCTAGTAATGTTACTATTATAAAGTGTTCAGACAATATATAAATTTAACATTTATTACAAGAGTGAGTTTTTGTGTACTTTTTTACTTCTTTACAAATTATTAGGGCCATGTTCAGCTGAAGCTTCAATATGATATTGGGACTGAAATATTTTCTACCAAGTGGTTGATCTGCTGGTCAGACGTTTGATTATCTTAAATAAATTGATTCAAATAACAGCATGTAGTAAAAATACACCACTGATATTGGTTACATTGGATATAAATTTCTGTTAGCCAGATGTAGGTGTGATTAAAATACATGTGGTCATAGGTTTGGCTGCTGTGTCTGGTGTAAACCATGGATTTTTGAACCTCCACCTATTGATAACTTTCATCTACACTGAAATATCCTGTTTTTTTGTTTCTGTTTCTTGTAAATTCTCACAGGAAGGAAGAGGAAGTGGTTTAAAGTGGATGAGGCCATCAGGGTGCTGCAGAGTCACAAGCCGGTTCATGCAGAGTACCTCCGCAGACTCACAGACTCCTGTAGTCCTACGTTGTGTTGCCCTGCTAATGACAATGCCCCGCGGTCTCGAGTGATGGACAAGGCACCTCACTATGTTGTTTGTTCCACACAAGGTTCTGACCTGTTTCACAGATAGAGGACGCACAGCAGAGAGGATGCTGGGATCTACGTGTTTCTAAGATGGCCTTTTCAGTGAACTTGTTGGAAATGATTTGAGATCAGTGTGTAGTGAGTGGAGAGAGATGCACAAAGCATATTATTAACAATGGCTACAATGTAATTGATCAAACATCTCCCCTTAAAGCATCCAGCTTTGAGTGGATTTTTTAATGTGCTGCTATAGGATGTAAATCTCTTACACGGTTGTACATGTCAAATATTTGATTGGCAGGACTCGCAGCATGTTTGTAATTTCCTGGAGGCCAGTTCAGGGAAGTGTTGGCTTTTAGAGTAAGCCCTATTCCCACACCGACTCGGAGCCAAATAATTCCTTCTGCAAGAGGTTTTGAAGAGGATTAGCCACAAGCGTGTGAATATTTTACAATTATGTGCTTTTCGTGGGGAGTGCTAAGCTCATGTCACTCTCGATCGTGTTGTTTTTCTGCCTGGAGGGAGTTGGTTTAAAGTTAGCTTTGATTCAACAAGTGAGACCCCAAATCACAAGTAACATTATCAACAATAAACACTGTAATAAATGGATTTAGCATTATCTGCACTCTACCCATAACAGAGAGGAAACAACTAGCACAGTCCTTTCATATATTTATATGGATTAAATGTTGTCAGAGTGAGCCAAATTACAGAAGAGTCTCAAAGTTAAATATCAGCTCTTATGTAGAAAAACAAAAATCATATAAAAAGTAACAGCAATACAAAGCTCACTTTCTTAGTCGTCTAAAGGAAACGTGTTAAGATTACTGTAATTATAAGAGCATTTGACAGATATATTGTTAACTTTTGAAAAGGCAATAAAGCTTTGATTCATGGTAGTTTTATAAAACAACTAAGTGCCTTTTCCAAACATTATAAACGTTAGCGCTTACAGTACTGAGGGCAATGAGTACAACAGTTATGTTGAAAACAAGCTCTTTATTTGTTCTTATTTGACTAAATATTTTTAAATGGAAATGCACTCATTTTTTAATGTATCTCATTTGACAATGTGCATTAACAAAATTGGAAAAAAAAGAATAAGACATGCTCAGACTTTTCTTTCATAATGAGTGAAGCACAAATTATATTGTTGTGCCAATATTTAATTTACAATATTTTCAATTTTTATTCTGCATGTATGTCTGGAATGTATTCTGCTCAGTTTCATGTTGTATATAAGTATATATATATATTTAAATAAACATATTTGACAAATTTCGTTGCCTGAGTATTACTGCAGCAGATCATGATAAACTTGTGGGTCGTTTATCCGGGAGGACCATGAATCCAGCAGCAGCCTTCCTTCCATGACCCGCCCATCCGCCGCTGAGCCCTCGCCTGGTCAGGTGCTCGTTGTTTAGAGTCGTAAACTTGCTATTTAGATAACAGTAGATTTGCTGTAGGAATAAACAACGTCGTGGCCATGCTCAGGCGGATACTTCAAATGGTAAGCGTTTTTCGGCTTTAAATTCACTAAAATTGCTTTTGTTTTCAGAACAGCGACTTGTTTTCTGTGGGAGACAGGCCTATCCTTGTCGGGTGTTTATGATGGGGAAGCGTGTTTTGCAACCTGAGTAATCGCCGATGGGCGGAGATTTTATTTTCATCTTATGGGGAATCTTGGCTTGGGAGAGTTCCGCTCTCTCGTCAGGTCGCGGTGTATATATCAAGCGCTCCTTATGTTCGGATGACAGCTAGCAAATGAATGCTAACATGGTTCAGTTGATTGAATGCAACGTTGACAGGAATATTAATAGTACATGTGAATATAATACAGTTTACGTGCGCATTATGACAGGGTTAGTCGCGTCAGAAATAACTAAGTTAATATATTTGGTTTGTGAGGTTTATGCTAGGTATGCTTTACCTTCAGCCTAGCTGTAAGAGCTGTAGGTTAATTCATCGTTTACATCACATGCTAACGCTATCGTCAGCCACAGTGCTGTGTAATAAAAAGCTTTTCGTTAGAAAATTGCTTCATGAACAAAATCATGAATTTAAAACAACTGAGTTTATTAGTTCATTGTTTGATTGGACAGAATACGTGCAAGTCATTGTAGTTGATGTAGGCGTAACAAAAAGGGTTAGCGTGTAGATACCTTCTGATTGGACTACATTAACCACAATGCATTGCTGACATGCAAGTTTGGGAGCTTATTAACATAACCCTCCATTAAAAACATGTATTATCTCATTACAGTGACTGACAGTGAGTTAATAGTTCAGAAGCAGAAACTGGGCATAAAGAATTTGAAGCTTTAGGAAGTTCAAGCCTCAACAGGTTGAGGCTGATTAGGCAGCAATTAAAGGACCAACATGGTGTTCATAATGTTATGGCTGGTGAGACAGAAACATACTTACCGGTATTCAGGTCAGTATTTTTCAAAGTTGCAATGGTTTTACTGTGCAAAATACAATGCCCAAATAATAATGACAACAATAACAAATGCTGCCAACAAAAATATGTTATGTGATATATTTTCACAAATAATTCTGCTGTTTTGCAAAATAATTTTTCATAGCTTTGACACTAATGTTCTGTCACTTTACCAGACACAACTAAATTGCTGCCTTTTGACAACACCAAATGTAAACAAGATTTTAAAAATGTTTTAGAGTTGATCAGTTTATCAGATTTAATATTTAGAAGGGCAATTTTTATTAAAGTGTTTATTTTTTCATTTAAATGTTTTTTAAGTGTATTTTCTGACATGGCCTGATAATGAAGTTGTTTTAATGTGAGCCAGCACTCATCAACATGTGTAACTGTACTACATGACAATGATTACAATACAAGACCGATAATGATGAGAATGACAAAGATTACAACATATTTTATAAAACCATATAATGTCATATCGGTAGCACCTTTGACCATGTTTTCTGGTTCAGACTTCAGTCTCTGTTAGAATGGAGACCTAATGGTTTAGTAAGCTGGAATACAAAAATAATCCCTAAAATAAAATACATTTCTCAACAATCAGTTAAATACAGTAAATCATTTTACAATGTTTTAGTTAATAATCATTTTACGGTGCGAAGAAAAGTGCTGTGCAGGTTTATGGGTGTTGTTTGACTTGGGGCAAAGGTTGTTCCATGATGCTAACATTCATTCTGCCCTTAAAGTGTTCTCAGCTCTCAAACTGATGCTGCAACAAATCAGTGGCTGTGTTCGAATCCAGGGGTAGGATGCTTCTGAGGACGTGGACTTGCTGGTCTACCTAGGTTGGGTCCTTGCTCGACCGCTAAGACCGGAAATAAACAGTTCTGAATTCAGACGGTCTAGCCTCATACTTATCCCCGCCCCTCAGTCCAGTCGCTTAGCAACCATGACAGCGCCGACAGACAGGCTAAAGCTAATAAAATGGATCTAAAGAAACACTTTAAGCTCTTTTATGACGACTTCTTTTCTAAACTTTCATTTAAAACATTCAAGCTAGCTTACATTGATTTCTTGTCTTTAATAACGTGAAAAATAAAACATTCAACCTGTTTTGTGGAGATTTTTATTATTAAACTTCATATAAAGATAAGCAAAAAATTCCTAAACACAAGTTTTGTATAATCTTTTGAAAAACTGACATTTAAAACTGGACTGCTCTCTGTTTTTTTTCTGCTACTGCTGCAAAATTCAACCAGTAGAATCCAACTGTGTCCTGTGTTGTAAATTCAATAAAGTTGAGAAGAGAAAAAAAAGTAGAATCCCACGGCCGGCACGCAAAGCATCCTGGGATAGCCTTGGCCAGCGAGGATACATCAGACCCATCCTCGAAATTGGGGTGGAGCGAGGACGCATTTGAGGACGCATGGATGAGTATCCTTCGAATTCGGACAGCACTCGTCGCTGCGCTGTGACGTCATCGGCCTCAAAATGCGTCCTCATAAGCATCCTACCCCTGAATTCGAACACAGCCAACATGTCCAACAAACAGAACATACGAAAATATGCCTGATCAAAAACCAGATTTTTTGTATATCCTATATTAAACCTAATTACATGATTTATTAAACAATTTAAAATGGCACATTTATTTCTATATGACATGTTGAGAGTTGCATGTGTTTATTTTATAGTTAAGTTGTGGGTTTCTGAGTAGCAAAGTTGGTGTCAAGGCCTCAGTCAAGTCCAGAATTTGTGGTGGGACATTAAAGCTGTTGCTGCTGTATTTTCACTAAGTCTGTTTCCTTCAGACTCCTGGGAAGGGAGGCTCCCAGAATGCAGAGTCAGAGCAGCCCAGCACTGACCTCAACCACCAGCAGACATCAGATCAGACATCTGAGGTAACATGGGCAGTTTATTTCTTAACTAAAACAGCAGAATTTAAGTTGTTAGATTTGTTACAATGACATGTTTCTGTGCAGGGCTTTATCTGTCCTCAATGCATGAAGTCTCTCAACTCTGCAGAGGAGCTTTGTAAACATTATGAGCTGTTCCACGATACAGGAGACCTCCCTGCTCATGTGGCCCCCACTCGGTGAGGCTGATGTTAACATTTATGGTGCTATAAAACTGTCCCCACTGTGCTCGTTGCAGAGTATTATTTTTTGTGGACATATTTCTGAGCGGCTCTTTCTACCTTTCAGTGAAGACCTTACAATGCTGAGACAGGAGGTTCAGGACCTGCATGTTTCTCTTAAGGTATTTACGTATAAGCTGTGGCTGTCACAGAGTTGTGTGAATGTTTGTACAAAACAACGATTGTATGTTTTTCCTGATCAGGAGGAGAGATGGTTTTCTGGAGAACTAAAGAAGGAGTTAGACAGAGTACAAGGACATCTGAAGCAAGTAAGTCCTTTAATATATTTAACGTGAAATACAATGAAGAGAATATGAAACTGAAACAGAAAACAATACTTGTTTTTACTGTACATGTTCCTCTTTCGCTTCTGCTTTCCACAGAATGATGGACCAGTGAGCCCAGAGGACTCGGGTAGGAAGCTTTATTTAATAAGTACATGTTAAGCACAGATCGTTAGCCGCTAATGTGCTTTTTCGTCAGTCTTCGAAAGGAAGTTGGTTGAATCCGAGACGGAGAAGTTCAACATTAAACAGATGAGAGACCTGTTTGAGCAGAAGGCTGCGCAGCTGGCCACAGAGATAGTAGGTCAGTGTGGGATTGGAAACTAGGAAAACTGGGGGTCATTTAACAAACTCGGGCTGTGTTTTACTGGAATACTTTGGCTCACAATAGATCCATTGAGTTTCATCTAATCAGTGCACAAGTTATTGATCATTTTGCACAACAAACATAAGGAAATCCCTCCCATGTTTTACTTCTTCTTTTTTTCTTTTTTTTTTATGATTTGCAGGCATACACTTTTATTTTTAAAATCTTGCTTCATATTTTTGTTTGTATTTTTCAGACCTGAAGTCCCGTTATGATGAGGAGAAAAGCCTGAGGGAAGCTGCTGATCAAAGGCTTGCTAATTTAAGTGAACAACTGCAAAAAGAGAGGCAGGAGAATGAGAGACTTCAAACAGAATTGGTACAAGTCTTCTGTTTTTCTTTACAGTTTAAACTATGTTTCACATAAATAATGTTGGCTTTGAGATCTGTGTCTCATCAATATATTTTATTGGGATGAAGATACTTTTAAACACTTCTAAATACAGAACAAATACAAACTCAGCTAGTTTAATCAGTTTTTCCTCTATATCAAAACTTCAGGTCTAGTTTTTGCCACCAGATTAACTCAGTGCCTCCACTCTGCCTCCTAGCTGCAGCGACCGGGAGTGGAGGATGTGGAGGTCCTCCAGAAGGAGCTGGTGCAGGTTCAGACTCTCATGGACCAGACGACCCGCGAGCGGGAGGAGGAGTCCGAACGCCTTAGAAACCATTACTCGGAGCTGCAGGCTAACTACACTACCTCAGAGGTTAGGAGGCTGAATCCAGTTTCTTTCTGCAGCAACATTTTTCATGTCAGAAGAACACACTATGATTATTTTAACCTCTAAACATTTTAATTATTGTGTTCTCAGTTTGATATCTTCATTTATCAGAACAGAATTTTAGATTCTTTATCAGAAACAGCTAAGAAATAGTTTGGATGTTCAGTATTTATGTTCCTTTTGGAATTTCTTTCTATTAATTAAATCCAGATGAATAATTCAGCCTTGCATCCTGGAGGAGAGGAGTATTTATAGGTTCCCCCACGTAGCTTCAAGGCGTGAAGCTCTTTTTCTCCAAACTATTTTAAAAAGGACAGCCTCCTATTTTTATACACTGTTGAACTACATTCAGAATATATTTAAATTCCTGGATATCATCTTTTTCTCACTGATGGTAAATATGATGAGTCTCAGTTTGGAGTTAGCAGCTTGTTGACCAGCTTTAACAGTAAAATGTTGGAATGTTTCACACAAAATAAAAAAGAAAAGTTCCATGATGTTTAAAGCCTTTGTCCAAACTTTCTTTTAAATGCCTTTGTGTTATTCCCCCAAAATATTTAAAAAATATTTGCAATTAGAATAACTTATAGGGAGAAATATATGAACTTCAAGAAGTAAATAATGAACTATAATGTGGTGGTGAGTGTTTGTATTTGCTGCAGACAGGCTCATATTGTTATCACCTGCTGCTAAAGGCTAGAAATATTTTTGCTCATGTGTGATTAACACAATATATCATGAACCACTGGACAGATTATAATAAAACTCAGAAAATAACCATTACAAGTTAATCTACAGCTGATTAACATTTAGAGTCAGCCCAGTTCAGGATGGTCACCAATGTTAGCAAGCAGAAAAATGACTCCAACACAGTCTACTTTAATGATATTAGAATAAAAATGAGTGTGTTAGTAGCTGAGAGTCATCCCTAACACATGCTCATCACTAACTCATCCCACTGGATCTTGTAGGATTCTGTGAGGTTGTACATTATGTTATTTCTATTAGATAGAAGTGCTAGGTCTTTAGTGTTTCATGTTTATTTCTAAATCTTCTGGCTCTTAAATAGGATGAAGTAAAACAAACATAAATCCTAATTTGTGTTGTTTTCCACTTTTAGCTCTCATCGCAAGGTCCTCATAGTTTTCACAGTGACGTTTTGACATTTAGTTCTTTCAGCTCCGCTGCTCTGTGTTGCAGATTGTAGCTTGTTGCTGTTTCCTGACTTACCTTTGTCTTTGTGTCTCTTTCCTTTCCTTTCCCTCCTCCTTCTGCTTCTCACACACTGTTTCTATCTGCAACACTCACAATACTCAAGATTCAAAAACTGGAGGTAAAACATATCATTCAAGATGATCTCTGATATTTTAAATCGTTTTCACACATTGATTCTTTTCTTAACCTGTGTTGCCTTCTTTTTTGCATTTGTGTGAACGTGTGGCCTGCTCATTACTAGTTGTTCTTTTTATACTCCTTTTTCACAGTGCTGCGTTATTATTTAGTGACTGCAAAGTAAAAGTCTTTTAGAATAAGTCTAGCGTGTCTGATTTACAGATGACTATTTCCCAACTAAAAGCGGAGCTGGAAAAAGGTCCACAGGAAGCAGCCGTCTACACACAACAGATCCACCAGCTGCAGAGCAATCTGAATAATCTGCAGCAACAATGTCAGGTAATACACACAAACACACACTCAACACTAAAACAAAACAGCTGCTACAATCATGTGACAGTTTTCTGACCCTGGACGAATAACTGCAGGGACAAATATGTCTGCTGTGACATCTGCAGCTCTCTACAGATTTACTTATACTGCAGTTGTTGGTTAAAGAAGCCTCAGCAGCTGTCCTTCATGTAGAGAACGCTCCACCTCAGTAAGCCTTCCTTTGTTGCTCGACTTCACCATTCCTCGCTGTCATCCGTCATCTTTGGCAACCAACACTTGTTGACAAATACTGTAATATGGTCTGCACTATTATTATACGGGGGGATGCTGTACCTCCTGCTCTGTCAGTCAGGGTGAAACACAATCACAGTCAGGTAATGTTGCTGCACAGAGAGCAGGGGAATTTAGCACATAGATTAAAGCGTCCCTCATGAGATGCAGTGGGGGGTCTCCCAGATTAGAAGGTTTCTGGGCACCAGAGGAAGACTCCAGCACCGGATCTCCTGTGATGTTCTCCAGAGACTTGAAACAGCTGCTTTCCCCATGAAGGTAGAAACAAAGGTGACAGGTCACTGACCATCAGGGGTTGTATTGATCTGTTTTCTTTTTGGAGCTTAGAAAGGAAAAGTACAGTATAAAGTGTTGATAGGAGCAGACACTTTGAGAGATGAACGAATGAGGAGAATAAAAGTCTCTGAAGAGGCTTGTAAAAGTTCAGTGGGTGTTTGTTAAGAGCAAATATCCTAAGCGGCTCTCTGCGTCATTAACAGCATTTTATTTTTTATCACCCTGTTGCCTGTCAGAGCTCAGACGAGAATGAGAGCTGTCCTGTGTTGTAATCTGTCCTGTAGAAGTGACGTACGATGCTTTATTCATGTGTTGACAGCTGAGTGCTCTTTTCTATTGGTCATACAGTAAGAGGTGTGGCTGTTCATTACTCATTGCAGCTGTTTTAACTAATAAAAAACTGGTAATTAATGTTTCACTGTACACCAGAGAACAAGAATTTAACTCGTCTTTTTCTCATATTTTACACATTTTCCTATCATCTAATAGTTTACCTTCTTTCTTTCCAGAGTCTGTCTGAAAAGCTTGTTCGTAAGGAGAAGGAGTATCAAGAACTGCAGGAGCATCTAGGAGCTGAGAAAGCTGCAAAGAAGGGAGTCCAAAACAGCCTGAGGGAGAGGGAGTCTGAGGTGCAGGAGCTCCAGGCCCGGGCTGTGGGGGCTGAAGCCTCCCTGCAGAAGGCCCAGACTGCACTCACAGAGAAGGCTGAGGACGTGGCCAAGCTGAAGAGGGAGATCAGTGAGCTGGAGGTGAAGAACGCAGAACTGAAGGTGGAGAGGAAACAACTGGAACAACAGAGGGAAGAAAAGGAAAGTCAAGGTGCTCAGCAACAGACTGAGATCAGTCAGGTGAGTACAGCAGACCCACAAACGCACAAAAATAATATGCAAAAGGATGAAAAAGAAAATTTATGAAACATTTACTATCTAGATAACTAATTTTCTAGCATTTTATCTGCTCTATTTCTTGTCTAGCTGTTATTTTTTTGTGTTTTCATGCCTGTTGTGCTCCTGTAGCTGCACACCAGACTCCTGGAGGCTGAGAGGCAGGTGGGCGAGCTGCAGGGTCGTCTGAAGGAGCAGAGGCAGCTGTCAGGAGAGAAACTAAAGGACAGAGAGCAGCAAGCAGCCGACCTGCAGCTCAAACTCTCACGTGTCGAGGAACAGGTTAGAATCAACGGAAACCTTCATGCTTAACCATAGGAAGAGATTTAAAATTTAAAAACAGATTTTTATAAACAAATAGTCAAATATTTTTAGGTATCTGTAAATTGTAGAATATAGTTCACAGTATAAAGAGCTCAAATTAAGTTTGTGAGTTAGTTTGAATGATTTTAAGTATTTAAAAGCAATGGAGGCTTGGCAAAGTCCAGAATATAGATTTTCATGTTTGTTTAAGTAAACTAACTTTAACAACATGGAGTAAAATAAACAAACTTGATCTTTTTATTAGCAGGAGAAAGAGTCTTGGTGCAGATACCTTAAAATACATAAAAATAATCAGCTGTCTTTTTAGCTGTATGGATAGGGATAAATAAGGAAAGTATAAAACTGTGCTGCTGTGTTGTGACTCAGCTGAAGGAGAGCACCAGTAAGAACACAGACCTGCAGCACCAGCTGGAGAAAGCCAAGCAGCAGCACCAGGAGCTGCAGGCGCTGCAGCAAAACACCAACGGAAAACTCAGAGAGGCACAGGTACCACTCATTTCTTAACCCTCTCACATGTGACTGTAATGTAAAGCCATGTTTTTGTATTCTTTGAGGAAATATTTACACACCTACAGAATCACTCCATCACCATCCACATTTAACCCCAACATTGAAATGCTTAATGATAAGACAGTAATGAGACAAGTGTTAATGTCTTCTTGTCTTGTGCTTTAGAATGACCTGGAGCAGGTGCTGCGTCAGATTGGAGATAAAGATCAGAAGATCCAGAACCTGGAAGCTCTGCTTCAGAAGAGTAAAGACATTGTGAGTCAGCTGGAAGCTGAGAGAGAGGACTTGTGTGCCAAAATCCAGGCAGGGGAGGGAGAGACGGCTGTCCTAAACCAGCTCAAAGAGAAGAACCACACACTACAGGAACAGGTGGGTACTCACACACACATTCTTACCTTTCTTTGTTACTTCTTAGTGTGCATATCCCCTTGTGTTGATTCAACGATGACCAGTAAAGCTAATAGCTTTTCTAAATTTGGGACTTTTAAAGGTGACACAGTTGACTGACAAGCTGAAGAACCAGTCGGAGAGCAATAAACAAGCCCAGGACAACCTCCACAAGCAGGTCCAGGAGCAGAAGACTCTTGTGCGTTCAGCCCAGGACCGAGCTCAGACCCTGGAGACGTCGGTCACGGAACTCACTGCTCAGCTCACAGACACCAAGGAGAAAGTTTCCCATCTGGACGCTCAGGTAAGTCATTTTTTATAGATTATAACAGAATAATGCAACCACAGTTTGCTGTTGTGTACATTTTATTTTTCAGTTTCGTGAATAAAAGATGTTCTGTTGGTCTGTTTTCCTTCAGCTGAAAGCAAAAACCGAGTTGCTGCTGTCTGCAGAGGCAGCCAAGGCTGCTCAGAAGGCCAACCTGGAGAACAACCTGGAGGCTGCTCAGCATGCACTGCAGGACAAACAGCAGGTTCAGTTTGTTTGTTTGTTTTTTTCCAATATTATTGACATGTATCTAAAACTGCCTCCTGTTTTGGTTTAAGAACCCTAAAATGCATTACATACAGGAACAAGACACTCTTTTACTTCTTTTTATTGACTATAGTCAATCCTTCATTTTTTTCATGACTGATGTTCTGCTAAATTCTTGATGCTTTGTGTAGGAACTGAATAAAGTCCAGAAAAAGGTTGAGGAGAAAATCCAAAGGCTTAAAGAGAGACAAGAACAGTGTGCTCAGTTGGAAACTAACTTAAAGGAATGTAAAGACAAACTTCTGGCCTCAGAACAGAGGGTCGAGCAGCTGGAGGGGCTCAGTAAGGTTTGTGTTTATGACATGATGAGAATTGTTATTGGTCTACGTTTTACTGCTGTTTATGTGGTTGGATTACATTATTGTGCTTTGATAAGCGAACTTATTTTGCTCTAATCTGACAGAAACTGGAGTCCCAGGTTGTGGAAGCTCAAACCACACGAGATCAGGTCCAGCAGGAGGTTCAGAAACTCCAGAAGGAGAATTCAGAGGTCAAACGAAAAGCAAAGGAGCTGCAGCGAACCCTGGAAACTGAGAAGGAAAGGTGAGACAAATATTTTATTAAAGATCCAAACATGTGAGTGTTGTTTTTTTAGAGTCTTTAAAAGAATGTGTGTTTCCTTTGCTAAGCTCTAAGAATTTACAAGAGGAATTAAAGACAAAGGCTGCTGCTTTGAGTGACACCCAGCAGCAGCAAGAGCGCTGTGAGCAGGAGATGGTTGCTCTGAAGGTGAATCTGGACAAGGTGACCCAGGAAGGAAAGACTCGGCAGGCAGAACTGGACAGGAAGGCTCAGAATCTGACAGCAGAACTACAAAAGGTCCAACAGGAGAAAGAAGCTCAGAGGAAGGAGCTTGTTGCTACTCAGGAGAACTTAGAAAAAGCAACTAAAGCACTGAAAGAGAGTCGAACTCAACTGGACGCTGAGAGGAAAAACCATAAATCAGTCATGGAGGAGAGGGTGGGCTTAAGAAATAATTATCAACTTCTCTATTAACATAAGTTGTCACTGAAAGCATTAACCTGTTTTAATCCTCAGGAAAAATCCAATGAAAAGATGAGACAGGAGCTCTTAAAGAACAACGAGTCCAACACAAAGGCCATGAAAGAATCTGAGGAGCAGCTGGGGCGGACGAGAGAGGTAACCCTCTAAAAAGGAAACTATTAATCCTAAGTTTTTATGAATTTAACACCCTAAGTACTTGTTGCATTGTCAAATATCAGGCAGAGAACAAACTAAAAGTGCAGCTGACGTCACTGGAGCAGCAGCACTCAAAGACTCAGGGGATTCTGAAGGAAAAGGAGGCAGAGTTGGAGAAAATTAAGGTTCAACTCAAGACAGTTAAGGTGTCTTTGGAGGAGGAGGTTAAGCAACTGAAGGCAAACGTGACGGAGCTACAGGGAGTTGGTGTCAAGAAGGTAGGAGTCATTTCCTACTCCAAATCAAGATGTTTAAAGCATCTAAAAATGAATGGGTATATTTAAGAGTCATATCTACGTATATTCATGATTTTGAATGTTTGACTCCATCTTTAGGCAGAAGAGGAGAGTAAACTCAAGGCTCAGGTTTCAGAGCTCAACCAGGTGTTAGCCGCTGAGAAGAGCCGGACAGCAGAGCTGCAGAAGACTTTGGAGAAAAAACAGGAAACTTTTACCAAACTTCAGTCAGACTTTTATGGCAAAGAGTCTGAGGTTTCAGCTCTGCGTCAAGACCTGAAGGTGCAAAAATGCTGCTTTAATCATCCTAATCTAAACCTTACTTCACTTTCTGAAGATCATGCTGTAATGATTTCTCAATGACAATAAGTGATTTCATCTTGTGACTGTAGACATCAGACGACAAACTGACTGTGGCCCAGGAGGAGCTGGCTGCTAATCGAACCCATCAGACCAGTTTGGAGGCTCAGATCCTGGCCCTGAAAGCGGGAAGCTGCTCGTTAGAACAAGAGGTCTCCAAACGAGATCAGAAGCTCCAACAACAGGAACAGACTGTGAACCAGCTGCAGAAGCAAGAGGTTGGGAAAGAATATTTGCACATAAATATACAAATTATTACACTTTATGCATTAATTTTTACTAAAATGTGTTTAAATGTTTAGTGTCAGGTAAAGGAGGAACTGCAGAAGGAGAGGAACAAGGTGGAGGAGCTGAACAAAGCCAAGAGTGTTCTGGAAAAAAAGAACACAAAGCTGTCCTCTGAGTTTAAAACACTAGAGGAGAAGAGCAAGAAGGTGAGTGGCGAGCAGCACAGAGGAAACAGGTTGCAATACTTTGGATAATAATAATACTTTCAAGGTTAAAGTTTTATGTCTCAAATTGGTTGATGTGACCTGTTTCTTATACGCTGAAATAAATAGCTAAATCGGTGATTTCAGTTTTATTTTTATTTAATATAAACATGTTTGGTAATTGTTGAATTTTAGGAGCTGGGTGAGCTGCAGGAAGCCAAACAGCTGCTGATCCAGCAGAAACTGGAGCTGCAGGGTCAAGTGGAGTCGACACAGGGAGCCCTCAAACAGGAGCAGAAGGAGCATCAGACCACCAAGGACAGCAGGAGCAAGAGAGAGGAGCAGCTCCTCGCTAACACAAAGGAGGTCCAGGATCAGCTGGTAGGTCATCTCTAGGGAACGTCAGTGATTTGTTAACTTCCTGGCTAAGATTTTATTGATTCTTCCCTTTGTAGGCGGCAGAGAAGCGAAGCAGAGAAGAGCAGGTGAAGCGTGGAGAAGAGGCTGAAGCTAAGCTTGGCGTACAGGTGACGGCTCTAAATGAAAACATGGCCACGCTGAAGAGGGAATGGCAGAGCAGCCAGCGAAGAGTGAGCGAACTGGAGAAACAGACGGATGAGCTGAGGGGAGAGATTGCTGTGCTGGAGGCGACAGTCCAGAACAATCAGGACGAGCGACGGGCTCTTCTGGAGAGGTCGGTGGAGGCTGCTTTAATAATTATACTCTGATGATGATGAGTGAGTGAAATATAATCCTGAAGGTCTATTAAAAGATTGTCTGTGACATAATCATCCTGAGCTGCTGAACACAGCTTTATAGATATTTAAAATGCTAATTTTATTCAACATAACAAATGTACATTTAACGTCAAATTTAGTATTTATCTATGAAAAGCTGTTGCATAATCAGGCAACCTGCAGGATGAACAGAAAAACATTTTATACAATCAACACAAAAACGTTTGACTCAACAGTGAAACTACACGTTTCCTGTTGTTTTGAGGAAAAGCAACATCCAGCTAGTAACATAATCTCACAGTGAACCTGTGCTGTGTGTTTCAGGTGTGTGAAAGATGAAGGTGAGATTGAGAAACTGCAGGCCAAAGTGGTGGAGCTCAGGAGGAAGGTAGACGACACAACAGCAGCCATGCAGGAGCTGGGCAGAGAGAACCAGTCGCTACAGGTCAGCTGTCTGCAAAAAACACACTAGAGTGAATGCTTTAGCATACAAACGAGTAAAATGAGTTACCATCAGAGTGTGAGTGCGGTTGTTGATGCCTGTAGATCAAACAGTCCCAAAGTCTGACCAGAAAGTGGGCCGAGGATCATGAGGTGCAGAACTGCATGGCCTGTGGGAAGGGCTTCAGCGTCACAGTCAGGAAGGTGAGGGGTCTTTGAATTTAACATCTGGACACGTAGCTTCT
Source organism: Callopanchax toddi (assembly GCA_006937965.1). NCBI lineage: Eukaryota > Metazoa > Chordata > Actinopteri > Cyprinodontiformes > Nothobranchiidae > Callopanchax > Callopanchax toddi. Next base: position 463,675 of record SSNR01000114.1, read on the forward strand.
CTTCAGTTTAATTTATGAAGACCTCAACTTGTGCTTCTTTCGTTCTCTGAAAATCCAGCACCACTGTCGACACTGCGGGAACATTTTCTGTGCCGAGTGTTCGTCAAGGAACGCCCTGACACCGTCCTCCAAGAAGCCAGTACGGGTGTGTGAGACATGTTTTGAGGAGCTCCAGGGCTGATTCTTTCTCCATTTCTCTCATCTCATCACCTTAACTCCCTCCTTTTTAACTCTTTCTATTCCAATGAGCAGAGAAAGGCATGTTAATGTGCACTATAAAGGACAAACCAAGTACTCCCATCTGGCTCGGATGTTGAGGAAAACGATGAATCCTGTGACGGGGTGGGAGACGTTGGGATTGTCTGTTTTTGTTTTTGTGCCTTTGCTACTCCTGTGGACTGCCAGAGAGCGGAGACGGAGATAACGAATCATCTCTTAACATTCATATTCACGGCTCTGTTGCTGTTCAGCATCATTAGCAGATGTTATTAAATATTTGCACAAGTTCATATGGTAACAGTTAAGTTCATTCTGCCCTGCAAAGGTAAATGCAAGTAACTTTATTAATATTTGTGCAAAACACAACATTAATCTGATCCAAAACTAGAAGCTGAATCTAATTTTTCTGAGTGCAAACTTTTTTTAGATGAACTAACAAACCAAGTCTGATGTTGCAGCTACAACATGCTAATTTATTTGCTGTGTTGACTAATTATCAAGTGAAATTTTAATTTGAATTCTGTGTACAATAAAGAGAATTTTTAAACGTAATGTTTTGTTAGGTTTAGAGCATCTTTGTTCCTGTTTCATTCAGTAACAAAAACAGCCCCAAAGAAAACAATCCATCAACTCGTTCACCAGCTATTATCTGTATTTGTACAAAACAAACGAGTTACTGCCTGTTCCCTTTGTGTGGCAGAAACTCATGTATTCAGTCTGTTTCATGACCAAAGAATGTGTGCAGCTCGACAACAGCTGAGGTGAAAGCCCTGAGTTTGTGTCACATTTCAGTATTTAATTTATTTCAGCTTTGCCTGAAAGCTTTGGGTTTTAATCACAAGGTTGGATGTCTTTATCCTCAAAGCGACGTGTGATCAGTTTTTATACGTGGAGGCTTTTCTTTCTGTTTCTGTTTTCTACAAGTTGTGGTGCTTTCTAGTCATCAGAGGTGTCTGCATGTTGATTTTATTATTTTGTGTGTGTGTGTGTGTGTTAGTGTTTAGGCCTGCTGTGTGTGCTGAGATCTGTTGTATGATCGTTAGCTCGGAGGACTTTGTTGCTGCTTTCAGGTACAGCGGTTACTTTCAGCTCTTTGTCCAGATGAAAACACTGTAAGGGAAATTTCCTGCTGTGATTAATTTATATTTGTTCACAGATAATGAGACGATCTCTTGTGCAGCTGTCTGTAGACTGGAGCAGGTGGGAACACTGTAAGCCAGACTATGCACACTGTTCTGCAGCTTGTTTTAGACTTAATAAATTAGCTCTTTGTACTTGTTGCTCATTACTGAAGAATTCAATTAGTCAAAACACACCTGTTTGTTCTTTTAGTTGAATTGGTTTCGTCTACCTCAGGTTGGCAGAGAAAAGGCACTATTTCTAAACTTTAAATGTCACAAATATACAGTATTGTTCAAAGCTTTAAAGTCATCAGTCAGTTCTTTATCTTTAGCTTCCATCAAACCAGAAATTCTTAAAATCCTTTAAAGTGTTCTTGATCAGTAGTTCTCCAGGCTCTCTGAAGGTTTTTTTGGGGGGGGATTTTTGTTGCTTTATTTGCTCAGCTGCTTTACTTCAGACATAAAAACACTCCTAAACTCAAGAGATTATCCAACGACACACAGCTAACCAAACTGGGTCTTTAGGCACTTTCTTACCAACAGACTGACAAAAAACATGATTTGTTCCAGTTTTAGTTAAATCTGTAAAAAAGAGGGGGAAAAACCAGAAGTTTTGACACATAAAATAGGATTTTAGCATCAATAACATGAGATTGATTGATGATGCACCTCCTAGTTCTGGTCAGAATGTTTCCTGCTTTTTCTTTTCTCTTTAAACAAACCTTTCATCAGCTGATTGACAAAAAGTGAAAAAGCAACCAAAGTCCAAAGAAAGACTTTCAGAAACCCTGAAGAGATGTTGTTCTAAACGACTTTTAAAGATTTCTTGAATCTGGCAGCTTGGAAGCCAAATATAAAGCAGTGGTTTAAGACTTTTGCACAGTACTGTATCTTTGCCTGTATTTGATTTCAGATTTCTGACTGATCCATGGTGTTGGTCAGTCTCTGAGTTGTAGATAAATGATTTGCACCTTATCATCTTCTGGGCTCATCTGTGTGAGACGCTGACTTTCTACACGCTTCAGCATTTCCTGCTCTTTATTACTAAACGCGGTCAGATTTATCTTTGTAAATGTTTGTAACAAGAGAGATAAATTACATATATGTGGACGTAGAAATGTGATAACAGTGTAACTGTGTTTGAATTTATCAGTGTCTTAACTCATTTTTACAAAATGATTATCAGACATGCACACGCTGAATTGCAGCTTGATTTGTGTTGCTGTCATGATCATGCATGATTACTTAACAGGCTCACGTGTTTTCTCCGTGTTTTCGGTCATCATTACTTGGTGAAGGTGTGCCTTAGGGCCGGGATCCTGCATGCCGCCGCTCAATGTGAGCGGAAACCAGGTATCACCAGTCTGTGACTTCAGTTGACCTGAAGGGAGGAAGGAACTAATGTCTTTAATGTTCACATGCATCACTTGATTTTTTTTCTTATTTGTTGTCATGAAAAATTTAAATAAAAACCTGCAGTATGTTTCTAAACTTTCATGTTTTTCTTTGTTTTAATGTATAGGGAAAGACATGGTCAGTTTTTTAACTGCATGAAAAATGTTCTTTTTTTTTTTTTTTTTTACAAAATGACCCCTTTTAATGCATCTTTAGGAGGTTACAGGTGCTCAAAGCACAAATATTTTGGGCAAAACAAGATTTTCTAAGTGACACATGTTGCTTCATAACAAATATATTTTAAGATGGGAACTGAAAACAAGCAGCATCTGTGATTTCAGAAGAAAATTGGAGCACAAATAGGTTTTTCTCAGCATTGCAGCCCAGAAAAGCAGTTTTATATGGAGTTTTAACTAATGGTAAAGATTAATCAACTGTTTCCTGTTGTAGACATGTCTGAGTAGTTATTTCTACAACAGAATATCTTGTTTTTACTTGAGTGTTCTGTCATGTTTTAGTATAGATTCAAGGGTTTTATGGAAACATTTGCATCAGGTCATTGTTTACCCAACACTTAGTTGCCTGCTAAATATTTAGTCAAATATGAACTTTAAATCGTTCTTAATTCTTGGTATTTCCTTTATTTACATTTACGTATTTCATCATCTACCATTTCCCAGCAGCATTTTCTGATGTTAATCTTGTAAAATCCAGTGAGTTTAACTTGAAAATGAAGATGTATAAAATGAAAGGAGGAGGACCAGCTTGTACATAATCAGATTTATTGTACACTAATGCAGCAGCTGCCTTTAAAAGGCCACCAATAGTTTACATAACAATCCTAGTGCTGGAGCAGACGGATTCAGAACGTCGACAGGAGTTTCAGACGGCTGGCTGGTCCATCAGATCTGTGAAGACTCCAGCCACAGGGAGGAGCTCTTCACCCGCGGCTGCTGAGAGTCCAGCTTCAGCAGTGCAGTGGCTGTGCCTTCAATCTTAGACATCCACTCTCTCTGGAAAACAGTAACATGAACATGTTCAGAGGCAGACATGAATTGTGTTTACAGTTAAATCTACTGTGTCTTTAAATGCTAAGAGAGCTTCTGACAAAAACCTGAAAAGTTCCAGTATGGCTGGAAATACTTGGACATTCAAAGTGAATTTAAATGAAGTAAATTATTATACAACTGTGGACAAAAGTTCTGAGAATAACATGGTTTAAGTAAGTTTGCTGCTTCGTTGTTTTTATATATTTTTGTCAGAAGTATATTAAAGCATTTCACATGCAATTGCATGGGGTTTTTACAAATAGTTCATATTTGCAGAGTTGGTTCTTCTTTTTCCAAGACCTCTGCAGTTCATCATGGTATGCTGTCAACTTCTGGACCAAATCCTGACTGATGGCAGCCAATTCTTCTTCATTAATGCGTGGAGTTGATCAGAATTAGTTGAATTTTATTTGTCCATTTGCCTCTTGAAGACTGACCGTAAGATCTGGGGAGTTTTGATGTTTTGTTCACCAAACTGTCGTTGGATTGTTGGGAGGAGTTCCTCTCAGAGGACATTTAGTAATAAATAGGGTTGTGACTATAAAAAAGGGCCAAATGTTAGAATTTGATTTTTTGTTTCAATGAGATCTGTTTTCTTTGCGCCCTGATTGGACGACATGCCCTCTGAAACTCGTCAGAACGTCAGGGTTGAGCTGATCTACCTTGGCAGACTCTGACGCAGCTTGCAGGATGAACGCACCGATACACTGTTGGTAGCGGTTGTGGTGCATTATTATGAAGGAATGAGGCAGCCCTGATGCTGTGGAGAAACACAAAGTTATTTTATTACACAACACATGTATTCCATTTAATAGGAGGTTTTAATCCTCGTCTTCTCTGCTAAAAGTGACTCAGAACTGAAGAAATAATGAGAAGAAGTGATGTTGTAGTTACTGGAGGCGTTTAGCTGATCGATGTTCTTAAGCTGGAGTCGATCCAGAGAGATGGGCTGGTCGAGGACAGTGAAGGTGCATCCCTCCTTCAGCAGCTGATCCAACTCCAGGTTCTGCTGCAGCCTCAGAGTGTTCTGCTCAGCAGTAACGGACCTCTACAGAAGGTCAGAACACAAATTCAAATATGTAAACACAAGACAGCAGAACTGGTCCAGAGCAAGAACAGGAGGCGAGTGCGACATGCCTTTTTGTTTCTCTTTATCTTTGTGATCAGCAGGAATTCGTCAAACAGGAACAGATAAACATCGATCAGCTTGGTGTTCTCTGAACCAAAACAAAGACGGTGTTAAGAGCCTGTTCAAATCGATGCGCCGAGCGTGTAAAATGTGCTGAGTTTTTGCCAAATGTCGACACCTGTCAGCACCAGCTTCCCTTCGTGCAGCAGACTTCGGTGAGAGATGAGGTTCTCCAGCGAGACGGCCTTCAGGAGATGTTTCAGACTCTGAATAAGAGGCAGACAGTCAGGTGAGAATCTTTTAACAGGCAGCTGAAAAAAATCAAAGCTCCTGATACTAGAGTACAAGATAAAACATTTTTATCTTGCACCAATGCAAGAATGTGTAAAAGGAGATAAGTGATTCCTGATTTCACATCTAGATTAAGTGATGACAATTTTTTTCTTTTAAAAAGAAATAAAACACCAGACCAACCTCTGGGATGAAGGCTCGCTTGTCCCTCTCCCACACAGGCAGCCACACCAGCGCATCCCTCAGCTGCTTCACCTTCCTGTAGTTATCCAACCATTTCACTTTTCCCTCTAAATCACCTGGAAACAGAGTAAAAAGACATGACTGACTTAAAGACTACAAAAAAACATTAAATACACATTAAAGTAACACCTTTATGGATGTTTAAACCCTTTAAAAAAACATGTACAGAGGATATGTGAAATCTTGAACTCTAACAATTTAGTTTTACATTTTTTTACATCTGGGATCACGTCTACATGCTTTTACTATTTAAGTCTGATGTGAACATCGCTTTAGCATTTCAAGACACGATTATTAACGTAAGAACAGTTCAGCATAGAAGAAATGTTACAGTAGAAGTCAAACATTTAACGTAAAGATGGTTTTCTAATAAAACATCAGGATTTAGGAGGATTTTTTACACTCTTGCTCAGGTTTTACAATCTTTATTAAACAAGAACTTTTTAAATTGGATTAAGACCAAATCTAAGACAATCCGCTGGTCTTACAAATTCAAATTTAGAGCGGAAGAGACACTGATCTGCACTAATTTTAAAATCTAGTGTTTACAAAGTCACCATTTCACAATTTTTATGGCATTAGAGTGAAAAACGAATGCCCACTAAGAGAAACAGGTCTACATGGGGATTGACATTAACCAATAAAATCAAAGAGAAACATGTAAAGACTTTGCAATCAGAAATACACTTACTGATCTAAATTTTAAAATGTTAGGATTATTTTTAAGAAGGAAAAAAAAAACAGTGAAAAAAAAATAGTGAAAGAAAAAAATTACTTCTAATGATAAAAGCCATGTCATAAAAACAACTTTTCCTTTTTATAAAACATTAAAGTTCATCATATTGTGCCAACATGGCAGATAATCTTTATCTCATTTTATCTGTTATTATCTGCACAGTGATGACAAACATGGGTGTGAATTTCGTGACAGATTACAATTCTTCCAGCTTTTATGCTAAATACTACCCCATTCTCTCTCTCACACACACACACACACACACGCACACACACACACACACACTCTGTAGCTGAAATCCTCCCTCAGCTGGACTTTACACAATCACAGCCATTAAACAGGTGTATTTAAAGGAGCCTTTCACATCTCATCAATCATTCGCTGGTTTGGGTTTACAGAACCAGTCGACTCTGAGGTGAAGCATGTTTCCCACAGCCTGTCCTCATAGTTTTATAATAAACTGACACAACAGGTCTGCAGGCAGAGGCACGCTGGCTGCTGTCCAACACGGAGCTCTTGGAGACACAAACTGCTCTGATAGTGCTGAGAGATAACCTCATTTACATCTGCTCTACATTCCAATTGAATTTTAATACTGTGTTTAATACACCTGAGTCACATCCATGAGATCTCTAAATAAGTGATCAGGTCTGTTCTAATGTTAACAGACCAGACAGCCAGAATGCTGACAGATCACTCAGACGTAGGTGAAGATGTGGGTGATGCTCACATATAGACGTGTCCACTTGCTCGGCGATAACGAGCAGCCCTCTGGTCTCCTCAGCTACCTGACATCGCTTTGCAATGTTCCTCAGCAACAGCGGGTATCTAGTTAGCCTCTGCAGCGGCGCCACCAACAGGTCGCGTAGCTGCAGCCTTCGGCACTGCTCATTCCTCTCACACCACTGAAGAGACGAAACGGCAGGATGAGAGGATGGAAGAGGGGCAGAGACATTAACATCACCAAAATATCAAAATAACCGCCCTTAACAAAAAAAATGATCGTGAGGATAAACAGGAACATTCCTCGTCTCTCTGACGCTCAGCTAATTGTTTAAGCAGCAGCGTAGCGGCATGTCCTCTCGTACTTGGCACACACCACCTGCAGCTATGTCAAAGTACACAAAGTCCTCGCCCTCGCTGCCTGGCACAAACAAACAAGCGAGCTGTCGTCTGTTACCTTTACGTACGATCCAAAGTCCTCCCTGGGCATCAGCTTGTACAGATAAAGCAGAGCCGTGGAGTAGTTGAGGCAGTACTTCTCCAGGCAGTGACAAATGCTCTCCTGAAAGGCCTGCCAACAGATAGGAGGGTTTTATAAACACTAATGGGTCATGACAGATATCAAACTACAGATTAAACAAACAATAAAAGGCAAGGAGATGCCAACCTGCACGCAAGAAAAATAAAGCTACCTGTGCTGCAGAATTTAACAGCTGTGTATTCACCGTAATAAATGACAAAACTCTATAGATAAAAAATGTTTTACTATTTAAAAACAAAGCACTTAAACTTGAATTATTGCACACAAGTTCTCTTTTTCCTCGTGCAAGTTCCTCATGTATGGATCTCTGATCAAAATGCACAGCACTGCATGCAGAAATGTGGTTTAGATGCAGTAAATGCAGAATGTTCCCATCATTTTTCCTCACATCAGTTATCCATCCTCAATAAACTCACTAAAAACACACAAAGAAGGAAAAAGAAAACTCTGATGCTACTCTAATACTTGCCTTGCTCAGCAGCTCCAGCAGGGTGGGCCCGCCACCCTGTGTAATCTCCATCGTGTCCTTAATGACACGCAGGAGGTTCTTCAGGAAACTGGAGCTCACCTGCAGCACAGCAGAGTCAGGTGTCAGCACACGGCCACCAGACGCTCAACACTTTCAGTGTGTTCACTGCTGCTGCTTCGGGTTAAAAAACTGGTTTTTCTTGCTAAATTGCAAGGATTTAAAAGTTTCTCTGTTTTTGAACTTCCTCATTTTTATAGAACATTTTCTCAAAGTATGAGGCTGTTCAAGTTAACCGACTGTTCACTTCTTAATTTAGAAATGTTTTGAGTTAAGGAGCTGAGGATTGTGCTACTGAGCTCTAAGATTTGAGTTAGACTATTTTCCTTTTTTAAAGTATAGAACAGATTAATGTCCAATTATATTCATATATATATTTATTTATGCACATCAGTATAGATCCAAAGATCCAAGAAAGGGTTTTAAATAAAGGCAACTGGACTTATTTGGTTCTTTGAAGACGTTTCACTGCTCATCCGAGTATCCAAAGATCTTTTACAAACTTTTTTTTAAGTACTAATATTTGTTGTCATACTAGCCAAAAAATTTCTATGTGCATCTCAAAAATCTGATGGCTAAATTTTGCTCAATTTAAAATAAAATGTCTTGTAATGGTTAATCTAGAAACAAAAATGTGCTTTTATGTAAATACTTGAGATTTTTTTTAGTATGCGAGATAAATATTAGAAAATTAAAATGATTCTTTAAAAAAATGAAAAACAATCTGGTTTCAATTACTGTAACAGACATTTTTTAAAATCATTTTACAATATAAAAATAAATGCGTTAAACTTTTTGAATGGAATTAACTCTTTTGCTATTTTAACATCAAACCAAATGTTATTGCATGTCAGTGAAAGGCGCCATTGTTTGAAATGATTTACATAATGAATATAAAACTAGCCTGCGTCAGGCATCTTGTTTGCATCGTATCTCACCAGGCAAAGTTCGTTCAGGTTAGCAAACAGCATCCATGAGTCGATGTCACTGAGACAGTTCTTCAGCTTTAGGTTTGTGAGCGTCACTAAAAACACCTGAAAGGAACAAAACAATAAAAGGCTGTTAGTTGATCTGGAATTCAATTTCTAATCCACCTACTGCCCAGAAAGGAGAAACCAAAGAGACTTTTACATGAAGACCCAGGAGAAGAATTCAGAGACACGAAGAACACAAAGCAGCAGGAGTTGGGTTTCATTGGGTTTGGTCTGTTTGTTTGTTACCCTGTGTGTGTGTGTGTGTGTGTGTGTGTGTGTGTGTGTGTATTGTGAATGGACATAGTCACCTCTTTTAGAACCATGAGCTGATCCAGGAAGTAAACACACTCGCTGGTGAAGAGTTCCCAGATGGCCTCTTGTCTCTTTCGATCCTGAGGGTCTGAGGTCACGCACACCTGTGAGACCTGATCCTGGAGGAACTCAACCAGAGAGAAATCCTGCACAGATAAATAAAAAAATTCATCAAACCCTCAACAGGGACGCTCTGTCTTCTACAGAGTGCTTAAATAAATACACTAAAAAGATCATTACTGTGAATTTCCTGCTGCCATCATTAATCAGGTGTTTGTTTACCAGCTTACCGTCTAGAAATTCTGCTTAAAACAACCAACTTGTCATTTCAGTTGCAGGGGCTTCCCGTTAACTGTGTCAGTTCTGAGTCATTTGGTAAACACTGAGGTTTGGTTTAGAAGTCAGGATGTCTTTGCTGTTCAAACTTAGCTTGGATTAGTCCGTAGCCTGAACCAACACGAAGATTTACATAAAGAGAAGAAGCTCTACTGCTGGCGCTCTTTGTTCCTCACCTTGTATTTCTGAAACTCCGTGTGTGTCCAGTCTTGAATCTGCATGGCTGAAAGGCATTTTTCAATATCTGTTACTGCTCCTGTCTGCAACTTCCCTTTAGTCTGGGAAAAAAAAAAAACATAAAAAAATGAAGCCGTTTTTAGTTAATCATGGTCCATTATTTAAAACAAATACTTGTTGTGCAGTTTTACTGAATTGTTCTGGGTATTGTGTGCAAATATCAACACTTTTAACAAGTCTGGCTGGAGTTCTGCATTTCAAGTATTTACCAGTTACAAAAACTGTGACCCAAAAGGGATAAGAGGAAACGCACTAATCTGCTTGGAGAAGTGGGTCAGAGAACAATGTCCAAACCAACTGCTCACTTCTAAAACAAAATACAATAAAACAGATACCAACACACACACACACACAGTCACCAACTAAAACAGCACACCTACCGTACTACGCCTCAAAAAAGGCCACTTTGACTTCTTTGTATCTGTAGAAATAATAAGAAACACAAAACACTGATTATATGGATGAACAACTGCAGTAATTTAGAAAAGTTGACAGAACCATAACTCAGCCTAATGTACCGAGCCGGGCAGGAATCAGGTGTCAAAATAAATGAAAGATTTCAAGAATCCGGACCATCACCACAGCAGCTTTGATGAAGTCGAACACAAAGTCATAGATTCACACTTACAGGATCAACATGTCCAAAACATAGTTTTAAACCCAAAACATCTCTAGCTGTGGTGAGCTGATCAACACCCTTCATTATCATTTGTCCTCACGGTACAAATCACAAAGGTTTCAATGTGCAGCCTGTTGACTGGAGTGTCTACAGACAAATCCAAATCCGTGTGCACGGTTTACTAAACCGAGGGAACAGATCCTTACAACCTCAAACCTATTTCGACATCTGACCCCTTCCAGGCTCCATACTAATGGTAAATCTCATGAGGTTTATTATAACACAGGCTCAGCTCCGAGAACAAACTTCTATTTAAAGTAACTTTCACTCAGATTTACTAAACCAAACTGTGTTAATAACCCGTTTGCCTTTAAAAGGTTCAAATGTTAAGCCTTGAATGTTATTACTGTTTATACAAGCAGTGTGGCAATCAGTCTATCTACTTTATACACCCAATTTATCTGATAGAGGCATACTAGGACTGGAGCATTTCCTGAATGGTAAAAACTCCCAGAAGAGTTATGGCTCCATCACAGAACTGGGATAAAACCTGCTGTAAAGGTCGTCTCTAAAGAGCTCTTAAAAACTAATCAAACCCAAACTCCCATGATGCTTCAAACATTTAGCCTTTAGCACTTAAATGATGAATATGCCGAGTCATATCAGACATTTTACTATATCAAATAAAGCAAAAATAAATTTTAGATGTTACAACAGATCTAGAGATAAAGCTGGAAACTGCATATACAAAACTAAAATGTCTAAAGCACTTCCAATACTAAATAAATCAAAGACGTATTTTGAATGGGGAATTCTTATTTCTCTTATATCAAACATTAATTCTTCAACACAATACATACGGTTTGGAGATCTGGGGAAACATTTTCAAAACACACATTTTTATATTTGTATTACAGAAAATAGCAATAGGAATAAAAACCAACTCAGATTACCACACAACAGGACACACCCCATTCATAAAACCAACTCAAATTTACAGACCTGGTCAAATTACAAACAGCACAGGTACTTTTTAAAGTACATAATATATTTAAAGTGAAGAGCATCTATGCTCATAGAGGAGACCTGATAGAAAATAACAGAAGCATTGACCCAAACTAACCCTTAAATCATATTATAAAATAACTAATTTTACCTGATAAGTTTGAATCATTTATGATATCAGCTGCTCCGTTTGACACAAAGAGGTCTCCAGGTGAAACATCCAGTCCAGGTAAGCTGACCACCACTGAGCTCCGCCTCCTCTCATGAAGCCTGAAACTGAAACATGGACGTCATCAGATGGTTCCTCACTTCAAACCGTTTCAGCAACACACTCAAGTTTAAACTAACAGCAGTCATCACAGACATCCTGGTATTACTGCGACTAAAATAATTCATCTGCGTAAACGTACATGAAGGATCAGCGTTTTCGCAGGACAAAGGAAATAACAGAATTCCTTTTGTCATTCTGCGTAGCTGAAATACCATCTGCTTTGTGCCACAAACCTGCGATTAACTTGAGAAGCAGATATCATGAAGGCTAAGCGTTAAGTGTCTGGCTCAAGCGTTGGACAGCTGCTGATTACTGGATCAACCCATTTGTGTGGACGGAGACAAGCTGTCAATGTGTGCCACTTATAATCCTCTTGGTCTCTTTTCATGGTTTGTAACTGAGGCATGGCTTAGGCTGGAAAAACACAGGCCTGCCTTTTAGCTTCAGGCAAAGCTCACACAGCTCCAGTCCTCAAGTGTTCTGATTTATCCTCTGTTGCTGTACGTTAGGGATTTACCAATCTACTAAAAATGAACTTTCGCTTGCTAAAATTAACCCAAAACTTTGATAAATGTAATTATTTTTACAAAAGGCATTATTAGAAATCTAAAAAGGGAACGGCTGGGGAATATTTTCATTTGTTATGAAGAATTAAAAGCGTCTACACCTAGAAAAACTTGATCAGTGACAACGTCACTAACAATCACAATCCAAAGTGTGGCCAGGCTAACAGGAGCCAAGCAGACGTTTAGTGTGGCTGCTGTCGGTTAACTTCAGCTCAGCAACAAGACAGGCTGGTTTAACTTCACTTTCAACACAATAACTCTCATTGACAACAACTCTCTTTGGGTCCATGTTTGAATAGTTAAGGGTTACGGCTTCTGAAAGAGGACCTGAAAATTCAGAAGTAGGACAAAGATAAACTGATAACTGAGCAACAATCATCCCAAATCCAAATAAACCACAACAAGTGGATCCTCATTCATGACTAAAAGCGTTTTCAGGATGCAGAAGTCGAAGCGAGGGGAACAACCTGACCTCAACTTTTATAAGAAGAAACTTCTTCCTGTGTCTGACAGAGCAGACGATCTTCCTCTTACATAACTAAACATCCCACCGTACAGGAGATGCATTCTTGCTGCTGTACCTGCACGTGATGTAAGCCACATGGCTGCAGGGCCACAGCTGAACAGAAGTAACCTGGTACGTTTTTCCTCCAGGGTGCTTTTGTTACAACGTGAAAGCTACCAACTGTTTCTTCCACCTCTCTGGCAGCGTTCTTCCTTGTTCACTGATAAAACCTCCAGCTTTATGTGTGCACAGCACTGCAGATAATAGCTGGCATCAGCACCTGAGTGCTGCTGTAGCTGACGGGGTAGTAAGAAAGGCACGATTGCTCCTCTAAACCAGGTCAGCGCCTCCTTGCAGTTCATTCCAGAGCATCCTCACAATGACATCCTGTTGCTTTGTCATCCTGCAGAAAGCCTCCTCTGTATCAGCCTCCGAGAGCACTTGTAAAGGGGAAAAAAAAAGGAGGGGTCGTTTTGTTCAAACAAAACGAAAAATAATGATGTTCCAAAACAAAACTCTTCAGAACGGCCTGGACACTGTAGCAGGCACAGTGCCAAGGTGTAATTAATGGGACAAAAGCTGCCTAATTATCCGGTGTGGGGAAGAGCCTCGTCGCCCATTAGGAGGGGCGTGGGTGGCGGTGAGGGAAAACAGCTTTAATGAGGGTTTGTCTAGCCCGAATATAACCATGGGACTCTCAAAACTTTACCCACCAAGCTTATGAAGCATTAACAAAAGACGTGAATGACAATGAATGGACAAAGGGGCTCTGAAAGCTAAAGGTCCAATCAGCATCCAGGGATTAGGTCAAAGGCACTTTGATGTGATGTAGCTCAGGTTTTTCTTTGTGATTAAATGATTTATCAAAGTGGCGCTGCTTCATCCTGGAAGCAGGCGACGGATCGACAAAGCAACAGGACAACAAACAGCATAAATGTGAGCTGCGAGTTAGTTACAGGAAATTTTACTACATTCCTGATAAGCAAATATGTTCTCACACACTTGGTCCAGACATTCTTTGCTTCCATGCAGACAGAAAGCACAGACATGTAAAACAGAGCACCTACCTGCTATGGTTGCGTTCAGTCTCCTGTAGGAGGGGAGAAAAAAAACCTTTAGCACACAAAGCATCAAACTGAGGGTAAAAAAGCCTCCTACCAACATCACTATATCACTTTCAAAGACATTCATATTTGTATCAGTGTTTTAAGTGGTCGCTTGGATTCAAAAGCCTCTGATATTGGGGGAGGATGTCCACACTCCATTGAGAATGTGCTCGCTTGAGACCCACGAGCTGATGAATAGATCTCCCCATTATCTTTTTCCAATCGCTCACTGACCCCTCTATTATTGGGTGACTGCTGACTGCGGTGAATAGAGGCCCGAGGAGAGCACTTCCCAGGGCTCTCCGGGCTGTGGGTTGGGTCAAAGCTGTCAGTGCATGTAACTGCTGATTCATTTGCTGTCAAAAGCTTGCATTGTGAGTGACCGCTGCGGGAGGCAAAGCCGAATGAGGCAGAGATGGCTTCCGCAAGGAAGGAATGTCTACCTATTTAATTTATTAAAGGCCGGAGAAGAAAATCCACAGTGCGCTACAGAAATAAAAAGTGTTGTGATGTTGGGAGGAGGTTTGAGGTTAGGGAAATGTTTTATTTTGCATTGATTCATGTGTAAATGATTCATTCAGAATTTCAAAACGGACATCTCACCTGCACTTCGTCGTCAGGAAACGCAGACTCTTCAATAAGAGCAGGATGAGCGCTGTGACAGTCTTGTTTTGTGGAACTGATTCTGCTGTCAGAAGTCTTTGATCTAAGTGATCCGGTTCTCTGTGAAACTGTCTGATTGTGGCAGGACTCTTCATCAGAGACGGGGGTTGCTGCCAGAGGAGACATGACTCGGTGCGTAGGAGACAGGGGACTTTTAGGAGAGCTCCCAGACGAAGACTCATCCTGAGTGGCCCCAATCCGGCTAGGATCTCGAGGATCTACCCGTCTCATGCTCCTCATCCTCCTCAAGGTGGGAGATGTGGAGATCCTTCCGGGAGCTTGGCGGTCAAACTGAAAAAAAGGTGCTGCCAAACTTTCTGTGTCCACTAGAGACAAATGTCTCAGCCTGGGGTGTGTCCGTGTGATATCTATGTGCATTATAACTGGGTTGCAGGTCTGAATCCCCTTGTGCTCAAAAGGCTCCGGGTACGTTTGTGTCTGGGCGTCCACCACACCTGTCGTGACAACTTCATTTTCAGCCCATTCAATGTAACTCCAGTCCAGCTTCCTCTCATTGTCCTGGTCTTTGTTCGTCAGTATAACGTGCTTCAGCGTAGACATTGTAACCTCAAAGGCATTATTACAGAGCAGCAGAGATCAGAAAACAGGTAATCTTACAGTCGGACCTCCTTCAGGTTAACGTCAGATGATAATCCTGCTGCATTCCACTTTCACACTGCTTACTTCTCAGGTTTCTGGGGAGGAAAATCAAAAAATGTGTCAATACCCTCTAACAACTGTGGCACAAACGTATGCCTAAGTCTTCTGAGAGGGGATTTGATTAGGGTTGACACAACAGGGGAGGGAAAGCCTTAATAACAGTGAGTGAATAACAGGGACACAACCAGAAATGTTTCTAAGGGATGGCCTGATGGAAGCCAGTGATAATGATAGGGTGCCACACCAAAACAAATATAATTTCAAAATTTTGATTATCATATATATATAGGGCTGCTTGATTATGAGGAAAAAATCTTAACCACAACTACTTTGGTAAATATTGAAACTATGATTCATATATTGAGCAGTGACAAAGACGGCATTATTTCTCCTCGTCAGACCAAAACTCACAGGAAACTCTAAAGTGTGGCTTGTCAAAATAAAAGCACAACTATATTGTTTGCTGACCACTTGTTCACTATTATATAGTTGTATATTTTGAATAAATACCTTTTTTCTAGAGAGCACAACATTTTTAGAGCAACAGTGTTTCTATTATGTAAAGCCTAAAATATCCAAAGTTCACATTTTAAAGAAGACCACAGTTACCCATTACATCTTGTGTTGATTTTTTTAAAAACACAAAGATTAGTGTGAATTTAATCTTTGGAAGGGGTAGAAGTGCACAACATTCAGAAGGAATGACAAAAACAAGAGCATCGTCACGGGGAACTGGAGCCTATCTCCATCAGTCAGTGGACAAGAGGTGGAGGACACCCTGAACAGGTCGCCAGTCCATCACAGGGACACACATTGAGACAAATGAGACAGACAACCATTTACACACTCACTCAAACCTAGGGACAATTAAAGTCACCAATTAATATACCATGCATATGATCTTTAGCTATGGGAGTAAACTGGAGTACCAGGAGGAAACCAATGCATAACTGGGGAAGACACCCAAACTCCACACAGGCTGCAGTTGGCAAACCTGTGACCTTCTTGCTTTGAAGCTACAATGCAACCAAGTGCACCACCATGCAGCCCAAAATGCAGAATGTGTACAAAATAATTATAGCAATCACTGTTTTTGGTGGCGGTCTTTGTTTTTGTTATTATGTGGAGCCAAAATTAAAATACAACTTTGACTACTTTCACTCCGCTTTAAGATGTAAACCATACTGAAATATATGAGTTTGGTTTTTGAAAGAAATCTTTCATGCTCTTAAAAACTAAAAGTTATGTCAGCATTGATATATAAATATTGCAACAAACGTGAGCTAGATTTCTTCTCTAAAAACTTAATAATCGTTTAAAAAACATTATAAGCAAACTATTTGGCCAGGAGGTGGCGGTGAGGGGGGCCAGCAGATGTATGGGGTGCCCCCCCCCCCCAATGCCCTCTCCAGCCCTCACTTGGGGGCGCCTCTTGTGAAAATGAGTGAAATGTAATGTATGCTACAGCACACATGTAAGAGGAGAAACTATTGTTTGCTTTCATTTTCAAAACTGAGGAGGAGAGGGGAGTTATTCCAGCTCAACTTACTCACAGATGTAAAAGTTTCCATGGTAAAGTGTTTATCCTCTAACAGGTGCATTTCATTGAGTCAAGGTTGAAACTCGCCACGCGAAGTAACAAAGACTTGCTAGAAACAACACACACTTTCATCGCAGGTAATAGCCGGTTAACTAATAATAACAATAAGCTACGTCTTGCTCAAAACCGCACCTGTTTCAGAAAGTCTTGCCTCGAGTTTCTGACATCCAGCGATGCTTCGGCTCTGGTCGACTCCGGCGGCCGCCGATGGTGAAGTGTGGCCGGGGAGAGCCCGGCTGGAAGCGTCGGAGGTTTAAAAAAAGTGAAATAAAAACAACTGAGCGGTCGGCTGAAAGATAAAACTCAAGAGAAAGCCTCTGAGCTCTTTGACTGTCACACGAGATGAGCGAGGGAGTGAGCGGAGCTGGTGAAGAAGGTGCGACTGTTGTTGAGCAGCACGGGAACAGCCCGGCGGCCTCCTCCCTCCCTCCGCCCGCAACACAACACAGCACACGTCACACGCAACAAATTACATAGAAACGACAATTACTGCCACACCGGTGTCACGTGAGAAATAATCACCATCTATCTATCTATCTATCTATCTATCTATCTATCTATCTATCTATCTATCTATCTATCTATCTATCTATCTATCTATCTATCTATCTATCTATCTATCTATCTATCTATCTATCTATCTATCTATCTATCTATCTAATCTATCTATCTATCTATCTATCTATCTATCTATCTATCTATCTATCTATCTATCTATCTATCTATCTATCTATCTAGTTTCTTTTTACATTTTCTATTAATTGATTTTTACAAATAATGAAATAATTAACAGTCTGGAATGGCATCTTTTTTATTGTGATAAAAGGTATACTGTATGACACATCTGATTCTAACTGTGCTTCTTTTTATTTTGTATTACGTAATGAAAATGTGTTTAACTTGTTCTGCTTGTAATGAAAGATTTCCATGTCCATATCTAAATGGGACATTTCTCCATTTCTTGGTTAAATGAAGAATAAATGAAGACATTTTCTCACAAAAAATAGGTTTTGTACTATACACTTTACCATCTTTAATGTGTATGGCTTCAGAGATGTTACACAGAAAGAAATAATCAGTTTGACACGTTAAAAACAAACTGTAAATTAAAGTACACTAATTTTCTAATGTAAATCCAATATTAAACCATACTAAAGATATAAAAAACTCATTATAATTCAAGGCATTAATGTCTGAAAACAAAAACAAGTTAAGTGAGGTGTAATTAGCTAGGATGATAGTACCATATATATCACGTAGTACACATCAGTGAACTATCTTGTGACTTTGTGGTCTTTGGTTTCTGCTTCTGCTGACAAACCATCGCCCTCTTGTGGTGATTTACTGACATTACTACATTAATAATTCACCTCACGTTCTGTTGGAAAAATAACTTGAATGGTCCAAGAATTTAATTAAATAAAACATATAATTTTTGACTCCAGTGTTATTTCACCATATATTCAATTTGTTACACAATAAATCACTCCAAATTTGATAAGATGTTTAATTTTACATACAGTATTGTTAGCTATTTGGAACAACAGAGTTAGGTGAAATTAGCAGTGATGACATTACAGGAGAAGTTGCGCCCTCTTATGGGAATAAGGTGAAGTTACAACAAACTATTTTTACAGCGCAGTGAATTAAAAAAACTAGAAAATAAACAGTAAATAAAGAACACCAATTTTCTACTGTAAATTCAGTATTTAACCTTACTAAGGATACGTTAAAATAATGTAATTTGTAAAAAAAAAAAAAAAAAAAAAAAAAAAAAGCTCATATTTCAAGGCAATATAGTTTGAAAACAGCTGATGAAGTAAGGTGTAATTAACAAGGATGGTAGTACACATCAGTGAACTATCTTGTGACTTTTTAGTCTTTGGTTCCTGCTTCTGCTGACAAACTGTCGCCCTCTTGTGGTGATTTACTGACATTACAACATTAACAATTTACCTCACGTTGTGTTGTATAAATACCACGAATTATCATTGACATTTAATTAAATAAAATACATAATAATTAACTCCAATGTTATTTAACCATATAATCAATTTATTACACAACAAATCTCTTCAAATTTGAAATGATATTTAATTTTACATAAAGTATTGTTAGGTATTTGGAACAACAGAGTTAGGTAAATTTAGCAGTAACCACAGTACAGGAGAAGTGGCGCCCTCTTGTGGGAATAAGTTGAAATTACAAAAATCTTTTACTGCACAGTGAGTTTAAAAAAACTTGAAAAATAAACAGTAAATAAAGAACACTGCTTTTCTAATGTAAATTCATATGTCATATATAATTTGTAAAAAGTTCATTAAAATTCAAGGCAATATAGTTTGAAAACAGCTGATGAAGTAAGGTGTAATTAGCAAGGAAGGTAGTACACATCAGTGAACTATCTTGTGACTTTTTGGTCTTTGGTTTCTGCTTCTGCTGACAAACCATCGCCCTCTTGTGGTGATTTACTGACATTACAACATTAATAATTTACCTCACGGTCTGTTGGATAAATAACACAAATGATCAAAGAAGTTAATTAACTAAACTATATAATAATTGTTATTAGAATGTTATTTCTCTATATGAACAATTTAATACACATTAAATCACTTCAACTTTGAAAAGATCTGTAGTAGGTATTTGGAAGAAGAAATGGAGGTAGGTGAATTTAGCACTGATGACAATACAAGTCAGCTGTCTGTCGCCCCCTTGTGGCAATAAGATAAAATTACAACAACCATTATTTACTAATTCAAAACCAAGAAAAATAAACAGTAAATTAACAAACACAAATAATTTAATCGAACACCATTATTCAACCATACTTATTAAAAATAGTGTAATTTCTAAAGAAGGTAATAAATCCTAACCCTAAATTTGTTTGCCAGTGTTCTAATATTTTCTGTTATAGTAAATTTCTATAGTTTCTGTTATAGTAAATTAAAAAAAAAAAAAAAAGAAAAAGAAAATGTATTCAAAAAATATTTTTTGATACAAATTCTAAATATTAGTGACGTTGTGAATATTTGTTGCCCTAAGGAGCTCATAAGGTACCTGTTAAAATACTGAATATTGTACAATGTGGCTGTTAGTTTTTAATATATTATTTATTTTATTATCTTCCTAAAAATCCAGACATTTATAGAGCCATGTTCATCAGCTGGCCTGCCTGACTAACCCAAACAGAAAGAAATCAGAGTGAAGGGAATGTGCTGAACCCTGACAGCAGCAGTCTCCTCCCCCTGAAGTAGATGTGAAGAAGAGCGTTTCTCGGGGCTGATATACAGGAAGAAGTTCAATAAGTCACGTTCAAGCAGAAGAACACCGCATTCTGCAGTTTTTGCGCACTTTTTGCTCTCATTCCGTTGTTGTGGCAAAGCTGGAAGAATGAAGGTGAATCTCTGAGTTAAAGTGACTGCGCTTTAAACGCAAGGACTTCCTCACCAGAGGAGAAGAGGAGTGCCGTTTGGTCATAAATGGACGAAGACAACAAATCTACAGCGGCTCTGCAGTGAGAATGGCAGATCAGAGCATTTTACTCAACATCGGAGACATCGTGTCTCTTTACGCGGAGGGATCGGTGAATGGCTTCATCAGTACTTTGGGGTATGTGTCACTGTCTCTCACTCAGATAGAAGCGCTTCCACTTTTCTTCTGACTCCGACTCTCCTTCTTCTCACCTCCGCGTTTACCGCTCAAGTCAGAACTCAATGTGCGACTTTTTGAGGCCAACCGAGGCCTGGCAGAGCGCAAACTGCGACGTCAGGAAATTCTTTTCGCAAATGCAACAGGAATCCAGAAATATCGTGGTTCCCAGGTGCACATGAAAAAACAAACAAACAGAGAAAATCTGTAATCCCAAAAGTGTGGTTCGGGGACCCAGAGAGCAACTCAGACTGTGTTTATCATGGCCCTGAGTTAGAGTTTTATACACACACACACACACATATATAGACACACACACACACATGTGATATGTACTCGTGGGACTTGTTCTCCTACATTGATCCCAGGCCAAGTTTCAACGTATAAAAAAAGAAATGATTTCATGGTAGACGTGCAAATATTAAGAAGTCCTTTAGTTGTGTAGCATAGAAATAACAATTTACACCCATTAAACATTACACACAAATTCTCACAACAAAACATAGTGAGGCAATCTGGAAATGATACAACAATTACTAGACAGCACAGGACAATCCATGTGGACACAATGAGGGAAGCTAAGGAGTTATAAGACAGGACGATTAGATTACAGGTAGCTTATTGTGTGATCTGCACTGGTTTGGCAGGAAATAAACAGGCAAAATATAAAGGATTATGGGAATAGGGTTAGGGTTTAGTTCACATTATGGTGCTGTTACTGCTTTACTTGGTGGCTAAAGTCACATAACAGCTGCAACCTCCCCATGCCACCTTGCAGCTTTCAAAAATCAAACTGAAGTGATTGAAATGTTTTTTTTTTTTAGAAGTAGAAAGACTTTCTCAGTCTGTTGGTTCTGCATTTGATGACTCTGAAACTTCCCTCCACTGTTGTGTCATCTGCATATCTGATGATAAAATTCTTCAATCTCTTAATTCTGATACATTCCCATATAGCAATTTAGGAGTAAAAAGCTCAAGATTCTTATCAAATTCAGTCTTTTTGGGTCAAATTTTAAGAAATGTTCATCAATGCAAGATTTGGGATCCATAGGGACTAACAGGATAAACCTGACTGACCACATGATGAGAAGCTTAGTGAGACATAAGGGCCACCTTCATTCATCCACAAAAAAATCTATTAAATCATTATTGAAGTGCTTTAAGATGAGAGCGTACAGATCAACATGTTAAAGTGAGAGTTTTTCCTTGATCTGAAACTCCTCAGTCAGGAATGCAGCCAATCAGGCTCCAAAAACTCAAATTACCAGTCAAAATGCCATGAAATTTGTTTAGTTGACAGTTCCTCATCAGCCAAATACCTCGCTGCACGCCTCCCTGGTTCCAGATCCTCTAAGGTCAGAGAACTGTGGTGGAAATCTGGACCGACACTGAGGAATGAGTCCATCCACGTCCTGCTATTTGTCAAATTTTTATCATCAAATTCCTCTAATAAACAGTAACTCCCAGGGATTCCAGGAGCCTTCTGAGAAGGTTTGTCACGTGACTACTTACAGCTAGTTTGCATGAAACAACGTTCTCTGATTCACAATGTGTTTACTGAACACAATGAGTCTTTTAAATAAAAGCTCTCTTATTTGCAAAAGGCTTGTGATAATTCAAATGCAAGCTGCTGAAGTGAACACAGGCGCTGTTAAAAAAAAAAGTGCACAGCAGCGATTGTTCACACCTCCTATTGTTGCAGTGAATTTCTAATCAGAAAGTCTTATAAAGTTTGACAATTTTATCAAAAAGTGCATTATCTGTAGCTCAGGGGCCCACAGGGGCCTCACTGAGCTGTAGCCGCTCTCAGCACACTGTAGCCATGGCTGCACACACCGTCCATGCCCATGTTTGCTCAGGATTATATTAAATCACCTCACACACCTTCTATTAAAAATACTAACAAGCAACTCAAGTTTTTATCAGATTCCTCAACTTTTAGCTTTAAAAAAGTTTTGTAATTCAGCAGATTGTTTTAAAACTTTTGGTTTGTTTATTTAAAAAAAAAACTCAATCCACAGATAAAACAGTAGTCTGCCCATATTGTGTTGCATAGCTTCAACTGTGTGTGTGTGTGTGTGTGTGTGTCTGACCTAATTAGATCACCTTGCTGCCTTTTCTGCGAGCCGAAACATGCTCTAACAGAACCTGATGGTAAAAAAATTTTCTCAGGTTAGTTTTCCTTTTGTTGCCCTCACAAGAAAAACGTCTCAGAGGAATCACATCCAACCTGTTTGTGCTTTGTTTCATGCTGGGAGTTTTCTGTTGTTGTGTCAGTCTAACCACACGCACCAGCTATTATTAGATTGTGTGTGTGTGTGTGTGTGTGTGTGTGTGTGTGTTCAGGCTGGTCGACCTATCTGTGGTTCATGTTTAACTTGGTTACAGAGTGTCAGGCCCTGCTGAAGCCTCTCAGCGGAGTTGTAGTTACTTATTTATGAGCTCAGGACACTTTTCCTGAGCTCCTTCCTGTTTAGCCACTTAGCACTCGATAATGTTTCCTGCTGACCTCTATTGTTTCTCATATAGATGTAATTCTGATATGCAGTCGAAGGAAATCATAGACGGCATGAGGACCGACACTGAACAAGTGCAGTGGCATGAAACCGGAAATGTCTCCGTTTACTCGAGCCTTTTATGAATTAGGAGAATTGTGTGTTGCATCATGTTTCTTCTTTGTGGACGATTTGAATGGATGTGTTTGTTGTGCAAAGGGGTGGAGATGAAACATGATGGTGGACTGATATGGTTTATTATGACCTCTACAGAATTATTTCTTTTTTTAATTTAGTTTTTTGGCCAATATGTTTTTAAATAATTACCTAAACAAAAAGCCCAGTGCTCTTTAACCCTTTAACTTCCACACCAAGAAAAGGCAATGGCATATTAAATTTTTTGCATTTTTAAAAAATGAACAAGATAATAATAACTTGTGGTAATGTTTAACTAAGGTCATTTTATATTGAAAAATAGTTATAGCTGTTTTTGTCAAATTTTGACTTTAACTTCATGTATAATTTCACACAACCTCACGCAGAGTGTTTTGTGAATGACTCTTAGCTACAAACACATTAAACTGGTTAAAAAAACTTTTTGTATTTGCTAATGTTGATAAGTTAGGGTAGCCATTGGATTTGGTTGGTTCCAAAAGTTAATCAGTTGTTGTCGAACATCTAATGAAGACTTTATGGAAATTTATTGAAGAAAATAAATCCATTTAGTAGTTTTAGAGATGCACACATTCAGAAATGATTTTGCCTGCTGGCTACATCTTGCTTTTCCTGTTTGGTGATTGGCTAAGGGAGTCCACAGGTGTGGCTGATTTTATGATTCTAAAATGTTTTGTTGTCACGTAAAGTGTTTTGTGGTTTCTACCTTCAAAGGCGCTATACAAATAAAGTTTTACTTACTTACTAGAGATTATTTTAAATTTGATTCATTTAGTTTTTTGGATTTGCTGAAAACTTTTATTAAAAACATTTTTACCTTGTATATTTGTTTATAAGATTCTTCTTGCTGGTTTGTATTTTTTTTAAAACTCTGTTTCAAAGCAATACTAATGTTAACAATACAAGACAGACTAATCAGCTTCCCTTCTTTAATTCTTCCAATCTACCAATTTTCTATAAGATACAGAAACTAACTTTGGAATAGATGAATCAAAATAGCAATAGCTCATTAGTATCATCTTACTTGTTCTTTTCTTCTTTTATTATTTTTATCCCTTGGTGTAATTCTATTTTGTAACATGTAAAACATGCTGATGATGTTACTTGATATTTTCCTGAGGTGAGATACATAACGAGGCTCTAGGGGGTTCCTTATCTCACCTGCACATCATTCTTTTTTGCTGTTATTATGATGACATTATTTTTTATTTTGCAAACAAACAAAACAGAACAAAAAGTCAAATCTTCAGCTTTAATTGTAAACAAACAAACAAACAAAAAAAACCCATGACTAAATCCAAATTTTTCTGACACAAACCTGTTAGAGTGAAGCCTTGGTGGTTGCCCTTGGAGCCAAGTCCGTCATGTTTATGTGAGCAGATGCTTATCAGGATAAGCTAGAAGCTAAGGATGTTGCACACGTGGTTAATGATAAAACCCAACAGAAGATGGGGTCACAGATGATAATATAGCTGATGCAAGCTCTAATTAAATATATCAGCCTGTTAAAGAAGGAAAAAAAAGTATGGTTAAATGGATTCACACAATCATGCTGGGATGTTGGATAGAGGATCTCTTCATTCTGCTTTTATTGTGGTAAGATACTTTCATTTGACAGGCGTCTTAATTTGTATATTGGCTAAATTTAGTTCAGATTCAACATTTCTGTGCAGATAAATTAGATTTTTAAAAATATTTAGATTTTTAAAAATATTTAGATTTAATTTTGTATATTTAGATATAACCTTAAAATATTTTTGATATAACGTAAAAGATTTTACATTATTCTAAATATTTCATTATTATTTTAAATTAAATGCGTTGAAACCTCAGTAAATCATTATGCATTACCTTACAATCAGTACCCCATCGATATGGTCCCTATTCAACATCCTATGAAATGTAACAATAATTCATGTAATTTTGAATGAATACTATAGATTTGTGTACTTGTGGATGGTAACTGGATGACACCATCTAATCAAGCCTTCACCATTCTCATTCTCACTTATTCTGTTTACGTTTGAATTATTTATCTTTGAACAAACAAACAGCAGATTCCACAGAATTAGGACGCACAGCCCAGATCATAATGGAGATGTTCAGCATCACCTCAGGTTCTGATGAATCTGACAGTACACAGATCCATTTATTCTCTCATGTGGTTCCAACCCTGCAGCTGAATGTCTTATTCAAATGAGTGGTTTTCAAGTAGCTGGACTTTCTGTTTGATGGATTTGCATTTAACTGTGATGCCACGCTGCAGTTTTACATCCATTTCCAACACGAGTGACATGCTGTGCTGCTATTATTAGGATTAATGATGCGTTTAGGAATAATAACGTGTTTTTGTTCTTCTCTGCAGGCTTGTCGATGATCGGTGTGTGGTCCAGCCCAAAGCCGGAGACCTCAAATATCCTCCCCAAAAATTCAGAGGTGTGTTGAATAATTTCCTAACCGTTTGGCATGAAACGGATGAATTTAGATTGGATTGTCCTCAGGAATCTGCTGGGTGTAAAAGCAGTTTTATGACCTTTGGTTGGAGCCCTGCTGTACCTGAATGCATCCTGTTGTCTGCAGATTGCCTCTTCAAGGTTTGTCCCATGAACAGATATTCAGCCCAGAAGCAGTTCTGGAGGACAAAACAAGGAAAACAGGGATACAATCCACAAGGGGAGCTGTTCAGAAAGTTAAAGGTATAACTCCTTTCTTTTTGTTTGGAAATCTAAACTTTGCCTTTTTAACTTTTCTGTTACTTAATCTTTCAGCAATCTGCGGAGTTGGAGCAGAAGCAGAATGAATGGGAGAACAAGAAGCTCCTCGGAGATGCCGTGAAGTACAACAGTGTGATTCAGGTGAGGCGTGACTGTTCAGCAAACACCTGTGGCTTCCAGGCATCCGCAGCACCAAGCCGTGTTTTGTCTCCGTGTTGGCTGAGGTCTTGTTCCTGTCATTCAGCCTGTAAAACCTCAGACAGGTTTTTTAAACAACAAGGTCAACATCGGCCTGGGAAATATTTGGACACAATAGAATTTTTAATTTAGGACTTAGGCGGATTATTTATTTATTTATCTGTGTGTGTGTGTGTGTTTTATGGGTTAAATTAAGTCTAAAACTAGAATGATGCCCTTTTCGAGATCTAATGACACCGAATTATTGAAGATTGATCAAAATTATTTATGGTTTAAGTCATTAAAATCAAAATGCTAAACATGTTCTAATCCTGGGTTTTTTCATTTGTTTCACTTTGACACTGGAATTCTGATTCCAGCACTATTTTTTGAAAATCTAACTGTGTTGTTGCAGCTCCTCCACATAAAGAGTAATAAATACCTGACGGTGAACAAACGTCTGCCCGCGCTGCTGGAGAAGAATGCCATGCGTGTTTATTTGGACCCAGATGGGAACGAGGGCTCCTGGTTCAACATTCAGCCCTTCTGGAAGCTCCGCAGCGAAGGAGACAATGTAGGTTTCGCTCTGCAGACGTGAAGTTCATTCAATAAAACTTGGCATTCCTCTCCTTCTGCAGTGTCAGTCCATTGTGTTTCAGTAACATATCTGATTTTGTCCTTCTCTTCTGGCTTTAGCATCCTATGATTGAAGGTATTGCTCCTGATTGTGCATGGTCTTTGTGCATAAGGTCGGGCACAGAATGAAGTGGAAACGCATGAGCACCACGCCTTTTTAAAAAATGCATGTAGACCTTTAGGGTTTTTTTTTTGTTTTTTTTAACGTGTGAACAAATTCCCCAGCGCTGTGCTGCTGAGAGTTTGACTCACAGGTTTCTGCAGCCACAGTGTGCCTGAGTGTGTCTGCAGAAACGGCCAACCTTGTTGAGTTTAAAAGTTTAATATGAGCATAATCTTTGTGTGATGCTGCATTCATATCCACCAACCACTTTATGAATGAGTGCATTCATTCTGAACGACTCAGCCTCTCTTCTATGTGGAAACCAGCACGTTAGTGGAAAAACACATGAAGACATTCTGTGAAGTGTTTGCATGGATGCGCTCTTATGCTCCGTTTCATTTAATTGAGAAAGGCTGTGCAACCTGTGTCTCCTGCTTCTGTTTGACTCCGACTCTTACTGCCATCAAGGTGTTGGCTGGAGACAAGGTGGTGCTGATGCTCGTGAATGCTGGACAGCCCCTTCACGTCAGCAACTTGGAGCTTTTAGATAACCCCGGCTACAAAGAGGTACAACTAGTTCACGTGCATTCTTTCCTTTTTGTCAGCAACGTGTTGTGCTGCGTTTGCTCCTTACTGTCTGTTTCCCCCTGCAGGTTAATGCTGTCAACTGGAGCGGCAGCTGGAAAGTCAACCTGTTCATGAAGTTTTCTGAGTACAGAGATGACGTTTTGAAAGGGGTGTGTTTGCAGCTTTGGAAGTGTTCACAAATAAATACAACATTTCTTTTGCATTCAGTCTTGATGACGTGGTCTTGTTTTATTATTCTTTCGTAGGGAGATGTGGTGAGGTTGTTTCATGCCGAGCAGGAGAAGTTCCTGACTTGTGACAGGTATGGGAAAGAGCAGGTTGTCTTTCTCAGGACGACCCTGCGACAGTCTGCAACCTCAGCCACCAGCTCCAAGGCACTCTGGGAGGTCGAGGTAAAGCACAACCCAGAATGAAATGTTTCCATCCTTATTTATGTTTGAGTTTTATTAGAATTACTGTTAGTTTAACAAACAACAACATTCATTTGTCAAGTTTAGGAACTCTTCTCTTTCAGAAGCGACATTAGTTTTTATTATATTTTCTAATTTTCTAACTCAACAGGTCAGATTTTTTTGCAAACACAATCTGGTGAAACTGATAATTTTTAACATGGTAAAATCCAGAACTCCTGCTGTTACATGAAGGAAACGTGTAGTGGAAGTAGGGTAATTTGATACATAAAAACAGATCTTTTGATTTGGGTTTCTGTGAAATGTCATGAACAGTTAATCTCGTTGTACATGGCTCTATTTTGAACAACTTTAAATTTGGAGAAACAGAGATTAGTTTTGATTTGATTGACTGGGACTGGTTCTATAGACTACTGTCATCTTAAAATGTATTTGTGTCGGACTCAACATAGTTTTAGACAAAAGCCAAAATGTAAAGAATTCACTTTTCTTTTTCATTAGACGCTGTTGAAGTGACTCTCTGTTTAAACCAGTTAAATCATACATTTAGTTTATTAATAGGAAATTCCCAAAAGTCATATCTCATGAATTACGGACATTATTTCCCATTATGAAGTTCCTGCTAGCTTTTATTTTTATTACACCTTCTATTATGGTCCACATTCCCCTTTATCAGCAGGCACAAATGTGAAGTTCCTGCTGCTAAGTGCTCATATCCGTAGCTGAAACGTCACTGTAGCAATAAGAAAAGTTGCACACTTTTCTTTTCAACAAAGACAGCTTAAAGCTCTAAAAAAGCTTTAAAAATCAAGACGAATCACCGTGTAACAAAACTTTATCTGAACAGAATTTGCTCCCTTTTTTGTCTAAACAATGATGAAACCAGGCTTAATTTGAATGTTTTTCCTACAGAATCAAACTGTTAACAGTAACTATTCCCTTCCTATTTGATGCAGAGGAGAGAGAGTGACACCATCATGCATCCTTGTGTATAATCCTGCCTGATTTGTGTTTTTATGGCAGGTAGTGCACCATGACCCCTGCAGGGGAGGTGCCGGTCAGTGGAACAGAGTCTTCCGATTCAAACACCTGGCGACGGGTAGTTTCCTCGCAGCTGCTGAGGTGAGCTGATTGTTTTTCTTAAGAATTTTTCTGGCTTTATTTTAGAGTTAAAGTGGATTTTAGATGATGTGCTGTAGGTGGCAGTATTCCCATTGTTATCCCCGCTATGGCACTTCCTTTGCTGTTGAGTAGTTTTCCAGTGATAGCTGTAGGTTATCATCTTGTTATCTGAGACCTCTGACTGTTACATTTCCTTCCAGAAAAACTCTGAATCCAAAGACAACATGGCTGAGTTCCAAGGAGAGGTGAGTTCCTCAATCACCTGAATTCATGGGAACGGGGAGAGTTTTCACACTTGTATGCTAAAAAGAAAAAAAAGATTATAATTTAATGCACCATCAACAATAATAACTTGCTGTTTTTTGCTTAGAGATTATAGACTCACAATTAGTATAAATTATTTATGATTCAGCAATGGTAACAGTCATCTCAGCGGTTAGGTATTCAAGACCCTTCTCCGTCTCATCCTTTCGTTATGCAATACCACTTGTTAAGTTCTCCCTCACACACACACATGCACGCACGCACACACAAAATCTGCAAAACTCAGAGTCTACTTCCAGACATTTCTCTCAGCTCGTTGCAGCCTGGCACATTTGTATTCTGGCAAGGTAAAAAACACAAACTCTCTCAGCACTCGCACACTTCCTTATGCACATGCTGAATTTGAGACTCACAGGGGGCTCCTTACATAACGTCTGGGTGTGAGGGGGGGGGGTGCCCAGCAAGAGGCGATGGAGGGGAGGCAGACGTGCTGTCTGCTCTGCTTCACTCGCCCGTGTTAAACTGGTAGGGTGAGTCACCAGCAGGGGTGGGGTAGTGGGAGGATAGAGAAGCTGAGGCGAGAGGAGCCAGCTCCGGGGAGCTTCCCATTGACGTGCAGGGAGCAGTGGGAGAGTTTAACCCTTCCAGGGGTTTGTTGCCTCTGCAGGCTGCTGCAGCTACAGTGAAACTCGAGGAGCAGAAAAGTTGTGTCTCTCTGGCCACGCGTCTGTGTAATTTGATGCCTCATTAGTGTAAAATGCTGTCACAGTACTTTGGCTCACATCCATCTGTCCTCAGCCGTACGGCAGCATCCATCACCGTTTATCAACACTGGAGCTCATTTGTCAAACTTTATGGTGGAGGGATAAGGTAACTTGACACTAAGCGTGTCCCTCTTCAGCATCATGTCTCAGATTTATTTTTAGGTTAACTGTGATTCAAATTTGAAGTATAATAGCTTGTATATCATTTATGTTACGTGTCTAGGTGCAGTATTATTAAATTGTGGCCCTGAGGGGTTTGTTTAAGTGTGCCTGAAGACAGGAGGTGTTTCCAGCTGAACTCCCACAATCCTTCTGTTTAAATCACTGCCATTAATCATTTTTTGTCTCGTAGATTTAAATTCTGTAAAATACGGGTTCCCAAACTTTTCCTATGTGTACTAAGTTTCTTTTTGTTCTGGTCTGCAGGATGAGACGGATACAGATACAGTGCACTCCAAGAAGAAGCACCAAGCAGCAGAGAAGATGGCTTTCGTTCTGGTTTCTGTGCCCTACGGGAATGACTTAGCCTCTCTGTTTGACCTGAACGCCACCACCGTGCAGCGCTCTGACTGCCTCGTGCCCAGGTTGGGAATCTTATATTGTGCATTGTGCTGCGTTGTACCTGACCCATCAACATTTATAATAACCACGACTAAAAACAGGGATTTAACACGGAAGTCGAAGCCAAAAACAAAACAAGCACCCCCTAGTGGCTGGCTGCAGTATTGACTTCTTTATATAAATGAATGGGACTTTGTTTTCATTAAAAAAACAAAAAACAAAACACCTTGGATTATTTTTCACCTGGTGTTGACTCCTGTTGCGTATATCATGTCAGAGGAGTTGTCAGGGAGATTACGCTACTGGTGTTGTCTAAATACTTCACACAGAAACATTTGTCCAATTGTTTTGCCTAAAATGTACAACTTATTGATTTTTGCATTAGCAGCTGGTCAACATTTGGTAGCTGCTGGTAACCGTTTGTCCCATCTGTCTTCAGAAACTCCTATGTGAGACTCAGACACCTTGCCACAAACACCTGGGTGACCAGCACTAGTGTCCACATTGATGCAAAAGAGGAGCGGCCGGTGATGCTGAAGGTCTTCACACTCACATGCACACGCACTCACCCATGTAAAATAT
The DNA here is from genome assembly GCA_006937965.1 of Callopanchax toddi. Taxonomy (NCBI): domain Eukaryota; kingdom Metazoa; phylum Chordata; class Actinopteri; order Cyprinodontiformes; family Nothobranchiidae; genus Callopanchax; species Callopanchax toddi. The sequence goes on from SSNR01000114.1 coordinate 494,743, forward strand.
ACAGGGTGCTTCACTTGCTCGTTTCTTTTTGTTTTCACAATAGATTGGCACCTGCAGCATTAGAGAGGATAAAGAGGCGTTTGCCATTCTGCACGTCCCCCTGTCTGAGGTCAGAGACTTGGACTTTGCTAATGATGCCAATAAGGTGTTGGAGTCCACTGTGGAGAAGCTGATGGATGGAACCATTACTCAGAACGAGAGAAGGTATGATCGAGGGGTTGGGCTTTTATTGATATGAATATGTCACTTGTTGTTCTTACTTTTTGCTTTCAGGTCTGTGACGAAGCTGCTAGAGGACCTGATTGTCTTCGTGTGTGTGGATCCGAGCAACGAACATGATATTCTGTCCATGGTCACGTCTACGCCGGACCGAGAGAGGCAGAAACTTATGAGGGAGCAAAACATCCTCCATCAGGTCAGTAAAACCTACTTCCACAATGTAGAGGTTAATCTGGTGGTATAGTTGTAGTGTCATTGCTTTATTTTGTATAAATAACTGCATACTAGCTTTAAGACTTGTAATCTTAGTATTTTCCTGTTGTAGATGCTGAATTTGGTCTTTGTATGTTAATGTGGGTTTCTTCTTCTCCTTTTTGTAGATATTTGGCATCCTGACAGCTCCATTTATAGGGAGCGAGGATGGCCCATTGTTGAAGTTGGAGGATTTGGGAGAGAAGCGCAATCTTTCCTACACCTACATGTTCAGGCTGTGCTACAGGGTGCTGCGACACTCCCAACAAGACTATCGCAAGAACCAGGTATGATGTGATACTATATGATGTGATATAGTTGCAAAATAAGGTGACCTCTGACTGGAAACAGAACTGAAAAGACAAAACAAATCCTTAATCCTTTTAGGAAGTTATTATTATTTTCTGGACTTCATAAACATGTGAATAAAAATGTCCACTTATGAAAACACAGAATCCCAGGAGGTTAAAGCTGCTGTGGTCACAAGAAGTGATCATAAATGTTTCTTTCTTTTGGCATGTAGGAATATATAGCCAAGAGGTTTTCAGTCATGCAGTCTCAGATTGGGTATGAGATTCTGGCTGAAGACACAATCACTGCCCTGCTGCACAACAACCGCAAGCTGCTGGAAAAACACATCACAGCCAAAGAGATCGAGACCTTTGTCAGCCTGCTGCGGAGCAAACGAGAGCCCAGGTGAGACGTGTACACCTCCCAGATAACAACTCGTTTTAAAGTAAAGAACAAACACACTGGTTAATGGTATTATTTGCATTTATACCAGTTTATGCTCTATATTAATGTGTAGTAATGAAATAAATCCCCATAAAGGCCTGTTTGGTGAAACTTAGTGTGCTGAACATTATTCATTCATGTCTGGTCTTCTTTCAGATTCATGGATTATCTGTCTGATCTCTGTGTGTCCAACAAGACTGCCATCCCCATCATACAGGAGCTTATCTGTAAATTTGTGCTGAAACCTTCCAACTCAGATATCCTTATTCAGACCAAGTGAGTCACACTCAGTGCTGTCTATATTATGAGCAACTTGTTGTATTTTCCATATTTAAACATGCACACAATCTCCACAGCGTGCGTTTCCTTCAGTGTGTCGGACTCTTTTAAATGGATATTTTTGAAGCAGTAGCTCTAAATCTGTTATAACTGTTTTATATGCCACACACTGTCCCTTATTTTACTCTCCACCAGACTAATCCCGAGCTCGGATGCCACAGTGCATTCCTCTTATGGCCAAGAAGAGGCAGAGGAAGAGGAGGTTTGGGTCTACTGGATCGACAAGGAAAACAAGGAGCCTCACGGCAAATCCATCCGCCACCTGGCCCAGGAAGCTAAGAACAATACCAAAGTAGACTTAGAAGTTATTACCTACTACAGGTAATTTTAGCTCATCCTTTATCTCCCAGTAACACAAGAATTATCTGAAATTAACAAACCAACCTTTCTCCTTCACCACCTCTGCAGGTATCAGCTGAACTTGTTTGCTAAAATGTGTCTGGATCGTCAGTACCTGGCCATCAATCAGATCTCCAGTCAGCTATCTGTAGATCTGATCCTGCGCGGCATGTTTGACGAAGGCCTGTCCTACAACCTCAGAGCCTCCTTCTGCCGCCTCATGCTGCACATGCATGTGGACCGTGACCCGCAGGAGTGTGTGGTTCCTATACGCTACGCCCGCCTCTGGAACGAGATCCCCTCCAAGGTCACCGTCGTCAAGTGAGAGTCTTCTCCTGAGATTATTTGTGCTACAATCCAACACTTTGTGCAAGTCACCACGTGTTTATTTTGATGATCCGACAGCTTTGAGTATGAGTCGACTGATAGCTCGAGAGAAGAGATGAAGAGAAAGTTCACTTCCACCATTGACTTTGTGGAACACTATCTTAAACATGTGGTCGGCCAGCAGGTTCCATTTAAGGACAAGAATAAGAATGAATTCACACTGGAGGTAAATAAAGTCTGCATCATCCTGAAACCAGTGTAGGATATGTTGTTTATTGCAGCCCAGCAATGGTGCGTTCACAGATACAAAAAATGTTCTGATTTTTGGGTTTCAGATGAGCTGACCTCTAATTAAGCTAGTCATGCTGAATATTCCAGTTACCAGATGACTTATTTTTTTTGATTATGAACATTTTTCACTGTCCCTGGAGGGGAAAAGCTGAAACAACAAGCATATTCCATATTCCAATAGAACTTTTTAAAATAAAAATAAAAATATGTTGTCTCATTTTTATCATCTAAGCACATAAAACTAGTTTTAATGTAAGACATGCTTAATAATAATCACATTAAACAGAACATTTTAAATGATCTGCCTCATTTAAATGAAATTAAGTTGTTGGTTTTTTTTTTTTTACATTTTTTTATATTAATAATTGCGTTTATTCTTTCAGGTGGTGAATTTGGCTCGAAGCCTGGTTTACTTTGGTTTTTATAGCTTCAGTGAGCTGCTAGGCCTCACACGCACCCTGCTGGCCATCCTGGACATCATCACGCACCCAGAGCCCATCTCGAGCAAGCTGGCCAAGAGTCCAGGCGCTGGTCAGTGCAGTGACAGCTGGAAAGCTTTTTATTTGTGTTGGGGGGGGGGGGGGGGGATGCTTATATGGTTTAATTATTTAAAAACCATACAGTACAAAGTTGATTGACAAGTTCTACTTTTACTTGAATGAAGAACAGGCAAGATTCCAGTGTTTTAGTTAAAGTAAGTTGACGCTCTGTCTGTCTGTATGACACGTTTAAATGCATTTAAATGTCCTCTTTAGGCAACAATGTCCTACGAACGATTCACGGCGTCGGAGAGATGATGACCCAGATGGTGATGAGTCGAGCCGTGCCCCAGAACGTGTCCGACACGCCTCCCATCCTGCGTTACAAGGAAGAAAACTATCTGCCGGTCGACAAAGACGTCATGGTGATGGACACCAAACTGAGGATCATTGAGATCCTGCAAGTACGCACCGGTGCTGAGTATTTCAGTTGTTTCTGCTGCTGCAGGTCACCTGATTCAAGTTTTTTTGTTTGTTTGTTTCTGTCAGTTTATCCTGAGCGTGAGGCTGGACTACAGGATCACCTACTTATTGTCCATCTACAAGACACAGTTTGAGCAGATGCAGTTACAGGAGAACTCTGTAACTGAAATGCCTTCATTAATGTGTGAGATTTTTGTTTCTAGCTGAAAAATGTTTCGTTGTTACTAAGCGTGTATCACTGAATCTTTCCATGTTGATTAACCTGCCATTTTGTTTTTATTCTGTAGTTTTTGAGCCTAAAGTAGATGAGATTGCTGCTCAAGTGGAGATCATGTTTTCAGAGAGGTAAGTGAAGATGTTCTTGGAGTGTGACTTGGGTTGTTTCCTAAATCTGAGCAGCTCAGACTTGAAAGATGTTCACCTGCGTGTTTTTCAGCTTCGGCTCGAACGCGGTGGAGTTAGATGATGAAGGTGGCCGCACCTTTTTGAGGGTTCTAAATTATCTCATCATGCATGATTATCCACCTCTGGTGTCTGGAGCGCTGCAGCTCATCTTCAAACACTTCAGTCAAAGAGCTGAACTGCTGGAGGCCTTTAAACAGGTATCAACACAGAAGAGCCGAACAGTGTGGCATCAGGCAACTAATGAGTTAAATCGGGTTTATCCAGGAAGGTTCCTTCTATATCTGGTTTCACCCTCCTCTGCCTGTGTTTGCTTCAGGTCCAGCTCCTTGTGTCAGAGCAGGACATCGAAAACTACAAGCAGATCAAGAAAGACTTGGATCAGCTGCGTCTTGTTGTGGAGAAATCAGAGCTGTGGGTGGAGAACAGTGACCTTGAGGCCAGGCAGGACAAAGAGCCGAACATGGAGGTACTGCACCAATACTGAGCACTAATACCTTTCCAGTACAAAGGCATTATAGAAGCCCCTCTCACTGCATTTTCATGCCTGATGGTAACAGACAGCATGTAGAAACTGGTACACTAAATGTTTGGGCTTGTTTTGCTTACCAGGAGGGCATCCTGAGCCCAGTTCAGGACGGGGTCAATAAACCTCAGATTGACGGTAACAAGGCAAACAACTATTACATAGTTAAAGAGGTGAGTGAAACATCTTTGTGTTATCTGAGTGTTTTTCTACAGGTTTGTCTAGAAAAGATTTTTGCATTTTCTCTATAGATCCTTATACGGCTCAGTAAGCTGTGTTATACCGGCAAGAAGATTCGTTTGCAGCAGCAAAGGCTGCTGAAGAACATGGGAGCCCATTTGGTGGTGCTGGAGTTGTTGCAGATCCAATGTGAGAAGGTGGGGAACTTGAAGCCACCCAATGTGACCTATAAGACGGGGTTGATGGCTTTCAACCTGATTTTCTAAATATATCTTTGATTTTTGATTTTTTTTTTCTGCAGACTGATGAGAAGATGAAGGAAATCATGAAAGAGGCTCACGTGTTTTTGCAAAGGTTCTGTGAAATGAATCCCGAGAATCAAGTTCTTCTGCATAAATCCTTGAACATCTTCCTCACCCCTGGGGTTTGTTGACATAACCGTACAGTTGCATCGGCCAAATGTTTCCTTTTTCTCTGTTCAGTCGAAGGATTTACCGCTACCCAAAATGAGCATTGGTTTTTCTCTCCAGATACTGGAAGCCGAGACGATGCGACACATCTTCATGAACAACTACCAGCTGTGCTGCGATATCAGTGACCGTGTGATCCCTCACTTCATCCACTGCATTGAAACACATGGGAGGCATGTTGAATACCTCAAGTTCTTGCAAACCATTGTGAAGGTTAAGGGACAATATGTGAAGAAATGTCAGGACAAAGTTATGACTGAGGTGAGCGTTTGGCTTTCTTTTTACAGCATAGAAAAGACAGATTTGATGTACATTATTGACAACTTTGTATTGTCTCCTGGTGTCTGATCGTACGTCAGTTGGCAAACGCCGGTGAGGACGTGTTGGTGTTTTACAACGACCGCTCGTCATTCATAGAGCTGCTGGACCTGATGGAAAATGAGAAGCCAAGCGGCAATGGAGCTCTGGCTTATCACTGCACACTTGTGGATCTGATGGCCGCCTGCACTGAGGGCAAGAACGTCTACACCGAGCTGAAGTGCACCCCTCTGCTACCGCTGGATGACATTGTTAGAATCATCACTCATCAGAAATGCATACCAGAGGTAGTGTCTAGATTTTTCTACTACCACATCCATTGAGTTTAGAGAAATTACATGCAGTGTTGTTAAAAAAAAAAAAAAAAAGGATTTAACCCCCTGACAGATTTCTCCAGTTTTTTGTCGCACCTTAATATTTCAGATCAGAATACAAACATTTCTGTATCAGACAAAATTAATATTAGTACTAAAGCAGTTTATAAATGACAATTTTATTCATTAAAGAGATACTCCACCACCAAGTTATTTTTTGTCTATTGCCATATTCCTCAGAGTTAGATAAGTGGGCAAAAACTATTTGTAAACAGCCCAGCCGTTTTACTGATCCGGCAGTACTCTTTTTGCTTTAGCTTAGCATCAAACACTGTAAGTGAATGGTACCAGATAGCATTGCCAGAAAAATCATCCATGAAACTCACTAAATAGTGACAATAATTCGGCCTAGTGACTTCAGTAAACATATCGACTGCAAGGGAAAATAAAAAGTAACACGAAGGAATTACATGTTCTATTTTTAACTCGGGACTACTTTTATGACAAAGAGCAGCTGTAACCCTCCGCTGAACGGCGCAAGGACATGACGCACGGTTTGCAAACAGTGCACACGTGCAAACACGTGTGAATACGTGTTTACGGAAGTAGGTGTCTTTGGAAAAAGAGAGTTGATGCTTTAATCAGGTCACCTGTAAACTAAATCTAATCCTTTATTTTCAGGTGAACAGATGAGAAGGTTTCTACAGTAAAAACTATTAAAACAGGGCGAGCCTTTGAAAACAGCTGCAGTCCTGACAGATAAAGTTGTTTTAGTGTTAAAAATGTTTGATTGGACAAAATTCAACCTGCTAACTTTATCAAACATCAATGAGCTCAGATTCCATCTGGTCTGGTGAATGTTGGGGGGGTTTGAGACTCCGGCCTGGGAGGTTCTGACAGGTGTTAGCATCTTTTATCAGGCTGGTAACTAGCAGCACAGCCGCCCACAGGGCCAAGTTGATTAGGATAGCGTGATAAATGACATAATTTTCTACGTATACACAGGTTTTCTTTATCTGAAATTTGCTTGACAAAAAACCTCCTTGTTAAAAACAGAAGTCTTTAAGGGTTCAAATACTTTTTCACAGTACTGTAAACCACTTTAATAACGATTTCCTGCTTTGTCTCTTTTTTGTGGGTATGCCGGCTTCTCATTCCGTGCTCCTTTGTCCTCCAGGTGAAAATGTCGTATGTGAACTTTGTGAATCACTGCTATGTGGACACAGAGGTAGAAATCAAGGAGATCTTCACTTCCCCCCACATGTGGTGCCTTTTTGAAAACTTTCTGACTGACATGGACAGGGTAAGTAAGGCTCCCTCATATTAACAGGTCACACATGAACCCTTTATGTAATGAGGCAGAGTTTGTGCTCACATACTTTACATGAAGTGAACGTATATCAAATGTGAGATGAAATTCTTATAGAGAGTTGTTTTTACATTCAAGGTGTGCAACTCTACCACGGACCGTAGCCCTGTCATTCTGGGCCTGGAGAAGTATGTGATCGAATCAGTGATGATTTTTCTCAAAGGATTCTTTGATTCACCTTATTGTATAAACAGCTCCTCGGAAAAGGTAAGTTTTTCTTTTATTTGAAAAGCAAATATGTGCTTAAACATTTAGTAGCTGTTTATGTGAGAACCTTTAGCAGCAGACTGACTGTCCTCTTCACTGCACTTTCACCTGGGACATAACAGGACACAGTGTTCGAATGTTTCCCCTTTCTGCACTTACAACCCTCAACCTTCTTCTTTTCTTTTCACAGTTTAACCAGGCTATCTTTGTCAAGCTGCTCCAGTCGTGTTTTAGAGTCTACAGCTGCCCCTGGCTCATGGCGTCTCAGAAGAACAATGTCGAGGTTTGCATCAACACTCTGGCGGATGTAGGTGAGTCGTCGTTTTCTATGTCTGATGGACCCAAAGTTATGAAAACCTTTAGCGCTTCTGTTTTTCATTTGTTGTCAAAAAGCAAAAGATGGGTGACAACGTCTTAGCCTCTGTGTTTGTGTGTGTTTGTATCTTTTTGACACCTTCAGATATTAATCATTGGATATATTTCCTCATTTAAGATGTTTCAGAGTCATTATAGCAGCTTATAGCTGTGGCCTGGCATCTTGCAATGTTGCATGAGCTTATTTAAATAATCTGCCATGAAATGCAGCAGGTGATCTGCATTTCTTCAATAAATTAGTTCCCTTTTAATTCACTGCAGTACTGATATTGGTATTAGTTTAAGTACTTTTTCGTGCTAAAACTATTTTCTAATGTCTTATTTAACAGCTAAAATTAAAAAACATATTATTCATGTGCTCAATTATGACCTGGTTTAGCAAAAAATTAGGCTTACCCCAGCTGTTAATGTCCCATGTTTTCTCCTCAGCTAAAGCTCATTTCATCGCCATGCCTGTTGACTTGGACAGTCAGATCAACACTCTGTCTATGAAGGGTCATAACAGCGTAGTGAAACGAGTAGCCAAAGACTGGAAGACGACTGTCTTCCGAGCTCGCAAGGAGCCTCTGAACATTTTGGACTACAAGATCGCTGATAAACTGCAGGTGAATTTTTTTGTTGTTTTAAGTAGTAATAAAAGTTATCAGCATGTGTGTGCAGCATGGGACTATTAGTAAGTGATGTTGATGCGTGTTAGTTCAAATTGTTTAGATGTTTGAGAACTAAGCGGCCAACTTTTGCCAGATTTCAAAATAAAACCAACAAGACATTGGAGGGTCATGACTTCCCGTCCTTGAATCTTTTTCTTTTGGTCTCTGTCTGTGGTGCAGCTGGTTGTGCATGCTCTGGAGGAGCAGATCAGTCCGAAGATTAAGGCAGAGTCTTCTGTTCTGGTGGATGTTCTCTGCAGCCCTGAGCTGCTGTTTCCAGAGGTTGCATGGTCATGCTGTAGTAGAGAAGCCTTCTTATCTACGTAAGTGAAAAAAAAAATCCAAACATCCACTGCTTTTGCTAACTAGCATGTCGCTAATTAAAGCCCTTATCTGCCTAATGATGACTTTTGTTGACTCACAGATTTATTTTTGAACAAAATAAATGTTATTTTGCATGATCCAACAGCTCATAATTTTTAGCTGCTATAAATTAATATTACTGTTTAGGTCACATGGAAACAATAGAAATGAGACAATAAAAATGATAGAAAATTGCAAGTTAGCAACAGTACAGTGTGCTTCATTTAACTTATTACATAAAAAAACTAATTTAACAGGCTATTAAGTCACTAGACCTGCAGTCCTTTTGCTGCTGCTCTTTAGGACATCTCATCTGTGGTGGTCAATAATGCATTGCTTTGTTTTATGAGCTTGCTGCACTACTAGTAGGAAACAAGTCTAACTGATAGAGCCCTTATTTTGTCACTCTGCCAGATTAATCAAACACACCAAGAATCTTATGAACGAGGAGGAGAAGCTTTGCATACAGATCCTGCAGACCCTCAGGGAGATGCTGCACATAAAGGAGCCGTTTCAGGAATCTGTGAGTGCTTAAACAGAGTTTCATTTTTATAAAGTCTAACTTTATTTTCTGCCCAAAAAAGAAAACAAAAATTCCTGTGTCGCATTAATTAGGTGAAAGTATTCAGAAGTTTGCAGCGGATGTAGGCCTGTCTTCATCTGCCAGCAGTGCTGTCCTCCCATCAGCAGTGCAGCAGCAGAGTTCTTGTTTTCTCGCAGGTTTTTTCGGCCCAGAGCCCAGACTCCCCTCATCAGTATGCTGTGGGTTTGTCTATGTTACATAAGGCAGGGAGGCACTTGAGGACACACTCACACTGTGGAGGAGAAAAGAAAGGAGGAAGCAAGGGGAGGAGGAGAATGTGGGGGGCAAGCACTGAACAAACAAATCAATACTGCAGCAGGAGGGGGGTGGGATACAGGACCCTGTGTCCTGCTGCACGTCCCCACAACCAGAACCCAGAAGGGTGAATGATAAAAGTTAGTATGGAGTGGTTAAGGAAGTGTGTGTGTCTTTGTGTATACTTGAAGTACAAGTCACGTTATCTGTGAAGTTTTTTTTTTATATAGTTTGTTGAAGTTGTGTGATGACAGAAGATGAAACTATATTAAAACAGACTCTTCTGGTCAAAATGTCACTTTTAATAAACAAATTGTCCAGAGTCTATTGTAGTAAAACAGTTGGAAAGTGTTGTAACTTAGATGTGGTTATATTTAACGCTTTGTTTTCTGTCTGTTAGCCAAGCCTTTTTCTTCTTTTTCGTTTCAAAATGCAAACAGTTGCATAAAAGGAGATCAGAAGATTTAAAGGTGGAAAAACAGTCACTTTTTAAAAGCAGCACAGCTCATCTGAAGAGCCAGACGGTGCAGCAGCGATATGCGAAGTGTCAGTCTGTGTAGGTGTTCGAGTGAGTACTTGAGCTGGTATTTGTGGCCTCTCCTTTGTCATTTCCCTTCAGGCCTGAGTGTGGAGCTGCAGCCTCGCTGCACGGGAGAGTGAGAGGGAGGGAGAAGACGACGATTGATGGAAATAATGAGAGAGGGAGAGGCAGACAGACAAAAACAGAAGGAGAGGAACAGAGTGACAGCATAGGCAGCAGAGGTTGGTGGCTCCCCAGGGGTACAATGAGTGGGTGGAGGAGAGTCAGAGGAAGGGAAGAAGCCATGTGAGGAGCCATGTGAGTGGAGGGGTGGGGGTGGGGAGGTGGGCAGCGTCTGCCGGGTGAGGGATTGGAGAGAAGCAGAGTCTGCTCGGTCCATGAGGAGACGGGGCAGGGGGTGCGCTTACGTAACAACCTGCAGTGGCTGAGCCAGAATCACGTGGACCATCACGTTCTCCTCCCTCCCTCCCCCTCCCTCCCTCCCTCCCTCCCTCATCCTTTGCTTTCTCCTGCTTAGTCTCAGTCTATAGCATTCAGTCTGCACGACCAGCGTATGCTCTCCGTCTCGCTCCTGTCTAATCCCACCCAGACCCTGACCTGTGTTTGTCTAGATCACTGCAGGCATTCTGGTTGGACAGCATGAAGGGAAATCTGCAGTCACACTACAGAGATGTGTTAGAGATGTGTTGCCTGTTGCTCAACACTTGTTTTGGCTCTGAGACGAGGGCTGCTATATAAATGTTTGTGCTCTAACTTGCCCTGAAGATGTTCAGGGTGTAGGACTTTTTTCTGTGGGAGGGAGCAAGTTGAAAGCTTATATAAGATAATATTTGATTTCACAAACAAAGTTTTAAAAACTGCTTAAAGGATTGATTAAACTTTTTTTTTAAACAAATGAAATAAAAGTCACTGATCAGTCTGTTGATACTGAACTAACAAAATCATGTGTTGCTACTGACGACATAATCCTCAAAAGATGTTTGTCTGTGCAGCAAGTGAAATAACAGCAGGGTGGGTTTGTGCTTTCACCAAATTTACAACAATAGTGGGATGTTTTAAGGTTTGACTTGATTAGAGTTCATTTTATGCAACAAAAAATAATTTCAAGTGTGGCACATCCACAGAAAGAAGTGACTCTAACTTGAATGCAAAGCGCAGTTTAATTGTTGCAACAGATTTTGTAAACCTGAGGTCTGACAGGTCGAGCCATTATTCCTCTGGTTGGCATCACAGTAAATTAAGCTGAAGATATCATAAATGTGGAAACTGGACAAAAATTACTGAAGGTTTCAAAATAAAAGAAAGGGTCCATGTTTATTGTCAGGTACACTTCCCTGGTTTTTTGTTGTTTAGCAGTGGATAAAATACGCATCTCATGCAGACAGTGCCTGTTAACAGAATTGTTGTTTTTAGTTCTTTCATCCTTTCAATTTAAAGCTGACTATGTTTATTGTAGATGTTAAGTCTTTGAATAGGTGCACGTCAAGTGCTGTCATATGTACAGTACACATCTTGCTTACAGTAAAGTGAAAAAGCCACTTATGTAACACACACACTCTTTCCTTCCTCTCTTTCACACTCATCCCTGTCATTCACACACTGTCTGTTTCTCTGTCTGTCCGTCTGTCTCTCCTCCTCGCCCGCAAAGTTTCACACCACCTACCCAAAGGCAAAGCAGATTTACAGATTACCACTCTCTCTAGATGCTAAGTGCATCACATGCACGCATGCAGACGGAAAGCCTCGCTGAGACATGTACAATCCAACACATGCAGTGCCATGCTGGCTTTTTCTGCGTGAACTCATCCTGCAGGGTTTTCCCCTAATGATGGGAAGCCATGGGAGTCCCAGTGGATCAGGTTTTCTAGATATAGTGGCTCAGGTAGTGGGAGATATCATTTGTAGCTTGTAAAATTTGACATTTGGTGGTATTAAAGCTGACACAGCTTTTGAAAGGTAGGACAGGTCTGAAAATCTGGAGCTTTGATGCCTATGAAGCTTGTGGATTTTATTCTACAACCAGAAAAAAATCCTGACTTTGTTTAAAAATCCATCTACCATAGAAAGTACTTTTTCCTGGCTAATTTGTGTTGAAGAGGTGGTCTTCTCTTTTGAATGCCTTCATTTTTCTCAGTCTGTCAGTCAGGTGTTTGTTGGGGAGCCTTATGATCTGGTTTCCATGGTGATGAAGGATTAGTACATGTTATTTGTCTGGTCTGGTCATGACTTTGCAAAGAAGGTCTACATAATTGGAAATGCCTCCCAAAACAACCCAAACAATATGTGCACTAGTGAGATGTTCTCATTTGAATTAAATGAACATTTACCAGAGAGACGGGTTAAATGTTAACTAAATATCACATTTAGAGCTTGACGGCATCTTTAATCTGTGATATCCAGACCTCTACATAAGTTTTTTGTTAATGTTTTAAAAGCTTTGGATCTCGTGGTCCCTATGACTGATATTAGTTGCCATTGTTAACAGCGATTTGACACAGTTCATAGTGTGTTATTTGAATCTGATTGCATGTGAGTTAAGCCTGTTGTATTGAGGGAGACACATGACCAAGAAGAGGAAGAATCAAATGCGTTGCCGATTCATGTTTGGGCTTCTGTGTTTCAGTTTTGGTGATGCAGCTGGCCGTCAAAGTAACAAAAAGGCCTTTGAGTGATATTTTTAAAGAAAGTGGTAAAAACAGTTGGAATTTTACTGTCTGTGCACAGCGACTGTTCAGTATTCTGCAGATCATCTTAGTGTATAGTCCTTCTTCCTTATAATGTGGCAACTCATGCAGAAAACAATGGTCATGCTGTTGTAAAGCTGGATTCAATTTATTTGTTTAAAAAGAGACTTTAAACTCATTTGTTGCATCAAATAAGTAAGATTCAGACTTCACAGCTGTGCCAGCTGCTTTGAGTGGTTGTACTTGTGGAAAGTTACATTAGCTACATGTTATGTTTCAAGAAATAATAACAAGAGATAATGTTTTTCTATGTTCTGTTCCAACATTTACCCTGCTATTTTGTTCGTCTAAGGCAGCGGTTCCCAAACTTTTTTTGCCACGCACCCCCAATCCCCAGATGGAGACCTTTGACATTTGAACAAATTCCTGGTACCTACAAATCATTATTGTTACAAATTTTCGATACTTTTGAGTGTTTAATAATTAAATCATATGTAACCTAGAATTACTGTGAGAGTCACGCGTCCTACGGTCAGTAAACGCCCCTCGCATTTCCATGCTTAGCTTGTAAAGACGATGTGTGTATGGGGGAGTGCTGATCAAATGCTTGGAAGTGAGGAGCAGGTTACTGCACTGGTTTAAGCTGACGGTTCGCTTAACTAACTGCTTAGTGTTTTTAAATGATGTAAAAATGAAAACCCAGCTCCGTTAGCCATTAGCTCATCGGCGGCAGAAAGTAGCGCTGCATCTTTAGTAAAAACAAAAGAAACAAAGAAAGCGACTCACCATGGAGTTGATTAAATAAGGACACACATGGACTGTAAACACATAGCACAGTTAAGGCCATTATCTTTGTCATTCTTGTATAGAAAACCACTATAGTTTTGTTATGATAAAGGGCAAAAATGATACACATAGTTACTTTTATGGCCTTGAATGTTTTAATCAGATTTGTATTTGTTCAGGAGTTTTTTGGCACTGGCATATATGAAAATACCTGTAATGGTGGTACATTTTATGCAGGAACCAGAATTTTTAAAGAACATTTTCATAATGTTATGTATTAAATGTAGAAATCATAAAATAAGTCAAAACTTACATTTGCTGGGTTGCTTAATGAGCACTGAGATCACAAATCCTGGAGACCATGAATGTCAGTAATATAGCCTATGATGTTAAATCTTATATATATTTTAAACATTTTAATCAATGATATCCCAACATTTACAACAATGAAATCACGCCATAAGGCAAAAAAAATCAACAACGTTATCTAATTTGTTTCCATTTTCACATCCACTTTAAGTGATGTGCACAAAAACAGATAAGCTTGCTTACAAGCCAACATTATGTCTTCCTAATAAACACAATCAGTGCTTAACAACATTAGCGGAAACACTTCCACAGTTATCCACCAGTTAATCTTGTACTGAATACTCGTTTATGCTGCTGGTCTTGTTCTTCCCTGAATCACCAATTGCTCTCACATGCGGCCTTAATTTGTTTTGCTGATGTGATTGTTTGTTGAGTAAAATCATTTCATGTACTGTGGGACTACAGACTTTTAAAGTGTTATAAAATTGCATCTCGTGATGTTTGTGTCTCTTGCAGAATTTCTTCAGATACACATTATCTGTGCTTTTGGCCTTGTGCACAAAACCCACCAAAGGGAAGAGAATCTAAGTAAATATATTAAATGAAAAAATGGTTCGCCTGAGTTAACATTCCATTGCTTTTCATTTTAATTATAGATATCAGTTTGAGTATAGATTTGTGGTATTATATGATTAGAACTGTTGAGTGTAAAGAAGCAAGAAAACACTCTTACAAAGTGTGAAAACTGAGGTGTCTGCACCTAACCACATGCTGTATCCTGATGCTTTTAAAAGTTGTTGGATTTTTATGGTTTATAAAGAAAATGTGCAGTATAACAGTCTGCTGAATCCCAAGATGAACATAGAAACCTCTGTTCAGATAGCTTAACCCCCCCCCCCCCCTCCCAACCCCAGAGTCTCTAACTTGTTTGAAAACATTTTTTTATGGCTTAACTCTGCTAACCCTTTTTGAGCCGAGCAGCTCTGGTGTTGCCCTCTGCTACCTACACGAGTTTTCAGACCACCCAAAGAAGCACAGGATCCACAGTGCCTTTGTCTTTTTTGTTCATGCTTCTCTTCAGAATTGGGAAATTTGCAGACAACAGAGCTGTGAGAGGTTTGGAGGAGGGAGGGAGGAAAGAAAAGTGGGTGTAAGGATGCCAGCAGTGGGGATCGGCAGCTCATCCTCAGCTTGGACACCAGAGCCGCAGTGTGGCGTGCCAGTGCACATTTAAAACATCACGATCGTCTGCTCCTTGCTAGGTTGTGTTTGCCTCCTCCCTTCCTACTTCTTACTTCTGTCAGTACTTCCAACTCTATTTCTATCGTTCTTTCTTATGGCTCTTACATCACCTGACTGGAGTTTTTCTCGTCAATGCAGCAGCGAGCAGATGAGTCAGGCAGGGCTGACTCTCCTCTCTCTGCAGTCGTAGCCAGCAGACTGCATCGCCCAGAGGGAAGGCAAACAGGAGAGAAATCACCCCCCGTCCCCCCAGGCCTCTTCTGCTGGAGTGTTTCTTTAACTACTATTAGAGAGCATCAAAACCGACATGTTTTCTGTCAAAAAAAAGGCAAAAATTTAAGTAAAATGTGCTCCAGTTTATAATCAGAGAGCTTGTATTAAGATGCTTTAAAGAGTTTACCTGAATATTTAGTTGTAATAAAAGTGATTGTGTATCGCAGAGTGGAAACGGGAGAGGCTGCCTCAATGGATCATCACCTTCAGTTTTTAAAACGTGCTTGTCTGAGTGTGTGTGTGTGTTTGTGTGCGTGCGTGTGTGTGTGTCTGTGAGGCAGCTCAGCCAGACAGTGCAGGCAGACAAGTGTCTCTGCTGACTGCAGATGAGATCGAGTGTTTACTGACACAGGGAGCATCGGCTACACATGCTCTTCCACATCTTTCTTCCTCTTTGCACCTAGTTTTAAGGTTTTTAGCTGACCCTGTTTTTGTGGCTGATGAAAGGAATGATTTATCCCTCATGCTGCCAAAATACAGATGGGGAAAGTTTGATGTGTGATTAAAATATATACATTTATAATAGATTTTAGCCAAGACTTAGGGTTTTTTTTTAATTTACTGTAGAAAGAAGCAAATGTTCTTGAAAACGAGCACATAAAGCTGAATACTAATGTGCCAGCTTTAATAATGGCGAGAAGTTCCCAATTAGTGCATGAGCACAGGGGCAAAGATGCTAAATGTTTCCAGCTGCAAACACTGAGAGAAAAAAACGAATAAAAACAGCAAATATTTAGATTATTTCACTATTTAAGAGCTGGTTTTAGAACTACAGGTGGATTGTCATTATTTGAATTTCAGTTATTGCCTGGTTTCTTTTGATAAACCTATAAAATAATTGTCATAAAAACAAGTTTTAATACACTGTTTCAGCTCTAAGTTGTTTCGAAACATCGCTAAGTTTAAAAACGTTTGTTGATTTCAATCAACAACTCAGAACCTACCCCTTACAGGTTTCCATGGAAACCATAGGTGTCTCCATCTTCATCATTTTGTGTCACTCTTCCATCAGTTTGTTTTTCCATCGTTTCATCCATTCATTCATCCTCTGCGTTGGTCAATAACTGTTGCTGTAGAAACCCACATTGGACACTTTCTTTCATTTCCATCCGTCCGTCCGTCCATCCGTCTGTCTTCTAGGAAAAGTCATGCTGCAGCTAAAAACAGAAATAAATAATGTGCAGCTGCCTTGTTTTCCTTCTTAAACAACAAACAACTGCACTCTGTGTCGTTTGCCTTGTTTACATTTTTTAACATATGAAAAAGTTGACAAAAATGGTGTTTGAATAAAAACTATTTCTAACTAAAAGTCCCCCTAAAACATGGTGATTTGATGGTATTTTTCTAAAATGGATATTGCTGCCATCATAGAATCTCTTCTAAATTCTCGGTTAGGATCGGGTTATTGGGCAATACTCTACTGCTGTGCTCTCTCAAGCACCAATCTCTTTGTTGATAAGAGTGTTTTCATCCTGCAAGCCATCATTCCCATCAAGACAGAAATGTATCATGGAATAATTGTGATGATTCCCATTAGGTGGATTGAGATGAAATGTCCTCAACCTTCTCTGAGATGATTGGGTGGATTTTATGTGAAGGGGATACAACTCGACCCCACTGCTTTCTATTGTCATATTAATATTTGTTAACCTTCCTTCTTTTTTATTTTAAGAAAATCCCTTATTAGTCTAAATAGATTCTGCTTTCTGAGACATTCTAAGCCTGAACTGTATTATTGAGATATGAATTTAACAGTACGATTTCTGTCTCCACAGGAAAATGAGTTGAGAAAGATTCTTCTCACTCGCTACTTCGATAATCAAAAGATTTTCTTCAGGCCAGAGCTCATGAGTTTAAGCAGATCACCTGGAGGTATTATTCTAAAGAAGATTCTCTGTGCATCTTTGTCATGTGCATCTCAAGTTAAAATAAAAGCTTAGTCAAAATTATTAATTGTCTTCTGAAAATAATCAAACCTTATAGAAAAATTATTATGCAGGTTTTTTTTCCCCAGTTTTTTGGCAGAATTACTCAGATTCCTGCAAAAAGCTCTAGGTGATTTGGTTTTATCTACAGAATTATTTGTATTTTATTGTGCATTTTTAATAAATATCTTGTGAAACTTCTAGCATGTATAAACGCATGTATAAACGCCTCCTTTTAAGTCCTCATTTTATTTAGAGAGAATACTGTTAAATGTCATAATTACACCTCCACAATCTTTATAATCTGGATGCAACATGAATTCAAATCATTGTTCCTTCCTTTTGTATTTGCATTTGTATTTTGTATTTGGATCTTTTCCTTGCACTAACTCATATATCTTTATTTTTAATCTTTGAGGTTCAGCTCTTACAGACTCAGACACAGACATGGTGGAGATCCAGTATCTCTTGGACAAGGTTGGGGCAACAGAGCTGGTGATTGACCTGATTGTTAACACCAGAAGCGACCAGGTGTTCGAGGAGAGCATCTTACTGGGCAGTGCTCTTCTGCAGGGAGGAAACACAGAGATACAGGTGTGGGGGAGGGCCAAAGCCTGTCATTTCCACAATTTCCCTCCCAAGTTTTGAAACAGCTTTTCATTATCCTTCTCTTCCTCCCTACCAGCACTCGTTCTACGAAAAGCTGCGCAAGCAGAACTCTGAGAAGTTCTTCAAGGTTTTCCATGATCGCATGACTTTGGCCCAGCAGGAGATCCGGTCCGGTATAACCTCCAGTTCTTTGGATTTCAACGGCAGGACGATGGATCAAGATGTTGAAATCAGCAGCAGAGACAGGATTAGAAGAGGTAAAGTTAAATAAGGATGTAGTGAAGCTTCTGTGTTTTAATTATTATTTAGGTATGAATTATTGACGCACACAAATGTTATCAGTCATTTCCAGATTGTCAAAAGGACAATAAAGTCCTAATAAAGTCTAATAAAGACTGAGGTCAGACAGGCATTGCCACAAAAATCTGAAAAGATAATTAAAAAAAAGAAGAAAAAAGCCATCAAGTCAAATTTTTGTTTCCAACATTCGGGGTCCTGAAGTTCATGTCGGCTTCAGATTTAAAACAGCAGTGGTGGATAAATCCAGAGCGATCCTTGTTGCTCTGCTGACAGACTGCTGCAGTCACATGTCAGAAGCCATGTGACACCCCGCATCACAAGCTTATCAAAAGCCCATTGTATCATGATCGGGTGGTTTTGTGCTGCAGAGCCCAATTTAATTGTGCTTCACTTATCAAAGGAGTCTAAAATGTTTTCATTGTTTTTATGTCCAGAAAGCCAGTAACCAACCCTGGAAACAATAATCCTAGATAAGATTGTTCACCTGCATTCATTTACAACAATCCATCGACTGTACTGACCTGTAATTAAACATGAGTCTGTGGTCTTTGATCCTTTCTGCATGCTGCTCTGTAGACGCAGAGACGTACCTTAAAATGAATGACATGATGCCAGGGCAGCTCCAAGAGGCCTCTTCAGCCACCTCAAAGGCCTTCCATTCCTTCAGGAAGGAGGAGGACTATGATGTTGAGGGGATCCACGAATCTGGCACTGACCAGAAGTCAGAGAATGCTCCGATGAGCTCGAGCATCTTGATCATGAAACCAATCCTCCGTTACCTCCAGCTGCTCTGTGAAAACCACAACCCAGAGCTGCAGGTACTGGATCTTATCAAAAACTTATCACAGAGTTCTGTTGCACAGTCTCCTGAATCACTTGTTTTTCTGCTCTGCCTTCAGAACTTCCTGCGCAATCAGAACAACAAGACAAACTATAACCTGGTGTGTGAGACTCTCCAGTTTTTGGATTGCATTTGTGGAAGCACCACAGGAGGCCTCGGTCTACTGGGACTTTATATCAACGAGAAAAACGTGGATCTGGTGTGTCAGACGCTGGAAACCATCACAGAGTACTGCCAGGGGCCGTGCCATGAAAACCAGGTGGGGCTTTAAACAGTTTTTGAGAGTAGACTCTGTCAACAAACTGAAAGAATACATAAAATTAAAATGTATTTAGATTTTTTACAGGACTCTACGTTCCTGTTTGATCAGAAGCTGCTTCAACCCCCCATGATTGTCTAATTAATTACTTTAGATTTCATATATGATGTCCAATTGATACCCAACAACTTTAATTATATTTACCACCATTTATATCTAAATAACATCCCATTAGTTTGTATTAGAGGCTGATTATCTTTATGAATCAGGTGTTTGTAGCTCTTTAGCTACATTAGTCTAAATTATGTGATTTGTTCAAAATTTGTTAATTCAGGTATACAGCCATTTATTTATTTATTCAAGAAAGAATGTTCTTGCTCATTCATTTTGAATGAGATGATGTTTTTTAACTTAGCATTATTGTAAATTGAAAACGGCAAAGAGTCCCAACCTTTCCAGAGATGAGTTTAAACCGTTTCAGTTTACATGTCATCAGTGTCGTTTAACACTGTCTTTCAGACCTGCATAGTCCAGCACGAGTCAAGTGGGATTGACATTATTATTGCACTGATTGTCAACTCCATTCAGCCTCTGGAGAAGTGTCGACTGGACCTGGTCCTGGAGCTGAAGGTGAGAATCAGTTGACCTGCTGCTCCTCCTCACAGCCGTTAGTGTTGCAGTGCTCATGATTTGCTGTGTGCCGTGAGATTGAGGACATTTTCCCATCTTTGAAAGAGCAGCATGAAAAACCACCATGTTATAATGAATAAAGTGAGCCATGACTACAGATGTTTTCAGTCCTGTGCCATTCTAGCTGAAGCTTTGTTGAAATGTTTTGATTTGTACAAAGAAAAGCTCCTAAATCACTCAGTTGTAAAGTTACTTTATAAAACAAAAGCTCATTGGTGGATTTTTTCATTGTAGAACAATGCATCCAAGCTCCTGTTGGCCATCATGGAGAGCCGCCAAGACAGCGAGAACGCAGAGAGCATTCTCGACAAGATGAGACCTAATGAACTGGTGTGTATGTGTGTTTTAGGGGAAATCTAGATGCTCTGTGCCTGATTTAATTCCTGACGTTCTAATGTGTGTGTTTCAGGTGGTTGTAATAAAGGAAGCCTATGCTCAGAGTTTGGAGTTTGAAAAGGATGAAGACGGCGGTGGAGATGGAATCAAAGCCAGGGATGTTGGACACAACATTTATATCCTAGCCCACCAGGTAATTTAACAAAAGCTCATATTTGTCTTCATTCAGACATTAGTGCATTTCTTCTGTCTGTGTGACTTCAGGGTCATGCACTCCAGCAGTAATAAGTGATGGAAAGCTGCTCCGCTGTGAACAAACTACTCAGTTTTCTAAATCTAGTTTTCATGATGTGACCCTGGTTTATGTGGGGTGGAAAGGTCAGTCCAAGTCTAGCAGGTTTTCACTTCTGCCTCAGCGGGGGTTCCAGATAACTTAAGGGTTTTTGGATGTTTCAGCTTTTCTTTTAACTAGGGATCAAGATAAAAAAGAAAAAGTTCATGCTCATTTCAGCTGATGACTTACAAGCTTAGACATGAACTTTTTAATGATACCGTAATTTAAGTACTGACCCATAGATCTATAAGAGTTGAAGAATAATATATTTTACATTCAGCCACCCAACTTTTTTTCTTTTATTACATTAAAAGAAATAATACATTCTATTAAAATCTAGTTTATTCCATGAGAGTGACAACAAAGATGTCTTTATCTTTTCCTTCATCTGAAAAATACAATTGATCCATTTTTACTGCGATTTTTATTTATACACTCAAGCAACAAAAGTACAATAATCATATTGGAAATAGTGCAGAAATGAGAGAAGAAAGCTTTTACATTAGCTACAAAATATCAAATGCTGTTTTTAACTTTTTATTTTTTAATTTTCATAGAAAGAAAAGGGTTATATTTGTAATTTCAGCCATTTTAATGGTTGTTTTCTTAAACAAGGATAAGGAGCTTATCAATATAAAAATTTTTTTTTAACAGTATATTCCTAAAAACTGAACAAATTACATTTCTTTTTGTTTTGGGGTTTAATTAATTTTAAGTGAGACACAAATTATCAGTACTTATTGTAAGCACATTAGTACACTGACTTAATTTGTGTATCTAAAAAAAGTTAAGTTTGAGACGGTTTAAGTAAAAATACATCTAAGTTGTCTGAAATTATAAACTTGTCATCCTATTGGAACAAATCAGCTGGGAGTTCTCCTGATAACAGCTGTGTGGCCCTACAGATGAGCTGATGAAACATGGTTGTAACCGTGTTCTTAAACCAACTTTTCTTAAGACTTTTTCTTGAGGGGCATCAATTTCAAACCCTTTTTAAATCCTGGAGTTTCAAGGAAATCTCTTTCATTTGTTTTTAATAAATTTGAAATGAGTAATAGGTTATTGATTTTATAATTTTGTTAAATTTTTCTCCCATTTCAGTAACCTGGTGTAAACTAACCGCTGTGTGTTTGATTCTCAGCTGTCTCAGCACAACAAAATCTTGCAGCAGAGCCTGAAGGAGGGTTCGGCGACAGGAAATGATGAGGACAAAGCTCTTCATTACTTTGCCAAACACACAGCTCAGATAGAGGTAAACATCATCCTCGTTCTGTTTGTTTATCTTTGAGGTCCCTAAAACCTTCTGAGCAAACGAGTTTCTCTCTACAGATCGTACGTCTGGATCGCACCCTGGAGCAGATCGTGTTTCCGGTCCCAAACATCTGCGAATTCCTCACAGAAGAGTCCAAAACCCGCGTGTTCACCACCACAGAGAGAGACGACCAGGGCAGCAAGGTGAACGATTTCTTCCAACAGTTCGACAACCTCTTCAATGAGATGAACTGGCAGAAGAAGATCCGAGGTAAGTCCTAAGGATTTTAGCTTAAATATCAGGCTGCACGAAGAAGAACTGTGGATAGTATCAGTTAAATGCTGATTTGTTTTTTTACAAAGTCTTTTTTAATTACGTTTGCACAGAAAACAAGCCTCTGTTTTGGGTCTCACGCCACATCTCTCTTTGGGGGAGCCTCTCCTTCTACCTGGCCTGCATCCTCAACTTGTCTGTGGCCGTTTTCTACCCTTTTGTTGATGATAGAGATGAGGGTAAGAATTTTTTGTGTGTTTTGTGACACAAGTCAGGATTTTACTGTGTAAAAATCAAGTTTTGTTTAACTGATGATCTATAGTGAATGGGTCGTTAGAAATATAAAGGAAAATGTATAAAAATGTACGTAACAATGACAAAAACAGCATGTGTTCTTTTCTTTACTCAGGCACCTTGCCTTCATTCTGGAATATCTTGTTGTGGGTAGCATTAGGGGTCAGCACTGTCCTACTTTATTTCCTGCCAAAGCAGTGGGGCATCATATTCTTCCTTATCTCCATGCTTTTGCGAGCCATCTGTACAATAGGCCTCGCCCCGGCTCTGTTGCTGCTTGGTACCATAAATGTAAGTGAAGGTTGTTAGATCACATCTTTATTGATCTATTATATAGAAATGTTACATTTGTTCTTTTGTCTTTTAATTTCAGCTCTTCAACAAGATAGTTTTTCTTGTAAGTTTTGTTGGAAACCAGGGAACGTTCACCCGAGGCTACAAGGCGGTTGTGATGGACATGCTGTTTGTTTACCATTTAGGCTACGCCATCATCTGCGTCCTGGGCCTCTGTGTTCATGAGTTCTTCTACAGCATTTTGGTAAAAATCCCTCAGCGTTTTCTAATTATTCAAGAAGAAATTAAGTAATTTTTTCCCATGCATAATCAATAAGGATCCATTCACGTCAATCTACTTTTACAGCTGTTTGACCTGGTGCTCAGAGAAGAGACGCTGCTCAATGTGATAAAAAGCGTGACGAGGAATGGACGCTCCATCATTCTGACAGCTATTCTCGCCATCTTTCTTGTTTACTTTTTCTCCATCATTGGCTTCCTCTTCCTCAAGGACGACTTTCGCATGGAGGTGGACCGTTTGCCTTCGTCAGGTCAGAACTTTTTTGGGGTAAAAACTTACACGTTCTGTGGCTGAACTGAAAAAAAAAAAAAAAGCTGAGTAATCTGCAACTCCAGAGCCCAGCGGGTGCAAAGTGTAGAAATAAAATTAAAAGTAATGAATACAAGTTTTGTAGCACAGATTTTTGGTGATGGTTTCATTCTTCTGGACAGCTATAAATTAATGGAGAATGACTAAAATTGTTATTTAATTTTAGTTATGGCTATGATACAAGACTTTATGATTAATAATAAATCTAAATTAGCTGTTGGAGCATCATTAACAGGAGACATTAATGTGGGATTTTTGTGATGTTTTTATTTGCACTTTTACAGTTTCCCCAAAAAGTGTCTCGATCAGCATCTGTGAGGATATCTAACCTCCTCCTAACAGTGTAGAATGTGTACAGTATACTATATATGCATCCCCGAGACACATGTTTTGATAACACTGTGGAGAGAGAGTGGGTGTGTTAATGAGCTGACGATCAGGGAGACATCCTGCTAGCACATGTGCACCTGTTGCATAACCTGGTGGCCGCGCCATCCTGTGTTTCACTGAATAGAGCACAGCAGAGCGGTGGAGGGTTATGTAACCAGCCGGGCTCACGCCTGTCTGTATGTTAGCTCAGGGTTGAGTTCAGAGGCTGAGGAGCACCAAGTCCACAGTTCTGGATCCTCACGTTCTCCTCAAACCCACCGTTCAACCCACGTCCTCTGATTCCTCTTTTAGAGAAGGCTTTTTTTTTTTTTGTCAGCGGGGAAAAGGTGAACAGTTCTTCAGCCGGTCTGCCTGACCTGATTACATTTAAACACTATTCTTCTCCTGATCAGGGATTTGCCCATGTGCAAATGATTTGTTGAGGTATTTTTTTCACCACTCACCCAGCAGCTGCTGCCTGAGTTTACATAATGTCTGACTATATCTTTCTTGCTGATTTTAATGACACTGATTAGAATTAACGTGAGACATTTTAATGCATACGACTCTTTCATCATCCTCTTCCATATGGAAGTTTACTGCACTGCTATCATCATTAACCAACAGCACAAGAAGCTCCAATTCTTTTCTTTTTCTTTGCAGGAAAACAAGATTTATTGAGTGACGGTGAAGCGACAGGCTCATGTTTTAAAGACAGCTGTCCTACAACACCTTCCCAACCACCTCCTGGTAAATTATCCTGTTAAAATAAATTAACTTTTTTTAAAATTTTCCATCCATTAAGAAAGTCTGAGTAGACAAGTTTGAAGATTTAATGCTTTGACTGGCTGTTGGTGTGTGTTTGACATTTTCAGCCGTAGAGTCTCTGAAAGGTTACTCACACACACTGAAGCGTACACACATGCACAGTCATACACACACACTCACACTCAGGCGTGCACACAAGGAAACTTGATGAGGCAGGCTGGGTGACTCACACTTCTGGATCCATGGATCACCTGCACTGTATGGACACACACGTGATCCCATCCACATCCCTTACCTCCTCCTCAGCGTCAAGCTGTGCTCATCCATTCACTATATTCAGAAACTGAACATGTAATATAAAAAGCTCAATTGATTTCTTCATCATTCATCAAGGGCAGCTGAATCATAGGTTTTTGTTTCTTGGTTGTTGTTTTTAAGGTCAGACTATAGAAATAAATTTCTTTCTGTTGATTTAAATGTTTCAGGTTTTGTTTTTCTGCTCAGTGAAGTTCAGCTGCAAGTCAAAACAAATACAATAAAATCAGCTGAAAATAAGTTAAAAAAACACAAAAGTTGTGTTTTCTTATCAAATTAAAGCGATATTTCTGATAGTTTAAATTGAGTTTTTGCTAAAAGGTTATAAACAATTAATACTTCGCTGTTGAACAACCTCAGTTTGGAGAAATGGATTGAAATGATCAGTTTTGCATTGCATGTTTTTTCCAGCAGTTTCCTGCTGAGAGTTGCATGCTGAACCAGAAGTGCTACAGATACCATTCTCAGTAGCAAACTTCTGCTGCAGATAACGAACAATCATTGACCTGAATGTAATAATGTGATTTTTATACAGTAGGGAAAATAAGTATTTCATCTCCCAATGATTTTTCAAGTCTTCCCACTTACAAAGAGGGGAGAGGTCTGTGATTTTCATCATAGGTCCACCTCAACTGTGAGAGACAGAACCAAAAATTAAGTCTAGAAAATCACATTGTATAAGTTTTAAGTGATTGCATTTTATTGCATGAAATAAGTATTTGATCCCCTATCAACCAGCAAAATATCTGGCTGTTGATTCTGTTGGTGTTCCTACGATGAAAGTTACAGACCTCTATATTCTGTTAGTGGGAAAACCTGAAGAATCAGCAACGTATCAAATACTTGTCCCCATTGTAGCTCTGTAAAGATGCTAGAAATTCAAACTTGCATGAACTGCTTTTAGATTACTTGTTTTTCTATTTGAAAAAAAATGTTTTTTTAATTGGCCCCACCCTGACCTAGCCATTAGCTTATCAATCCGGTCAAAACTCATTTTTATTTCTCCAAACTGAGGTTGTCCAAAGACCTACAACGGGTAAGATATTTGTTCATAACAAAAACAGTTTCAGAAGATACTAACTTTTCCTTTAGGAGAATAAATTACAATGAATTTACTATGATAGAAAAAAAGTTTAGTCATATTTCTGTAGACTGACTCATTTACATAATTTTTCAGAGGTTCTTTATCTATTTTCACCCTCAGCATTATGTCCTGTGTGTGTGTGTGTGTGTGTTGTCACAGAGGATGACGATGGGACGGAGCGGGTGTGTGACACTCTCCGTATGTGTATAATCACTGTGTTGAACCAAGGACTGCGTAATGGAGGAGGTGTAGGGGATGTTCTCAGGAGGCCCTCCAAAGAGGTCAGACATCTTTAAATTAACGTGACTTTTTCTTCTCACCAGACCTTTATTTGTGTTACTGAATTGGTTAACAGGTGATATTGAATGAGATAATCATTTATTTGAATATGTATACATGAACATAATCCCACCTAGTACAAAGTTTTAATTGTTTGTTTTATTTTTTAATTCTAACCTTTATTTAAAGCTGCTATGGTTCATTTTCAAACAAGCCTCCCCAGACATGGGACTGCACATCGCCATGCTTCTTTCTACATCATAATTTAAATTTTATTTGTGTTAATTATTTCTGTTACTAGATTAAAATAATTACATGAATAAATTAAATCACCTGTATTTCACCTGTAACCCTCCAGGAGCCTCTCTTTGCGGCCCGAGTGGTTTACGACCTTCTCTTCTATTTCATCGTCATCATCATCGTTCTCAATCTGATCTTTGGTGTGATCATTGACACGTTCGCTGACTTGAGGAGTGAAAAACAAGGAAAGGAGGAAATTCTGAAAACCACCTGTTTTATATGTGGTGGGTATTGTTGTGTAGAAAAACAAAACTGCAAGTGAAATATATTGTTTGCAAAATAAGAAAGAGGCTAATTGATGTCTTTTAGGTTTGGAAAGAGACAAGTTTGACAACAAGACGGTGTCCTTTGAGGAACATATCAAAAATGAGCACAACATGTGGCATTACCTTTACTTCCTGGTTCTGGTGAGGGTGAAGGATCCAACAGAGTACACCGGCCCTGAGAGCTACGTGAAACAGATGATTGAAGTGAGTACACTTCCTGTATTTATATCTGACTATTATATTCACTCTTATGATGCAATTCCATACAACCTGAAGTGGATTCATGTTTTTACATTTAATCTTTAGAAAAACTCTGAAAGATAAGAATTAATGTTTGACAATTTTTCCTTAAATAAAACTTTTTCCTTTAAAAATAAGCAAAATATTCTTGGTGTTGTACTGGAAAAACAACCCTGGAATGAAATGCTCCTTGTTAATTGACAAACAGATGCTTGCCTTTTTATGGGCTTAGTTTGCTCATTTGTGTCTGATAAAGATTCTTTAATCCTTTAATGGTCACATCAAGTAAAAAAAACAATGCTGAAATGTATTCTTTATTTTTGCTATTTTTACTATAAATTTGGGGGGCAAAATGGATTATTATATACTATGCAAGGTTACAGTAATGTAAAAAGAATAATATTTAAAACTAATAAAACTTCCTATTCTAACATCTCCATATTTTTTTGAATTGTTTCACTTTAGTATTTTTTTTTTCCAGTTAAGTTCAGTGCCTGCTTTTTTTACGACATATGGACAAAAATGTTCTCCATTGAGTGCTTGACTTACCAGGCAAAGGATTAAAAAGTGAGCCTGATTAATCAGCTGACTGCTCTTTGGGTCTGCTTATACCCTGGAGGATGCGTCCCTTTAGCGCAACTTATATTCTTTTAACATTCTACAATTTTTATGTCTGAAACACCACTGTAAAATTGCTCAAACGACTCAGGAATGCATTTAAATCCCCTTTATATCATTCCAAGAACTTATTGACAAAAGTATTCATCTCCCTCACTGATTTTTTTATTTTGCTGCAAACCTGTATGCAGTGCAGCAGATGAGCAAACAGATTTCTTGGTGTTGGGAGTCTTAAAGTTGCACCGCCTTGTTTTAGTTGGAACATTTGCACAGTGTTCCACCGAATCGTGATCCTCTACAGCAGACGGGCGATTGAAAAACAAGACTCAGCCTCCAGGCCTGTGCCAAGCATCCCAATTTATTCTCCTCATCGCTCACTGCTGGAGAGAAACAGGTCACCGTCTGCAGGTAGTCTCCTCTAAGATGAATCTGCTGGGACACAAAACAGTTAAATAGTAATTAAACCTGCTCCGGCACTATTATCATCTATGTACTAAGTTGCTGCTCTGACACACGGACGATAAGCTGAAGGATGTAAGGGCAACTAGAGGTGTTTCTGTTAGGTTAATGGATTCAGATGAAGCCCAGCAACACAATGGCACATTTTGTGATTAACGTTGGTCTGTGATGGGCATAAAAACCGTAGCATTATGATGAACAATTTGCATAACAAACAGGTGACAGACACTGAATTAATATGCATCAGCAGGTCTTCTAACAGGTCGGCTCTCTGATGCCTGTCCAAGGTATTTCTGGGAGATGAAGTAATGATGAGTCAGGAATTTAAATTAACACCTTCTAATGTGCTGCAGAGGAGAAAAACACACGGGAGGTAATGCTTTATTTATTTATGTTTTTTTTCTTTTACCTGCGTTTATATAGAAACATCAATCTATGATGATAAAATCCATCTATCCTACATTTGAATAGAAGCATGGAGATGTGATCGCAGAGTTTTATTCAACACCTGTAGCGTTAAAAATAACTTCCAGACTGATGCCTTTCAGCTTCTGGCCTTCATTAGGGTCAACACACAACCCTGAATGAAAGCCTATACACTCACTGGTAATGGATAAACATAAAACAGTTATGCAATCTGCTTTGTCAGGAGTTTTGTGGATAATTTGATAAGCAGAAGTTGGCAATATAGATTAGTTCATAGAAACGTGGCAGCTGTGTTGCTGGTTTTGTCATTTAAGCCTCAACCAAAGAGAATATCCCAAACAAGACTAAGAAAGAGGAGAAATGTGTCGGTGATGTTCCAGTATATTACCAATACATATGAAAATACTACTTGTTAAAAATCAAATGATACACAATTGAAGTGAATATTTTAAACAGGGCTGTATGTAACTGAACTTAAACTGGACATGTTCAGTTTTTTTTTTTTCTGTTTTCTGTCCCGAGATGAGTTTTAAAGAACTCTTAAAGGTAAGAAATGAAAGAATCCCCTGCCCTTCAACAACATGGTTTATGGTATTACAACTTAATTAAGAAACAAAACATGTGTCTGGCAATTCAAAGATGAAAATGAGGCAGTTTGTGATTTTAAAAAACAAATGGTTAAAAGCTATTATTTTTGGAGAATAAGGAAGACTTTCAGTGGCTACCTATGAAATGAAGAAGTCATGAAACTAGTCAAATTTTGGACTGCCAGTCAAAAATATGGGACAGTGAACTGGACAGTTGCATGTTTTATTCATGTGTGTGTGTGTGTGTGTGTGTGTTGTAGCAGTCAGGATTAATCATCTGAAACACACATCTATTTATTCCTAATCAATCACTTCCACTCAGTGCAGCCAGTGAGGTGTTCAGCAGGTCCGTAGCTCGAGTTTAGTTTAGGTTTGTCCTCCCGCTGTGACAGCTGGGTGTGTGTTCACTGCTATTTAACTGTTTGTCAGATGGATTGTGAACTACTGTTGAAAAATGTTACGAAACACGAGTTATTAAATGTGGTACACATGCAAAGAAAGCTTTCATAGAAGTCTGGTGTGGTAATTTTTAGCAATCTTAAAAATGACTGCATTGAACATTTTCAGAAAGCCTTCTCGGTGTCTTATCTCGTGATTATTAGTGTTTAATGGAAAAAGTGCAGTTATTTGCTTTCCAGATGTCTTGAAATAAAAAAACATCTAAAAGTTTGGGAATCTTTTTGAAATGATGCAACACAGATGCTGTACAATAAAAGTATGTTTTATATAAGAACATTGATACCCTGACATTAGCTGTAAAAGAGCAGCTGAAATAGAAAGCAGTAGGAGGCCTTGGTGCATCTGCCTTTATCTTTCTTTCTCCTTCAAACTGGACTCAACTTAGGTTGAAAAAATTTAGATTTTTAGTTCAGAACTTTATTTATAAAACTCAATCCTGATAGTGTTCTTGTGCATTTAGAGCATTAGAGAGACTCTCACATCTGATACCATAGAAAAGATTTTTTTTTCTCTCAATAATGTAAAAGAGCAGAAACCTGATTAATTTAGTCACACACACACACACACACACACACACACACACACACACACACACACACACACACACACACACACACACACACACACACACACCTCCTGACTCATAATGATTGCATCTGGTTGGTATCATAAAGTGATGTGGTGCCAAACAAAAGAGTCAGCTCATGTTACAGTGTGTGTGCGTGTGTGTCCTGTTGGTGTGTTGTGAATGTGAGTCAGTGTGCGGGTGTTTGTGTGTAAAATTATGACAGCGACTAGCAGGTACTGCAGCAGCCACAGAGCTGTTACATAACCCATCTCAAGTGGCCTGCTAATAGCTCAGCCCTGCCTGGCACGTGCTCTCCTGTCCCTTTCTCTTCCTTACTGTCTTTCTCACTCTCTCTTCTTTCTCTCTCACATACACACACACACACACACGACAGACTCTTCATTTACCACAGAACACACATGGCACGAGTTATTCAATATAAAAGCAGCGACAGCAGCGACTGAAGGCCATGTATTTTAATGGTTGAGGTCAGACTTTTTGTGACTCTTTATGGTTAGAAACAAACATGTTTATTTATGTACTTGTTATTCTTGTCTGAAACATTTGTAGTGCGTCATGTTAGATTGAAGTCATTTCTGACTTTTAATTGCAGGTGTAGTGCTGCAACAATGTTCAACAATCTAATTTATTTGAATTACTTTTTCGTAATTAGTAAGGTTGCAAAGTGTCTAATTTGTTAAATTAAAAGAAAAAAAAAAGTATGAATTTTGTTCATAACGTTAAAACAAAACTTCACATTTAAGATTATTGGAAAATTGCTTACAATAAACTCATTTCTCTTACTGTGTTTCGTCACAGTGACATTCACAACATTTTCTGTGTTTTAGGGCATTATCATCTAAATCGGATGTGGGCATTAAGAGCAGTAAAAGCCCATTAAAAAGTCATGCAAATGCTTGTTTCTTACAATAAAATAGTCTGTGATTTATTGCAATCCAAGCAGTTCTCTGTAATATAAATACAACACCCAGTAATATTGTGATAATGATATATTTTGTGCAGCCCCATAGGGAACCATCAATTGCTGTATGTTTTAGATAAATTGCCTTTTTGAGCAGAAGAATCCTAAATGTGATCCAGTGTGATTGCACAGGGTATGATGAGACAAAACGCTTGAGCTGTGAGTTAAAGGACATTTCTTGTTCATAAATAACTCAAAAGTTCTTCATTATAGTACTAGAGACCAAAATAAGGCCATCATGATGAGCAACATGGCTACGTGTGGTTTTAAAATACTCAAAAAAACTATTACTGTCTTAATGTTTTGGTCCTAAATCAGGCTTTTTAATCTGGCTTTACGAAAAGGCTTTGCTCAATATATACTAATAATATCAACTAGAAACAAGTATAGGACCGAGCACAGAGCCCTGTGGAACTCCAAGACAAACGAATATGTAGCAAAACATGTTTATTTTTCCCTAATAACTAATAGGAACTTGTCAGATGAAATAACTTGTCAACAGTCTGTTGTTGTTTTAGTTATATCTCCTCTTTTTTTAGATGATTGGATCAAAAGTTTTGACACAAGTCAGTGAGTGGGTCTTTGATTTCTTTTTCTTGTGCCGATTCTACGTATACTACAGTAGTTGTAGGGTAACTCCTGTCTGTTTTTGGATCACTTTTGGATCATTTTGAGACAAATAGGGTACTGAATGTAGGTCAATGACTGATCAAGACTCCTGAATTTCTTGACTAAAGTTTAATTACAGCAGCCTTGAAAGCCCACAGTACAGCTAGTCGGATAGAAACCAATTAGATCTAAAATAGAAGTGTTTTCTCAGGTAAAAATCTAATTCTACTAGAAGAGGTTTATATATTTGCTAAATTATTGAAAATAATATTAAGCGAGAAAAGAGTGTGAACTAATAGAAGTGGCTGTCACTGAGAAAGTGTAATTATAGTACGTTTTTTTAGCAGCAGCATTGAGGAAAAAGAAGAGGAAAATTCCTTCTTGTGTTTAAAGTGATCAGTTGTCTGATTCAGACAGGAGAGCCCACTCTATCAGACAGTCCAGTGACGAGCAGCAAGAGATTAGTGGGATGGTTCAGACTCTGCAGGCACAGTTTAACTCACGTCCTGCTTTTAGACAGAGATTCTTCCACCAGCATGTATGGCTTCATGCAGAAATCTTGTTCAGATCTGTGAGATTATAATCCATCAGTTATGGATGACTGAAATCAAGCATCAGATAGCCCTCAGCTCCAGGAATGTCTCTGAGCTCACAGAGCTGTCACTGTCTTACTGAAATTGAATTTATTTGATCATCTCCTCCTTGCTAGAGGGCCCAATTACACCAATTTTTTTAAGGCAATAACTAATAGAAAGACTCAATTCAGACAGTTGAGTCAGTAAAGTTACAAACAACCGATAAAAAATCTAATAAATTTATATCTGAAAGAAATAAATGTATAGGACATGTTGAGCTGCATCGATTCTGGTTTTGAGGGATGATACCAGTTTTAATTCTTGTACAGTTCTGACCTTCTGATACCAGTTTTAGTCGGTTCTGATTTATCTCAAAGAACTCTAGTTAACACAATATATATTTTTTTAATTCATATTATTTTCAAAGTTATAATTCTTAGAAAAAGACTGTCACATGAAAGATCTGTTATTGTTAATGCTAGTTAGTGCTTAATGATGGTGACGGACTGTGGAGAATCAGTTATTTAAAGCTGCATTCATGAACTAAAAAAGGAAAAGAAAATCAGATTTTTGATTTTCGGAGTGGCTAATTGATTGATCTCATCATGCTGAACTTTGGCCAATTTTGATCATCAGCCAATTTTTTGGTGCATCTCTAGTTTATATTATATGGAAAGACTATAAAAGAGTAAATGTTGAGATGAGGTAATACAAAGAAAGAGAACATCTGTTAAAAATACAAATCAAGAATGATGACGACTAATTAATAAAAATGTATTCTAAATGTTAAACATCTTAAATTATGACCTTTTTTTACTTGTTTATTGAATATTTTTGAACATATGTTTCTTTTTGCACATAAATTATTAAATAGTTTAGTTTTTCCAGCATTAGTTCTGGATGCTTTATGTTAATTAGGAGATGATTAAGGTAGTTTTTATCTCACTTTCTCAGCAAGTTGATTTCTATATTCATTCCACTTGTTTCTATGTATGAAGTGGACGTTACACGCCTGTATTTAAGGCTCTTGCTGTAGTTTTTTTAAAATCTGAATTTCTAACTTAGCAGTATTTTGCTGTTGTTTTTTTAAATCATGGACTTGCGTGCAAAATATAAAAAGTTATTCAGATTTCAAATTTTAGAATTAAACAGCAGTTTGTAATTTCTAACCACCATGCAGATCTAATTAGTTTTTTTGTTTTTAATCTAATTCTTGTGATTAGTTTTATTTAGTGTTTTGTTCCTTTTGATGAATGAGTGAAGGAAAGCCCATATAGGTAATTATCGTCTCACTCAACAAAGTGTTGAACACATTAATCAACGAAAACACAACCAAATCGCCACATCTTCATCCCACCTCAGACCGAACTCCTCTCACCTTTTATCCTCGTCGTCTCTCACACTCATCATTCTTTCCATCACTGCAGTCTATTCTTATATAAGAGTAGGTGGGAGCGCACCTCTCTCGCTGCTCCCGGTGGACCTGATGTGGTGCCAGTCAAATCACGCCATCAGCACCTTGTAAATGATTTTCATCAGAAGAAGTGACAAAGGAATATTACATAAGATCAGCTGATGGCAGCCTGTCTCTGTAAAACCCGTCTCGCTTTGCACAAGTTTACGTGTCGTAAAACACATTTTCACTCGCAGCCCGCTAGGTACATTTCCATGCAGATGCTTGCCAACATTACACACACCCACACATGTGCAAACACAGACGCACATAAGTCTGTTATGTAATTCTATAGGTTTTTCATGCCCGGCGTTCTCTAAAGCTGCAGGTGTTTAGCGCTGTCCACCTCACTGTGGTGGGAAAAGGATAATTAGGTAAACATTTTGCATGTGAGCACGCACAATATAAGTTACACAGTCGTGCTGCTGATAGACGACAGTGACTCATCCCCACATCAACAATGTGTTTATGGAGTGGGTGAGAATTGAAATGCCAGTTACTGTTCATTTAGTGTATTACTGCGATGTGCAGTAACCAGGAGACGGCAGAGCTGCGTTAAAAATTCTACACCGTCGAGCGCAAAACGGAGAGCAGCTCCCATACTGATGAGATGATTAATGCTAAACCTTCACGCCCGTCTCCACTTACCAACACCTCTGTGTTTACTCTTCTCCTGCTGGATGGTTTTATCTCTGTAACGCTCTGTGCGTGTCTATTCAAATCTGTTAGCATCAGTGTTGTTGCTGTCTGTGTGATCTGTTTAGTCATCCTTATTTGACCATTTTTTTTTAAACTCCTTTTCACCTTTCTCACTGGCGCTCTCGTGTCTGTCCTTGCTTCCTGCAGGAGAAGAACTTGGAGTGGTTCCCTCGCATGAGAGCCATGTCTCTGATCTGCGGCGAGGGAGAAAGTGAGCAGAATGAGATGAGAACCCTGCAGGAGAAACTGGATAACACTGCCGCTGTGGTAACTTTCCTCTCGGACACGCTGATTGAGCTCAGAGAGCAGGTACAATGTCAATTCAGCTTGTTTTCAATGCTGTGCTGCTTTATTAGTCTAAAGTGAAACGCTTGTTTTGTTGACTGCACCACATGCATGGTGAACTCTGTCTGCTCCCCAACCATGAGGCCCTTTTTACGTCAAAACACCAGCAGAGGAAAAGGTCACATGAATGAGACCGATTTCAGCAGTGCCAATTTGCCATAAATCTCTGTTCTGAGATGGGTAATGTAGACGGGCTGGACGCCGCTGAATGCAGCTCGACAGGTGACTCTCTCACGTAAGCAGTGAACACAACTCAGAGCTGCCAGTGAGCCTCTGGCTGTTTGGATGACTAGCTCCGCTGCTCCAGTGTGACTGGTCACTCCCATCACCTGCCTCCTCCGCATGTGATTCCAGTCACAGGCCTGTCCTTGTTCCCCTTCTGCCAGATGTGCAAAAACAGCTCTGACTGAGGGAGGCTCACACTCCAATAAACAAAACTACATCCTCTGCTGACCTCGGCAAGCTGTAGAGTTGGTAACAGCTCCCTGCTGACTGGGACCCCTCATATAACCCCTTTTAACAACCAAGTTTGTGTGCTGTAGATGCGCCCTTGAGCAAAGACACCAACGCATTATCTTTAGATCTGCTTTTAGGAGTGCAGAGAGTCTTATTCTTGTCTAGGTTTATGACTAATAGAAAGTCATGTTATTATAAATCATGTCGTTAGAAGGATGTTATTCTGCCTTTATGGTAAACAGAAAATTTTAACACGCAACAAAAGAAGTGTGTTTATGCAGAAACATGTGAGGCCTAACAACAGCTCTGGTGTTCAGAGGGAAATCCATCAGGTTTCTGACTTATCAGCTCACAAAATGTAATGTTTTTATTAATTTTATACATACAGTCAGTATTCACTGTAGCAGAGTCATTTGATTCATTGTGGTTGCAGTACTGTGAACAATCACTTCCATATGACTCCTCTTATCATGTTTTCTAGAGATAATCTAATTTTAAGTTAAAATAACAAAACAATAAAAAAGATGCTTGTATAAAACTGGTAAAGATTTGTTTTTATCATGTATTTGTTGGAAAAAGTAATACAAAACTTAACTTTTTGTAAAAATTTCCACAAATTCAAGGAATTTTTTAATACCAGGTATATTTCAAATAGTTAACAGCTATGAGTTTTGTTGTTTCAACAAGTCAGAGATGCATTTTGGTTTATGTAAACACATTTATTTCAACTATCATAATATTTCCTGCTCTTCAAGTTCAGAATAACAAATACCCCTCTGGAATGCTATAATTACACATGAGCCAATGGGAATATCGTATTTTACATGATAAAGTGCCCACTAGAAGAGTAACGGTGCAAACACAGGTTTGAATATAATGTGTTTGCTTCATGCAAAATTAAAAGCCACTCCAGCGTGATTGTTTTCTTTCTCTCTACCTGCCACACTTAACCCTCTGCAGTTTGGCTTCAGATCCCAAATGATGCAACAACTCTGTCCTCTCCCACAGGGATGGAAAAAATCAACGTCTGGAAGCCGTTCATTGACTACAGCTTCTCTTTCCTTACCTTAATCCCATTCAGACGTGTAATGAGAATTTGGGAACTGCACATTCAGAACCCACATGTTGTTTGTTTCAGAAAAGCCCTTTTGTCTTCTGAAATTTAACACAGGTGTCCCTCAGGGATGTGTGTTGAGTCCCATGCTGCCTACTCCATTACAACTGTATGTCCACACATGAAACAAACATTGTCATCAAATTTGCAGATGATGCCATCATTTTTGGCTGCGTATTGCATGGTGATGAGTCCTACAGAGAAGAAGTGAGAGCCCCGTTGTCATGGTGTTGGGATAGTAATCTGCTGCTCAATGTCAGCGAGCCCAGGGAGCTCATAGTGGACAACGGAACACTTCATGGAGACTTAAGTCCACATCGAGGTGAATAAAGAGTCAGTAGCTGCAGATACTCAGGAGCTAACATCAGTGGGAGTTTGAGTTGGAACTTGAAGCCAAAAACAAAACAAATGGAGACTGTGATTCAGGAGAATCCAAACGCAAACCAGCAGACTCATTTACTACATGATATTTTATTGCAGTAATGATGTATGATGTTTTTTGTTACTTGTACTTTATGATAAAACAAATCTTTTTTTGTCTTCTACAGATGGTAGAGCAGAGGAAGGGCAAGCAAAGAGCTGGATTCTCTGGTACTCCTCAAGGTGGATTTGGTCCTCCTCAAGGTGGATTCTCTGGGCTTTCTCAAAGTGGATTCTCTGGTCCTCCTCAAGCTGGATTCTCTGGTCTCTAGTCTCGCACACTCTGAAGGCCACTTCACTGCAGCTGAACTTTGAAACCAGATAATCCTAAAAAGCCATCTTGACTTTAGCCTTAAGAACAAATAATACATGTAGTCAGATCTGTAATTACTGATGAGGAAGTTTCCAAGTGTTGATGCATATTTCTGGCTTACTACCTTTTCGGTAACACCAATTCACTTTATACTGAATGTGATTTATGTGCCCACTTAGCTGCATGGTGATGGATTCACCTGGCATGCTGTGGTGTTGGTGTGCCAGGCGTAGGTACAGGGCAAGTGTTTGCCTAAAGATAAGTCAGTCATCAGCCTCCAGGAGACATCTAAGCACGTTGGGATCAGGTATTCTCTAACTTTTTAGACTTGTTTGTATTTATGAGGACTTTCTCGGTTCATAACTGGAGTATTATTTCTGTGTTTTGAAAATGAATCAAGCTGCCTTACTAGTTAAAGTTTTATACACAGCACATTGTAGTGGCTGTTGGTGCACTTTTTTTAAAAAAGGGAAAAAGTTAAATATGTAACTGGAAATGGTGATTTGTTTAGGATTAAATACTTTTTCAAATATGCATTCACTGCACCACTTCAGTTGCCTTTTACAGATTTCTAGACTATTTAAACAATAGAAATGTGAATAAGATTATTAATAACCTGTGTAAAAGTTACTTGAATTTTACTAAATCTTATATTGATGAATAATGCAGTGCAACAGGACGAGGGAAAAGTTTTTTATCTTTATGAAGATGTGAACTCACTAATTTTTTCTCAGTTTGCTCACATCATCTCTTCGGTTTTTTTCTGGTGTGGAAGTCTGTCGTTGGTCTGTCTTAGACTGCAGATGATTACTAAGTTCTTGTGATTTAAGCTTGCACAAATGAATGTTATAATAAATTTGCTCCAAGAGTTATTTGTGTGTTTTGAGTTTGCATCCTTCAGTTTGCCTCAATGCGTGTTGATATTGTAGGACACGGATGAGTACACCCCCGTAATCTTTACCCAGACTTCCTCCTCCCACACAGTTTGTTAACTTACTCACACTTGAGTTTATTCATGAAGGAAACATAGACCAAGGGAAATGGATGCCTTCATTTACATAAAATCGTGTTTCAGTTCAGGCAGAATAAACACTCGTTTAATATTGAAGGCAAAAGTTCTGCACTCTGTCGCTGCTTCTATTTAGTCCTGACTTGCCATTTCTGCACTTCATTTGATCTCACTCTGATACTAATTAAAAAGTAGTTGATGGAAAACAAATAGAAGGCCTGGCATTTCTTGGAGGAATGCATGTCACCTATCATGTCAGGGGTTTAAGCTAAAATATGTTGAGAAATTGAGTTAAATTTGTTTTAATAAAATCTTCAAAATAGCATACAAGCTCACAAGAACTTGTGTGATCTCAAATCCAGAGTATGTGTTGACTTTCAGCTACTATCGTATCTAATTTTAGCTCAATACGTGTAAAATTTACAGAGTTGTGCAGCCATTTTTGGGTTTGCTAAAGTCGATTAGCTGTGGCGACCATATTTAATCTTATTAAAGGTAATCGGCTCTAGATGAACATCGAATCAAAGCTTCATTTAAATAAGTCTGGTGATATGGTAAATGGCATGTACTTGTAGCATTTTAAGTCCAAGGGCTCCCAAAGTGCTTCACACTACATTCGGTCATTCACACGCTTATGGCAGTTAGCTACATTGTAGCCACAGCTGCCCTGAAGCAGACTGTCAGAGGCTTGCATCACCACCTCCTGACCACCACCAGCAGACAAGGTGGGTGAAGTAAAGTCACAACGACAAAGTAACCCAGTAGGATCTGGGATCAACCAGACGGTCACTCTACCTACTGAGCTATACCACCTCGATATGTTGCTAACAGGGCTTACTTCAACAGCTAATGGTATTTTTAAGGTGAGTTCCCTCAATGAGAAGCACTCGTATAATTAAATATAACATGCATGTTACACCTCAAGTCTGCAACTTTTTTTATTTGCAGAAATTTACTCTATAGTTATCTTTCACATCCATGGTTCTATGAAAGATGATTCTATGAAAAACATCCATTAATATCAAACAAGGTGATATTTAAAAGCTATATTTATATATATAAAAGTTAAAAAGAAAATCCTTATTTGATCACATACACAGAAAAAGTACAAACTCTGATCACAAAGATTGTATTTACTTTAAAAGAAGGGATTAATAACTGTTAAACACTCTAAAAATTTCACACAAGTGAGTAAATCAAACCTGAGTCTGGCTGATCATCTGTGTGTTTGAGGCGATAAACAAATCACAGAAAGCAAACTGTTGTTGTATCCTGTCCTGCCGTTTACCCTCTACAGAGAGGATCATCAGTGTTGGCTTTAGTATTTTGTTTACGCTTGCAGTCCTGCATTCACTCCTGCTGCCGGTGACAGCCATTAAAATTAGTTCACGCAGTGCCATAATGGTGAGCAGCTGTCACTGCGCAGACATGAGGGCTAAAGTGCAGCATTACTGGAATGTGTTGCTCTCAGACGGGGGAAGAGAGGGAGCAGATAATATCAGGACCATCATTACTGTCTGGCAAAAATCTCACTGCCATATTGTGATACAACTGTCAGCCTGCGTGGCTTCCGAAAAACACTCGGCTGAATTTGAGAGAATTCTAATAAACAAACGATGGTCAACTTTATTTCTTCCACTCTGTGTGGCTTTAAATGCAGCGGATCAGCCATTGATTCACTTTATGAGCACCTTTAACACAGTTGGATTATTTGTGAATATATATGCAAAAGTAACACGCTTAGCCTTTGTGTATTCAGTGGAGAGAGTGAGAAAACACCCAGAGAGGGTCAATAAACACAAGGTTGAGTCACACATGCATTTCAGCTGGAGTATATGTATAAAAGAAAATTCTGTATTTGTCTTTAAATATAACTATTATACAGTTAAAAAGATGTAAAAAGTTTCAGTGTTTTTACTTGATCTTATCTTCAGTTTCACATAAAGACTCTTTATAATCACACATTTTTTTATCCTAAAGGATCAACCACATCAAAAGCTGAAGAGAAGCAGCGTGCACGTTCCCTCCTCAACAGTCGTTTTTATAAATAAACATGCCCCCATGATGACTGGCGTGTGACTTCCTGCATCTGGCTGTGAGCTTGAGCTTTTGTGGTCACATGAGGAACTGACATCATCACACACAACAAGCACATGAAACCAAACCTGCAACGAGCTCTGCCCTGTGTGACACATTGTTTATGTTTCAGCATGATCTAAGATGGATAAATGCATCTTTAATTTACAATAACTGGACTGAGATCAGGTTTCTGAGGTCACATGTTGACATTCAACTGTTTATTCCAGGAAGCATTTGTCCCAGTTAACTTTTTTTAAACTTTACGGTTAAAAGCACAGTAAAACCAACCCTGACATGGATAACTTTGTCCCTTGGCAATGTTCTAAGTTAGTCAAACATTGTCATTCAGGCTTCCTGTTTGAGAACATCTCTGCTGTTTGCATATCAGGAACAGTCTGTCAAATCTAATGGTGTTCTTTTTTGGTTCAGGTCAAACGTTTTAGTTTCTTGGTGGTGAGTTTAGCCAAATAAATTCATTTATTCATTTGATTTTAACTAATACTTTGGGTTTGAAGTAAGCTCCTTCTGGGGGATCCCAAGACATTTCCAGGCCAGAGAGGATAATCCCTCCAGTGGGTCTTCCTGGGTGTCTCCTCCCATAGGATGTACTTGGAAAACCTCCCAGGGGAGGCAACCAAGAAACATCCTAATCAGATGCCCAAACTACCTCACCTGAGTCATTTTGATGCAGAGGAGCAATGGTTCCAAGCTTCTCTCAGATGATGCAGCTTCTCTCTTTATCTCTAAGGCTAAACCTGGGCACCAGGATCTCATTCTTTCAGTCATGATCTACATCTCTTGATCACAGGTGAGGGTAGGAACATATATGCACCACTGAATTGAGAGATTTGCCTTTTGACTCAACTCCCTCTTCACCATGACAGACTGGAGCAATGCCCTCATTACTGAAGATGAAGCTCTTTGTCTCATTTCCTGCTCTACTCTACCATCACTCGAGATCGAGACACCTTAACTTCTCTACTTGAGGCAGGACTTCATTCCCAACCTGCAGAGAGAAATCCAACCTTTTCTGGTCAAGAACCAGGGCCCAGATTTAGAGGAGCTGACTCTCATCCTGGCTGCTTCACAATAAGCTGCAAACCATCCCAGTGCACGCTGAAGGTCATGACTTAAAAATAACAACCACACCACATCATCTGCAAACGATGAGATCCTGAAGTTCCCAAACTACACCTAGACATCCTGTCCAGGAACACCACAAACAAGATCAGGGACAAGGGGCAGGCTTGGTGGAGGACAACTCACAGTGGGAATGAGCTCAACTTAGTGTCTAATGTGGACACAGCTCTTGTTTTGGTTGTACAGGGACCAGATAGCTCATATTAGTGACCACATATAACTAACCCCACAGAGTACAGTTGTTTAGTCCACCAGACATGTGGACTAAACAACCAAACTCCCATGATCCCCTCAGCATGTATCACCCTTCAGTTGCTCATCTATCGTAGGCAAGTTTTCAGCGAATGTGTCTTCTTTCATATTTTTCATAGAATTAACTAAAGAAATGGGAACAAAATGAGTTTTTGTACCAAGCCGCTGGAAACAAAATGCCCAAAAATCCAAATTTAAACAGTTTCTTTGCTAAGTTATCTCTTATGTGTCAACACAACACTGGTTCAATTCTTCAGTTTAGGAGCATTTTTATGCATGAGGAGCTTATTGGTCAGAGTTATGTGGCTTAAAAAAGCAATCATCTAAAAAGGTTAGTTATTGGACAGAAAATGGATAAAAAAGCATCAAAAGTCCTTCAGAAAACGAAATGAAGTTGCTAAGGACTAAATAAAAATTAATTACAGGAAATTATTATTAAAAAAATGAATGACGACACTTTTGCACAGTGTTGTATTTATATGCACACAACAAAAATGGGAACTAGTTAACAAACATCCAACAAAAATTTGTAATTATAGCCAAGCAGAGTACAACAGACTTTAATAAAAGCTTAAAAAAAAAACTTTAATGTGGTGCTTCACAAGCATTTAACTATAGTAATGAAACTATTTACATCAGAAACCAATGTTAACACCAGAAACTGAAGTAAAAATAGAAGTAACGTGCTGCTGGTTTGATCTGATTTGCTGTAGAGACATCCTGTATCGACTGCTGACAGCACATGAGGGGAGGAACGGAGTAAAATAAAGCTAATTGTATTTTTCTCTTTAAAATAATTTCCCCTGCCTGATTCTTCTTCTGTGAATGAACCTGAATTAACTCAAACAGAAGGAGATGATTTAATTACATCACTCCAGCTGCCTGTCTGAGTCCCCCTTTCCTCCCCCCAGCTCCCTCCCCTCCTGGCTGCAGTAGTTTGCCTCCTACAGGCAGATTGAGTCATGCTGACTACTGGTTTGGCATCCACCTTCAAGAGTCTGAGCTCTGTTTCAGTCTGAGTCTAGTCTCATGAAGTGTAGTCCGCTCTGATTCTTTTTACTGGTGTCAAGTTGTGGCTCAAAAGTTCTTTAGTGTTTATGATTGAAGAATTAAGTTTAACGCAAATGTTAGAGTGATGTGTTTGCTTCATTTTGACCTTTTTATTGTGCAAAAGCTTGAGGACGTATAATTTAACAGACGTCATTTAACATTTGCAACCTTGAGAGCAGTGATTCACATCATTTGCAAACATAATAATAATAATCACTGAAGCTTGCATCAGTTATGTAAATAATAAACCCACTACGCAGTGATTCAGTGAGAAAGAAAGCAGCTAATTCTAATCAGTAAATCAGATTAAAACTCAAAGAAATTCTGAAAAGGTTACGTCAAATTTTGGGGCCACAGAACAAATAAACGATGCAAGTTTCAGGAGTTTGTTTACAACTTGTAAGCGTTGTGATAAACATACAAAAGTGTCAAGATATTTTGCTTTGCAGAAAAGATAAAGGTTATCTATTAAAATCTATCAAAATTGGATACAAAATGTGTGCAAAAAGCCATTATAATACAAGCACCACAACATGTTAATGTACAGACAGCTGACAAATTAGAGGAAAAATGTATTAGTTTTCTCTTACAGTGAGAAAACCAAGCTTGATGAGTTTTTATGTATAAAAAGTCTCCATAGATGGATCCAGGGTATGAAGGGTCACTGACTGGTCTGATGAACATGATGTGAAATCTATAAAAGATGTTCAGCCTTCATGATACATTCATCAGATTTAAAATAACATTAAATGAAGGAATATCTTTTAGAAGGATGATGATAAATTTACTGACTTATTGGTCTAAAACTTCTCCTTTAACTGGTCAGCTGTCTGTAATGTTCACACTAAGGCACAGATTAAATTTTAAAAAAAGGCAAAAGAGTCAATTCTCAATCTGACTGACCCTCATCGTGTTAAACTTTCTGCCACTGCTGAGTGGAGGGGGAGCCAATCTGAATCCCAGAGAAGAAGACCTGATAGCGATGCTTCCACATGATGAAGGCGCCCACGGCACAGACTAATGCCTGGGCCAGGTTCAGCAAGATCTGGAGCAGGAAGTAGAAAACAAGCGTCCCAGTGATTGCCTCGCAGTCACTGACCTCCTCATAGGTAAAGGTGCGAGCGATTGGGTCATTTTCATCCAGCACACACTCGCAGGCTTTTCCGGCCTGCTCGCAGATGAAGCTGCTGGTCTGTGCGTGATGGTGTCCCGCAAACGCCACCACCAGGACTGAGATTACCAGTCCAGCGGTGCACAAAGTGAAGTACAGGACCTGGAGAGGAGCAGAGAAACACAGTTAGACCGCACAGTTCAGCTCTGAAAGCTTTGATCTTAATGGAAAACATCTAAACTCTTCATTTCATGGTGTTTTATTAGATTCTGGCTTGATTCTGTTGTCTCATGATTATCCCAGTGTGCCAAAACTCTGGCTTAGAAACAGACATTCTGGTTCAGTGCCTGTTGCAAATTCAGTTCAAAGAGATTACCCACAATACTGCAGGGCAAGGTCTGACCCTCAGAATGGGAGACCAGCTTTCAGCATAAAATTGACGCAACACATGTTAGACTGCG
Source organism: Callopanchax toddi (assembly GCA_006937965.1). Taxonomy (NCBI): domain Eukaryota; kingdom Metazoa; phylum Chordata; class Actinopteri; order Cyprinodontiformes; family Nothobranchiidae; genus Callopanchax; species Callopanchax toddi. The sequence goes on from SSNR01000114.1 coordinate 538,856, forward strand.
AGCAGCCACCTTTAATGCACATCCTGTGTCAGGGCTCTGAAGAGCAGGGCCTGTCTAAAAATACATCTGTAAATGTGACTGAGGCTTTGTGCTGTTTATGCAATCTCAAACGCACTAAACCTCCATCTTAATCCGCCAGTTATATAACAGGAGGCTTCGTTCACCAGGTTGTTCTGGGGTTAGTTATGTGATGAGTAGCGCTTGATTTGCAGAGGCGTTTCTTTTAATAACTGAGGTTGAAGGTATGGATACAAGGAGACGGATGTCAAACTGGTGCATCAATTAAAAAGAATCTGAAGCTTTAAAGCTAGAAACAAAAGTAAATTCTGAAGGAATTATTAAAGTTAACATTTAATCTGAGACAAAATGACTCTATTTTTATGTATAAACTGTAAAAACGTGTAAAGAAAAATCAAGATCAGAAGAAATGTTACAGATGCTGACAATGACAGTTATTAAGATCACCATAGTAACCACACACCTGTATCTCTCAGCTCCTGACAGCAAACAAGCAGCTGCTGTGTGAAAACTACAACTCATATTGAACAAATGTTTGAATTATGAGCAGCAGAACATTTTGATGGTTGCACACATGAATACTTATGGTTCTACACTGTTTTATGTCAGAGACATGACAAGTTAAGAAGACCCTTCACTTTTACCTTTGAAATCAATATTTTGAGCTAAAATATAGAAGCTTGGGTGTGTAATAATCTCTACTCCTAATTTTTTGTAGATTTTTGCTCAACTCTGTCTCCGTCGTACAATAAACTGCTACTAAATGTCATAGCTTGCTATACTTGAATGAAATACATGTTTTGATGTATAATTTGCACTTTTAAAAAATCTATGTTGAGTAAAAGTCATGACAGAATTGAAGAGTGAATAAAAGGATGTTTCAAAGGTTAAACTGCAAAAACAATGTTTCACGTAAAAATAACAACAGTGAAGCTTTTTGAATAAATTACATCAATAAATTAAAATGTTGTTGAATGGAGGACTAAATAAAGTTGCACACATAGCCTTGTCTTTTACCTGGAGTGCTTTATTTGTGATAGAAATACACTTTGGATATAAAGATCAAGATAAAAGACAAGTATAAAAAGGATTTATTTTGTTTGTCTGAACATAAATAAACAAAACTTTCAGTTCATCATTGTTTTAATATCACCAATCTCTGCTTTGTAAATGCTGCAAATAAAAAAAATGCAAATGAAGGTAATCTTTGTAATTTCAGTGATTAAGATCAAATTTGTTAATTAGCCGTACTTTGATGTAATGCAGCTAAAGTGCTTTGAAACATCTTTACATCTTACAATATCTACATACTTAAACATAGTGTGTGCAGGAGAAACACACACACACACATGCACGCACGCACGCACACACACACACACAAAGAAAACTGTGATGCTACTTCTTTGCAAACAATAGCAGACTGATTTTAATTGCCTTGAAATTCCAGCTGCATGTATTGTGGGTCTAATTAAGCTGCACAATCAAGTCACATCAATGAAAGTGCTCCTCTACTTCACAGAAATCCTTATAGAACGTTTTTATGCAGGAATGCTGTTAGATTATTTTCTTTTTAGCAGATAAAACCACATGTGAGCAGGTAAAGCAGCATTCTCTCTTTTTTTAAAACCCTCACCAGATCAGACCTTTTTCTGAAACTTTCTCAATCTTTTATCTGTTTAAGTGTCTTGGTTTTAGTTTTTGATTTTATCTTTTGTATTTTATCATACGGCTGTTTTTATGTACCGTATTATGTGTGTTTTAGTCCCTTTTTTGTCTTTTACCTTTTCTGTTGTTTTGTTTTTATCTTGTTTTATTGTGCAGCACTTTGGGCCTGTACTGGTTGTTTAAAGTGCTATATAAATAAAGTTGGACTGGATTGGATTGGATTAAAACAGGAAGTATTAACTGAAAATTCATCTGCAAACTCACCTTGATTATGAACTGAGAAGACGTCCTTTCATCTGGCTGGTAGCTGATACAGTAGAGGATGAAACCCACAATGGAAACCAAACAAAGCTGCAACAAAGAGGGAAAGTCTGATAATCATGTGCATGTTTTTATCCTAAGAACATGGTGCTGTAAATATATTTAGCCCTTTAAGGGTTTCATACATGTTTCAGATCGGCAAACAAATTTCAACATCAGACAACAATAAACAGAGTAAATATAAAAGGCAGTTTTGAAATAGTGATTTCATTTACTAAGGAGGAAAAACTGAATCACTAAATATTTATAATTAACCAGATTATTAATAAAGCTGAGTTATTCCCATTAGCCACTGTCAGACCTTTAGGATTAAGAAATTCTGACAACATGATGTAGGCTAGAAGATCTCAAAAAGCAACACGTCATGCCCTGTTCTAATGTCAGACAATAAGGAGTAGGCAGGGGGACAAAAATGTCCTTCATGGGAGAGTTCAACAACTACAGCCTCTGCTGACCAAAAAGAAGACAAAGACTTGTCTCATATTTACTAAAAACATCTCAATGATCTTTTGGGAAATAGTCTGAGATGATGAGACAAAAGTGTCACTTTCTGGAAGGTGTGTATCCTGTTACATTTGGTGTCAAACTAACACTGTATTTCAGAAAAACATGCCAACAGTCAGACATGGCGGTGGTAGTGTGATGGTCTTGTTTGCTTCGGGACCTGGACCACTTAAAGTAACTGGTGGAACCATAAATTCTGCTGCCTACTAGAAAGTCCTGAATTTGAACCTTTGACCTTAAACAGGCCGTTCATGCCTGAAAATCCTCCAGTGTGGCTGAACTAAAACAATTATGTAAAAAAAAAAAGGGGGACAAAATGAATATGGAGAACTCTCATAATAAATTAAATTATCATCTGAAACTGCATTTTGTATTTACTCAGGTTGTCTTTGTCTGATATTGAAAGCTTCTGCTGGTCTAAAACATTAAAAGCTCAGAAGAAGAAGAAGAAGAAATCTTGTGGGGAGGAAAATACTTTTTCACAGTACAAATGAATGCACCTTGTTTTATTCACCCCACCTTGCTGCCTTTACTGTATATATTTATATTCATCTCAGTAAAACAAGAATCTCACCCTAAATGCTTCTTACTCATATATGATTCAGCAGTGAGATGCTATCTGATTACATTACTTTGTCCTCTCCTCTCCTCTCTCTCACACACACTCACTCTATCTCTTCAGTGCGATCTCAGTCTTGTGACTAACGTGCGGCATCTTATTTGAATGTTTTTCCCAGGTTCTTAAGCACTCAGGATTCTCTGGAAAGTTCTTGATGACCTCAATGTTTTTCACTCGGCTGAATCTCGTGAGGATCTGACTCGGGATGTTGGTGTCCAGGGATGTTTTTGAGAGCCGATGGCATCTGTGATAGGCTAGGATGGGACCGAACAGGAACAACATGTTTTTGTGACCCGAGGTCGTATTCTGAAGTTAAGCCATGAGTGAAATGTACCTATTTACACCTATTTAACTGATTTAAATGGTCATGTTTACAGAGAAAGGTGATTCCTGTTTGCATATAATAATAAAAGTTGCAAACCTTCCCCTGTTTTATTATTTTTTGTGTTGCATTTTACTTTGGAGTTCCTATAGCTCACCAATATTATGTATACACTCAATCTAACTTCAGGATTGTGTCTTAAACATTATGCACTGTATTAAAACTCAAATTGGAGCAGTTTAAAGGCACAAACAACAATGTTTGTGTTTGGCAAATGAGAGTTTGGAAGTCTCACTATAGAGTTTCAGACGGATTGAATGCTCTCTCCTCTGCCAGGTTGCAGAGGGCTTCTTAAAGCTACAACACAAACAGCAGGGCGTGCAGGCAGACTCATGCGACTGAGGAGTTTAGGTGTGTCACTCAGATGGAAGTTTATTTGGGTGTATGATCTCTGAGTGATAGAGTCGAGGGTCATGCAGGAATGTACAGTCAGAGACTCATGTTCCATGCAAACAAGTGGCTGTGGATGAAGCAGAAGGACGGAGCTTACGATGATCCCAGCCCAGTGAGGCGTCTCGCGGGCCAGAAGAGAGGGGCTGATGGCCAACATGAGGAAGGCCACGGCCGTGACAGCCACCCCCAACAGGAGCTGCAGCAGGGCGACGAGCAGAGGGAAACGACACACTCTGCACTTATGGCCGTCCTCTGGTGCTGGACTGTCATCTCTCTTCTTCTTCTTGCCCTCCTTCTTGTCTGAGGAACCTCTCCGCCCCTGGCCCATTCTTCCTCCTGCTGCCTGCACACTCCTTCCTCTGTTTGTCTTCAACACTTTTTCTCTTCACACTGTTTGGGGCGGGCAGTCTGCTGGCTGCCTCTCACCCCTTCCCTTCCCTTCCTCTCCCCTCCCTGCCTGCCTTTCACCAAGCCCAGCTCAGCTGCTATTTGAAAACAGAGAAGGCTCTGAACTAATATGGAAAACATTTGGACTGGATTCCTACAGCAGCTCCACATATAGAGCCAGCCACATACTGAGGAGAAGAGGAAGAGGAGGGACCAGAGAGACACAAAGGGGGGATTCCAACATACGATGTGTTTCCTCCATGTGGAGGACAAGAAAATGGAAAGTAATCAGCAGGTTAATGAACAGCTAGGAGGTCACACTCTAGTGAGCATGCAGGAGTGACTGGATCACTCCATGTCAGCACTGTTACACAAGAGAACCAAATGCTGCCAGCCAGAAAGAGTCACATGACTAACAGGAAGGAGTAATGTGATCAGAAGGCATGTGAGGACATTAACACAAGCGTCTGGGGCAGTTCGATGTGTTAAAGAGGAGCAGGTGTCTCTGACTTTTTAAAAGAAACTCACTCAACCCGACAGTTCAGCTGCTGTAGTTTATTCTCTCATATTTAAACCCGTTTTAATGGGATGTTCTCGCTGACACTGATGGAGTGGGTTATTTTGGGTGGATTTTGACATATTTTTAGATAGGTGTCGCTCATGTTGAGATTAATGAAGAAGAGCGACGCACGTGTTTGTGCACACAGCTGGCCCGGTGCCATGGTTACTGAAAACGCAGCAGGTTACAGTAACAGGCTTCTCGTGGACGCGCAGAGAGATCCCTGTGTGTTTATTTAATTAGATCTATTCGCTTTTGGAGGAATCCGGTTATGTTTTAATTCCTTTAAAAATGATGATTTTCTCCATAATCTGATCCTAAACAGTAACTACGAGCTGTGAAGTTTTCCGGAGACTGCCTCTGATTCCTCTCTCTGCCTCCACTCGTGCGCAATCTCACCTGCAACATTTTGCGCAACAGCCACGCTTCAGCAGTCAGGTCATAACGGCTCGAGCAGGATCTCTATAGGAACAGCGGCGCGCGCACACACATACACACGCACACACGCGCGCGCGCAAGGTCTAATTACTGGACTTTGTGCTGGTGCAGCCTACACGTGAGACGGAAGCTGTTCCCGACCAGAGGCGCGCGTGCGCTCTAACAACAGAGCCGACGGCTTCGCAAAGTGGCAGCTCAGGCTTCTCCAGACATCAGTCTGAACCGCAGCTCCACTGGAGGACACACGCTCTGCTCACCCTCTCCCTCAGCCGTCCATCCGCGTGGGAGTCCCGGACATCCCCCCCGAAGCAGCTCAGAACCGGATCACCGGCGGCGGAGAAGTGATGGATGAAAGAATACCGCACTTACAGGACAGGCAGTTCATCGAACACGCTGATTTCTTGGGGTAAGACGCGCGCTTTTGTTCAACTAATAAAGCATCACAACAAGCTGGTTGGTAATCACCTTTCTTTCTCTGCTCTTGGGTTCTCCAGGATGGACTTCCCTCCGCTGTACATGTGCAAATCTAAAAGAGGCATAAAGCGGGAGGATGGAGGGAAGGTGCGCGCGTTTCCTCCTTTTTAACCCTTATTTTAAATTCCTGTTTAAAGACAAGAACTTCCTTCTGGGCTCTACTGTAATCGCATGTGTTTTGTGTGCCAACAGGACGCGTACAAGTTACCGCACCGGCTGATAGAGAAGAAGAGGAGAGACAGAATCAACGAGTGTATTGGCCAGTTGAAGGATCTGTTACCCGAACATCTGAAGCTGTCGGTGAGATCAGATTAGAATTAAAAAAAAAAGTTTTCGACATGCACGCTCTGAGGTGGGCTGGGAACCGACACGGTGTCAACTGAACCTTTTGTCCCCACAGACGCTCGGACACCTGGAGAAGGCTGTTGTCTTGGAGTTAACTTTGAAACACCTGAACGCGTTAACTGCTGTCACTGAGCAACAGCACCAAAAGATCATCGCGTTACAGAACGGTGAGATGAACATGCAGTCATAAACTTTTAAAGATAACTTGAGATTTTTGTCTTTTAAAAAAACTTTAGATCACATAGCAGCAAACTCTCGATGGTTTTAATGAGTCTAACAGTGTTTTTTACTTTGTGTTTCAGGAGACCGCTCCATGAAATCCCCTGTCCATGCGGATCTGGATGCGTTCCACTCCGGGTTCCAGACCTGTGCCAAGGAGGTCCTGCAGTTCCTGAGTCAGTTTGAGAACTGGACAGCCAGAGAGCAGCGATGCGCGCAGCTCATCAACCACCTTCACAAGGTGCTGGCACAGTTTCAGCCCGACGCGCCGCCGATCCAGCACCAGCTTCCCGCCGGGGACGCGCAGAAGTCCGACAGTCAAGCTAACTGCGTCCCAGTCATCCAGAGGACCCAAGGCGGAGAACTTAACGAAAACGACACGGACACGGACAGTGGATATGGAGGAGAGGCCGAAAAGAGCGACGGGAAGGAGAAGGAGTGCGAACGCAGCGGCAAGGCGCAGGGACAGAAAGCTGTGAAGATCAAGCAGGAGTTTGGAGATGACAGAGCTGCCAAAAAAACTAAGATGTGCTGGTCTGGGAACGGGGTCGGGGGCGCGGACCCAACCAGGCCAGATGTGGCTTTTATGAACTCTCTGATGGGAATAAGCACTGTGGGACAGCAGACGCCGATTTGCATGCCTTTCTACTTCATTAACCCATCGGCCGCGGCGCCTTATATGCCTTTTATCGATAAAAACAACATTGAGAAGTACATGTACCCCGCGGCGGCCGCGCTCGCGTCCCCGTTCCCCTGGCTGTATCCCGCACACGCGTCAGCGGCGGCGGCCGCGGCTGCTGCCGCGTTCCCCGGCCTGTCCGCGTACCTCGGAGCCTCGCCTCAGTCCAAGGACTCCCTCCCTTTAAACAACAGCGGATCACGTGAGGCTGAGACGGGCTCACCTGAAGAGCGCGCGGAAAGTCCCGAGAGTGACGACGGAGAGGGTGACGTAGGCGACGCATCTCCGGAGCGCAACAATAGCCCAGAACCGTTTCCATCCTGTCAGAGCAGCTAATAAGTCTGAGTTCCTCCCCGCAGCCTGGTGACGAGTTGGTGTATTTACATTTTTAAAACTGAGCTAGTTTAAAAATAATAAAACAAGGAGTTTCACTGAAAAGTCTCTCATGTACAAACTTTTGGTGAAACTGTGGGACAGTTGGGACTGCGCGTGCCTTTTGCACTTATGCTCGTTTAAACAATCTGAATGATCGACAATGATTGACACCTCACAGCTGTGTTGTTGCTGTTTTTTATCCTCTTTGATAAAATGTTTTGACATGGCAGCATTGGTGCCAAAACTTTGAGTAACCCAGCAGGACCCTGAACACGTGACCTGCTGCCTGTCAGCTGGCAGACTGACTGTAAATATTAGCTCGGAGGTGTCTGATTCATTACCGCGTAAATGTGCTCTAAATGAGAAGAAGTGCTCCTGAATCCTCATTACCTCATTCCAACTTTGCATATAGGCTGGTTGGAAGACACGTTTCTGTCCCTCCTGAGGAAAAACAACAACAAAAATGAATGCTCCCAACATCAACAGATTTAATCACACATTGATAATGAGATCAGGAAGAGGCCTAATGCCTAATTTCCTTCAACTCCTTTTGATAAATGGTGGGAAAATGCACTAAAATAAATCAGAACAACTGGAAGGAGAAACAGGAGTTTTCCTGGAAGTTCCCAAACTGAAGCATTTCTGCCTGGAGCTGCAGGAACCTCCCCTGCAGACCTCCAGGAGACATTGTAGGATAGCACCTTATAGATCTTTATTGAATGTATCTGTATTTTCCCAGCTGTTTCTATAGGATGAGACATTAAGTGCACTTTTTTCTGCTTTCTCTCCCCTCCCTCCACCTCATCGTTTTGAAAGTCAATCACTGTAGTTCTCCTTCAAACTTTCTATTGTGTTGAGATGTCTAGATAGAAAACGACGACTCAGTTCCAGCTGAGTGGATTTGTGATGATTTCATGCAGCAAAGCCATTTAGAAATGATCCCAGTTTTAAAAAGTACGGCTCATATCAAAGTATTTGAAATTTAAAAAGAAACCTTACCCCATCAGGTGATTATTCTGTAATTAAAAACTGGGAAATAAACTGAGGTTTTATTGCCATGTGAAGAACTTGGCCTCTTTTCTAACTGATTCCTCTAAATGTTATCTGCTTTTTTATGTTTCACGTGTACGTTTAGGCACAGATTCATTGTATTTTGCAGACATTACGATGCTTTTGTAGTTGAAATCAGCTGTTTTTTGCCTCACATTCTCTTATAAGAAGTGGCATGTATGTTTGTATATAGTTTTTTGCAAATATACCATTAAGTATATGTCTTTGTCAATGTTGTAGACGTCAATGGATTCCTTTTCTTTATTTTTTTGTTTGTTTTTTAAGATTAAACTGAGCAACTGTTGCACATTTCGTTGATGCTTTACACGTACGCTGTTCTAAATTATTGCTGATGAGTTGTAAAATAAATATCAAAAACTAAACTTTGCAGGAGTTTTCTTGTTCTAACAATGATGGAAATCCACAACGAGCTCCTGCAGCATCCAGATCCAAAGGCGATTTTGTGAACACACAGATGACTAAGAGGGTTTGGAGTTTTGTATTTTAAAGCACTCGTGAAAGAGCAAATGCAGAAGGTTCAGTGGATGTTTTTTTTAAAAATCAGCTGACAGGTCACAGCAGAAGAATGTACAGTAAGCCAAAGCTTTAAACACGTCATGTGATAAAGGGGTGATGAAGGTTAAAGTCAGACTGACGAAAAACAAGGGGCCTCCTCCCGACCTGTCAAAAGATTTAATCCTGGATCTAAAGCAGACATTTTAATGCTGCCTCACATGAATCTTTTTGAATAGTTAGAGAACTTGTTAGCACCTTAAGTTTCAACCCCTTTTCTTATAGCTCACAAAAAGATCTTGTTTGACCAGAGGTGCTAAAAAGTTTGGGAAAACTTTAGAACATATTTCTGTAAAAGTAAAACATTAAATGTGTTCTTAAAACAGGATTATGAAAACTTCATGACATAAAGAGCTCCTTCTTATCTCTCCTGCATAAAGCCACAAACTTGACACTTGAAATGAAGATAAATATGTAATAAATTTGGCACCTCCATCTATTTATAAAAAATTGGGCAAAATGAGAACAATAAACTGTATGAATCTGAACTAAAGATTTACACTTTCTTATTCAGAACTATGTAAATGTCCTGTGTTTGTAGCTGTTTTCTGAGTCATGGACTACAAAGTGCTTGACATTAGTCAGCCATTCACACGCTGATGGAAATAAGCTATATTTCAATTCTTATGGAAAACATAATCTGAAGACTCCCAAATAATAAAGCAATAAGTTAATGTCTAACATAAAAATACATCAGGTGTTTGGTTATTTATGACTTCAGTGTCCTCTAAAAGTTTCTAAAATACAAAACTTGTATGAGGCAGGTTTTTCTTTATATATTTCTATTCCTTTCTCTTTATTGTAAAATTTCCTTCCTTTAGTTCAGTAGTGTCACATGTTGATGCTTTTAAATTTTGTAACCAGATCTAAAAGAATATTGTGAGAAAAAAACAAGTGATTTATTTTCCTGTTAGGAAAAGATCAGAAAACAAATTAAAAAGTTTTTTTTTTTTTATTAATCCACAGTAAAACTTTAGATTTAAGAGCACTGAGGTTGGTGCATTCAAATGAACCAAGGAACCTTCTAATCAGCTGAAGGCTGTCCTCAAATTGGTTAATGTCAGTGTTTATTAGCTTGTTATTAGGAGAACATTAAACAACAATGGTACGCTTTGTAAGGTTTCAGGGGGAAATAGAGACGTTTCTGGAATAGAATATTGGCGTCTGTCTGCAATTAAGTAAAGAACACAAACAAGAAGGATTTTTAAGAAAAATAGTCAGTGGAAGAAAAACAAGTACAGAAAGAAGCATGAAGAAAAAACAGCACTGTTTTGGCCTGTTTTTGACACATTTGGTCTCAAATGAGCTCATCAGCTTTGATGAAAGATTGAATTCCAAGTTTTCTCACATTCACTGGATTTCTGTCCTCATTTATCCCCCTTGAGGGCCAGAAGGGGACAGGAATATTACCCAGCAGACAACAGGTGAGAGGTGATGAACCCTGGACAGGTCACAGTTTGTCTCACTCCAATTAACCTAACGGGCATCTTTCAGACTGGAGAAAACACATGCAGGAGTGAGAACATGCAAACATGCAGAAAGGCGGCCTCAATTCTAACTTTTGACCTTTTTACTGCAAGGGAACAATACTAACCTCAACACCTCTATTTATCCAAGCCCTGCAGCCAAATCTCAAATAAGATCTTATAAGACAATTGTCTGTAAACTGAATGCAACTAAATGATCATTAATTTTAAACAAAAAGTTCAAGAAAATGATTGGATGTAAATGTTAAACCACTTTAAGAAAGGAGAACCACCAGCATCTAACAGTTTGGGACAGAAGCTTAGAAAGTAAAACAAGAATATCACATGGGTAATTTTTCTTAGTAAATAAAAAAGTTGCTTTCTGTTAAAACTTGAAAAATCAGATGATTCAGGTTGCATTTTTTGTCATTAAAGTATTATGAAGAAAATAAGATCAAAAAGCAAAACTTATGAGAAAACTTTGGAATTCTAGAAGATAGCACTTCCCTATCTGGTAGTATAAAACAGACTTCCTCAGGCCTTTTTAATGCCTCCTTTTTCTTTCATTGTAAATGTCTCCCTCTACTGGTGTAAAGCTTCAACTGCAGATTTAACACTTTCATTTCCATCCAGCTATGAAGAATCAGTCATGAGACAACTGATTTTATCCGATGGTTTATTGAACCATGCGATCCACATCATATCAGCCCATTACAGCCACACACACACACACACACACACACACACACACACACACAAATCAACAATTTGCAGTATATTTAAGGCAAGAAAACATAAAAACAGGGTATTTAAAGTTGACATCTTGGAGTTTCCTAAGAGATATGAAGGTGTAAACAGTGACAACAATTATTCGACAGTTCAGATTTGATTTACAGTACACACGTGTTGCATGACAAGAAAAATAATCTAAAGTGTTAGTACTTTTTACAGTATTTTGTGTTATAGTAACATTACAGTGGCAAAGATCAGAGCAATAGACGTTTCTCTTTACTTTGACATTTCTACAAAACACTGACAGGAAAAAACATAGCTTAATGTCATGCTAACGTTATTTGTTGCAGTTCGGCATGAAAACATTTACTGATGTTTTGATCTAAACCGTCTAAGACTAATTAACCCTTCATGTCCCAGTTAAACCTTCACTGTACAGCATTTGAATGCACCGTTTGTGGAATGACTATAAGGCACTTTGATGTGTTTAGCAGCTGAACTACAACCTAAGAGAGGCTTCATAACTTGGCTATTTTGACTCACAATCACACATTTCATGACGCCCAAAACACACACACACTGGTTGATTATCTACAGTCCAAGAAGTGCTGCAAATCTTGACTTTTCTGCATGCCGACGAACGCACGCAGGCAGGCCATTTTAATTCACTAAGTCGCGCTAACGCACGCTGTTTTACGATTACATGCCACCAGTAGTAGCTCAACTAACGGATTTACTGAACCGTGAGGACTCTGCACATTCATGTATGGCCAAAACAATCATGCAACAAGACCTGCAAATCTTTGGCCACATAATCATGAAGAGGAAAAAAAAAAAGCTTAATACATTCAGAAAAAATATACTTTAGTCATTAAACAACAAAACTCAGCTTAAGAAGATCGTTAACACTGATTTTAAATGCAATCGTTACTGTGGGAGTGACTGACTGCATTTTTGTATTAAAATAAGCTCCCCAAATAAAGCTAGAAAGTAAGAAACATTTACAGTAAGCCATCGTTTTGGTAAATACGAACAGAAACATTCTTCAGTAACAAAAATATTAAGCATTTGTGCATAGTTTTAACTTTAACAGACGGAGCAAACAGACAGATTGTTCACAGTTCTACTACAGACACAAGTGGATCCTTCACTTATATAAGAGCCAGTCGTTACACTGGAGAAATAATGCAGATACATTTACCAAGATTCATCAGAATACTGTCTAAAAGGCAGGTTTTAATCAAGATGCTAAAGAGAACAATACAAATCATTCAGCAGGTATTAAAGTGAGAGTACATCACGTTAAAGTGTTGATGGGGAAAGTCTGTAACAGCTGGATGTTTAGGAGAGTTCTGTGCACCACAGAATGTAGAGCTGTGTTTTCTGTAACTCATCATTAATTTCCACCAAGTGCTCAGTAACTTTCATTCAGATCGTTTCTTCAGCGCGTCGTCAAACGAAACGTTGCTTTCAGGTAAACAAAAAAAAAAAGAAAAAAGAATGCATAGTCGAGTTCTGCTGAGGCGTCCTGAACTTTACATGTGGACTTACACATCTGTTCTGGGGTCAAACATAGATCCCCTCCGGGTTCAGACCAGAGCTCAGAGGGTTGTGGAGAACACGGAGAGGACTGGGCATCGGGTGGGACGACCCGGGACGCTTCAACGAGCCGGTCAGCTGAACTAAATCTGAAAGAGCAAAGAAAAGATCAATTTAGTTTCAAAGTATGAAACAAATCCTCTGGTATGGATCTGGGTAATGAAACGTAAACATTGTTATTATTATTATTATAAATCTAATAAAATACACTGAATGCTATTGCTATAGATGGGCCTTTGGTTACATAAAAGACATTAAATGCAAAAAAACAAAAACAAAACCCTGATACTAGAGTTGGGTGATAAATCAAAAAATACAGAATACCAAATTTTAGAACGCTAACCGACTTCATTTTGCCCATAATCTTATGTTCGGTATTGTAAAAATGAAAAGATGCGAGTAGGTTGCAGAAGTCCATGTCCCTTTAAGAAGCTGTGATGCGGACTAGTTGAGTCTGCATCACAGCTAGTCACGTGACTCCACCCATCCAGTTTGTAACAAGATTCATTCATTCATTTAAATATTATGCTGTTAATAATTATGCTATTATGCTGCCACAGTCCCATCTAGTGGGTAGTTATCGTCCGTTTATCGTTATTGAGGTGAACTCCGACCTCAATCTATCACGATATTGATTTGAGGCCATATCGCCCAGCCCTACCTGATACTGTGCAAATAATCAGATTTGTAATTCAATTTTAGCTTCAAATGATCAGAATAACAGTGAGACTGAGATAAACAAACATGTTTTCATCATCAAGCTGTATTGAGACGGTATTGTTTGTTGGGGTATACCCACCACTTCTCTTGGCTTTTGTTTCAATAAATTGTTTAAGATGAGGAAATCGCCTTTACATGCTTCTACTATCATTATGTAATACAACTGTAGTGTGAACTTTTTACATTATCCATAAAATTCACCAGTAAGGCAAAACTCCCCAACTGTTGAACTCACCTAAAAGTAAAAATGTTGTATACATTAGAAGAAATATCAAATACACTAGTTTGAAACCAAATGGATCCAAAAAGGTCTAAATCTTTGATAAATCTTCTAATAAATAACAAAACACTTTGCACTCAAGAGCTTCTTTGTCACATTCTTCTCCAGTTGAGCCACCAGGGGGCAAAACTGAGCTTTGCAAAAGAAAGGCCAAAACAAGCTAATGCAGGGATTTTTATGGCAAGACACAAAAGACTCCATTAGCACACGTGTATTGAAAGGTTACTGAAGGGTAATTACACAGTTATAACTTCACATAATTGGAAGCTGTTACGATGAATCGTTATCCTTTGATGCAACAAAGAAAAGTGAGTCAAGTAATAAAAACTAGCTGCAGAGACCTTCAAGAAGAGAAGATTTCATCAGTTTAGATAAAAATAAATGCAAAAACTATTTAACTATCATTCTATTAAACCTTCTGAATGATTACCTTTTCTGTTTTATACAACCAGTATGTGGTATGAAGGATTTTTCTTCTGTGGTTTTCAGTACTGTTACCATTCTTTGGTTTTATAGGACCGGTGTGTAGGGTTTACAGCAGTTTTCTTATCATGTGCGTCAGCTCTCTGTGGCGTCTTGCACACTGACAAAGCAGTGGTCAGAGGAGACCATCACAGCGTGTCGAGGGGACAGCTTGATGGAAGGATGAAAAAAAGCCGAGTAAAAATGAAGGAGCTGTACCCAGGCAGCTACAGGCACGGAGGTGGAACTGGCACTAAAACGAGTAGAAAGATCTGTGCTGCATGTGCTTTTCATTACTGCTATTTTCTCCTCATTTCACTGAATCACAAACTGACACTTACAGATTTGAGCTCCGAACTGACTCATTTACTCTCAGTGGGCTGCCGAGAAACGAGGCCACAGAACAATGAGCACCTTGATGGACAGAGCGGCTTCACAGAGTGAATAACACTAACGCAACTTTGATTTCATTCACAGGCAAAGTAAGACTTGTGTAAGATTCCTCCTCTGCCTGCACTCCAACGCTTAAAAAACAGATCCGTTTTGGGTCCTATTCAGCTTTCTGTCAACAGCTGTATGGTGGAAATCAGTCCATAAACATTAGGTTTCATACCATGACTGCTGTTGGTGCCGTCCTCTTCGGTGGGCTCGGCCGGCAGCACTGTGACCTTGGTACCAGTCTGCCTGATGAACTGCTGCAGGTTAACCTGCCTCAGCTCCTTGGTCAGCTGCTCCAGCTCCTGCTGCATGTCCTTCAATCACACAGCAGAACAGAAGCCATCTTTTAGAGCAGTAAGTTAAAAAAAAAAGGCAGCTTGAATCTGGTTTTCCTTCTTTTTAAAAAATAAAATGACAGTTTTATTGTGTTGATTTATAATAATTCTACGAAAACCTAAATTGTGCATCAATACCTGCATCAGCAGCTAACAGGTGGGAGGGAGAGCAAAGACAGATTTTAGTGTTCACAGGAACGTGATTTATTCTGTGCAGACGAGCCCTGGAAGGATCTGTGTTACCGTCTTTAGCTCCTCCAAGGAGCTGAGCTTCTTGTAGCATTTTAAAGTGGTCTAGATCAGTAGGTTTTCCAGGTTTTATAAAGATACTTTTTAATTAGTTTTTAGCTACTTTTTCACAAATTTTTTGTCCAGGCCTTGAGCCTGACCATTTATAAATGAGCATCTTTGTATCTTAACCTACATTAAAATGATGTAAGAATCAATCAGAAAAAGAATAGCTCATATACTTAAAAGATGTCACTTAGCAACCAGCAGCCTGCCAAAAGGACATGTCTGTGGAAAAAATACAATTTTGACACAAATCAAATAGTTTTATTTATCAACACCAAGGTGACTCCCAGAGTTATTAGCTGTAATGGACATATAGTCAATGATCAACTGAATCTTTCACATCCTGTTTCAGGTCTTTGATTATTTATTATTATTTCTGTTTCTTAAAAACTTTCCTTTCAGATCCATTTCATCTGCTGTAGATATTTTTAAGGTCTGACTCTTTTTTTATCCCCTACTTGTTTTTCTAATACATTAGGGAAACACCGAACACCACGCTGAAATTTGACTTTTTTTTGCCTAAAAGCCTTTTTGAGAGTCACTTTGGTGCAAGAATACTGGTTTTGTCTGTTAAAGTTTATCTTTGGCATCCTTTGGAGGTGCAAATGAAATGAAACCAAACAGAATCCTTGCTGAAAGCTGCTTGCAGCAAAGTGCCAAAAGCAACACTTTAAAAAAGGTTCTTTGCTAAATTGAGCGTTGCGTAATGCATCAGGCTCGTGTCTAGAGTTTAGCCACTAAAAGAGGTATTTATGTGTTGAGTGGTTTAACTAATAAATGTACAAAGATTGCACAACAAAAGCAAAAAACTGTTAACATTTTTTGAAGAACTTTAAACTATCAGAAAGCCTAGAAGATCATTTCTCAATCCCCAATTTTTTTTTTTTAAAGTTCAGCTACTTGGAAGCAAAATATAAAGAAATCATGAGTGACTCAAGAACTGTGTGTATTCTAAGATCAGTAAACAGATGTTATGTGTAAAACACTCAGATAAACACCCGTGTGTTTGTGATGATCAAACGGAAACACACTCCAGCTTATGATTAGATTGTTATCAGTGAATCATTAGTCATTATTATTTTGTTAAAGACCTCCGAGTGCTGACCCGTCATTTATCCCACCTGCAGTTTCTTGCTGCTTTGTCCAAGCGATCTGTCCACAGCCCTGCAGCTGCTCTCCAGCTGGATCGCCTGCCTCTCTTGGGCCTTCAGCTCTGCCTTGACCCTGAGGAGCTGAGCCCGAGCCTCTGCCTCACTGACCCACTGGTTCTCCTGATGCTCCCTTTGTAGCTTCTCCTCCTCCAGACCTGCTTCCACTCCCTGATGAGGAAACAAATGAAAAGCTGAGCAAAAAAAGAAGAAGCAATAACTCAATAAATAAAATCAATATCACAAGATAAATTGAGATATGCTTTTTTTCTAACATACAGTGGGGATCTCCCATTGATGGCCCACCTGAACGATTGCCAACTTTTCTTCAATTTCCCGCTCGCAGCTCTGCAGACGTCCTCGGAGCTCCTGCAGCCTTTCCTCCAGCTGTCTTTCACTTTCTATTTCAATCTGCAGCTCAGTGGCCCAAAACTCCTCCTCCTCCATCTCCACCTCGTTCTTTCTCAGGTGCTTCTCCAACCTCAGGATCTCTTCTATCAACCCTCCTCCTCCATTCAGATCCACAGAGCACCCGCCTCCTCGAATCCCTCGCCCCTCAGCCCAGGCTTGGAGTTCCGCTTCGTAGGCCTCCAGCTTCTTTTCCAACACGTTTAGAGTCTCTCTCTGCAGGCTGACCAGTCTGACCAGATCCTCCATGCGACAGGCCCACAGGCCAGGTGAAGCCGTCCCGACGGCCGGCCCAGCATGGTGGTGATTCCCGCCATTTCCCAGGAGAAGTCTTCTCTTGCCCTCAGCCTCGCAGACCCGGCCCCCACCCAGGATCTCCCTCAGACTTCTGGGAGCGCCTGTGAAAGTGAGTGACTTGCGCCGTGGCTCACGGCGGTGGAGGGAGCCGTCGTTGGGGTGGCGGAGCTTTGCAAGCGGAGGGAGACTTTGACGATGCAGCCCGCGTTCAGGACCCCTGAGTGGGGGCCCTTCTGAGGGAGGCCGCTCAGTCAGCGAGGGGCCTGTGCGATGCAGAATGAGCTGAACATCACCGGCATACTGACCCCAGGTGTTCAGAGATGCCACGGGGCTCTCGTGGGGGGCTAGGTGGCGCTCCGTGTCCCGCCATTTCTCTACTAGGGTGTATCTCCCTGTACGACCTGTAAACAAACATTTATAAATAAACATCCCCTAAAACTGATCCTGATGATATTAAACTGCAAGATTGAGTTTAATCTTCAGGCAATTTTGGCCACAAGAAATGAAAATAATATTATTTTCTCCTATAATGATGTTTGAATAGGGATTGTTCTTGTTGAAAATAAACTTTGAAGGTTAAATTAGCACCCAGCCTTCATGTAGATTTTTAAAATGCCTTTTTTCAGATTTTATGGGTCCAAAACATATAGTGAATAACTAATGTTTTACAGGACAATCAGACAAGAGAGGATGAAAAAAATCCTGAGCCACACTTTCACATTTGGGTCAAAGTAACTAATCTATTCATGCTCTGAACAGAAAATCAGCACTCACAGTAGCATAAGGACAGAAATGCTTCTTAAAAGTCAAAGTATAAAATCAATATTGATGTTGGATCGCTTAAGATGGTGTATATGTGTTAAATATCAGGAAGCAGAGGAGGGGGCTCGGAGAGATGTGCCGCTTTCACAGTTTGGCAGGCGACCGAAGGATGAGTCAGACTTTCCTTCCTCCTCCTCCCCTTCGCTTAGTGGGAAGTGATGTCAATACATTATGTTCAAGTGCCCCCATTCCTAAAGCAGCCATATGGGAAAACGGGGTGCTTGAATCCCAGAAAGCCCTCATACAGACCCTGATTAAGACCCAACGCATCTCAGCAGGAGCGAAAACATGTAGGCAGGAGACATGACAGTTGTTTACTTCATCAGGACCTAATTTCTGTTTAAAAACAACAGCTTGGCATTTTAGAGAGACTGAAACTATGATTAGAGCTGCGGGTTAATGAACATGTAGAGGAGCAGTTGATGAAACTGGAGTTTCTCAGCGTCTGTGGTAGGATGCACAAATCACACTGATGAATTTACAGAGAATTTTATTCCTAAACCATCAAGGACTTCTAACAGAATCTGCAACCTTTTCTGTTTTTAGCAGAACTGTTGACTGAGTCTAATATATGGGTCAGAAACAGGCTGCAGGAAATGTTCTGGTATGAGCGCTTAAGTTCAGCAGACATCAAAGAGGTTCGTAAGCAGACATCAGTCAGATTCTAGCTGGTGCATGGCACACAGCATTTCATATTTACCAAGTTTCCCACAGAGAGAAAAACACAGCAACACATTCAAGTTTTAACAGGGTGAGCCAGTTGCTACTGTGTCTGGGGGGAAAAACACTTATTTGGAGCAACAGAGGTGAGAAAATTAGTCATTCAATGCAGATTTTAGGGGATTAATAAGTAAACTCACTGGCAACTTTATTAGGCACAAGTTCAATTATATGTCAAAACAAAAATCTAATCAGCCAATCGCATGACAGCAGCTCAATGCATTTAGACACCTAGATGAGGTCATCATAATGCGGAAATAAAGAGGATTTCTGAGATGTTGGTGCCAGATGAGTTAGTCTGAGTATCTCAGAAACTGCTGATCTACTGGGACTTCACACACAACCATCTCTAAAGGTTCACTGAACAGCAGTAGACCACACCAGGTGTCACTCCTGTCAGCTAAGAACAGAAAACTGAGGCTAAAATTCACTCAGGATCACCAGAACTGAACAATAAGAGCCTGGGAAAAAGTCTCCTGGTCTGATGGGTCTCAATTTCAGCTGCAACATTCAGATGTTGAGTCAGTATTTGATCAGCAGCATCACAGGGGACCCATCTTCTAATGCTACTTCCAGCAGGATAATGTCACAAGGCTCAGATAATCTCTAACTGGTTTCTTGAACATGATAATGAGTTCACTGGACCCCAGTGACCTCCACAGTCACCAGATCTCAATCCAGTCCAGAACCTTTGGGATGTGGTGGAACGAGAGACTCGCATCATGGATGTTTGGCTGACAAATCTGCGGCAACTGTTTGATGCCATCATGTCAGTATGGACCAGAACCTCTGAGGAATATCTGTTGTATCTATAACATTAAGAATTAAGGCAGTTATAAAGAAGAACATATACCTAATAAAGTGGCTGGAGTGAATTCCAGTCCAATTTCTGCTTCAAATCACCCTTAACTACAGGTGTCGTGCCTCAAAGCAAAAATCAAATGTATTTAGATCTTTGATTTCTTATTGAAAATAAAACCTCATAAGCAGGTAATCCATTTAAACTATGACACAACCTGTAAGGAGCTGCATTTATTCATCACTTTTCTGGCCTTGCTGAACACTCAGTGTATACTCTACAGGAAACATTCATCCATTCAAACAATTCTAAGTGTTTTCCCCCTCACGCACACATACACACACACATCCAGGAATCTAGAGCAATGTTAGATTACTCATCGTGCCCAAGGATGCTTTGACTAATGCAGAAGCTGCAATTGAACCAGCAACCTTTTATCTTCCAGATGACAGCTCTTCCTCCTGAGTCACAGCCACCAAAACAACAACTAACTCTGAGGCTGGTCATTATGTGATCCATCACACAGTAAAAATGTGCTTAAAGAGGTATTGAAGACTACAGAGTTTAAAAAGGTTGGAGTTGAGTTGATGAAGCCTGTATCTCACTGGGCTGAGACTCACCAGAGACATTAAATGGACTACTTTGACATTTCTGGGGACGTCGAAATGGCAAACTACACAAAATTGCCAATAAAATGCATTGTTTAGTGACAAAGTGTCATATTGATTATGATACAATTCATTCCATATCTTTTCATGCCAAGAATGCCAGATTTTCTCTTTCCGTCTCCAATTAATCTCAACTAAAGTTTCTTAAGTTGCCAACTCCTCCCAAAGTTGTCATTTCTCTCAGGTTCTGGCTCATGGAAACTAAATTTAAAGGGTTCTAGATATTGTGAATTAAACTGTCTTGCAAACGTTCAAACATGTTCCCAACCCCTGTGACACAAAAACAATGGATTGTGACTCACGAGAGGAAATCAAGAACCCTTGTGAATGTTTTGAAACAATTTAGAAACTGTAAAGCTGCTTGGAGGTTGACAAAAACCATCGCAGCCCAATAAGATACTGGCATTACTCCATGGGCTTAAACGGGAAACTAAAAGGTGACATTTGTGCTTGATAACAGAGCTGCTGTGTTTCAACCAAAGTCTGTTCCAGATATTTGATCATAATGTCATGAAACTGCATCAACTTGTTACAAAAGGCATTATGTTTCCTTTAAAAGTTAGAGGACAGGTTGTATCTCAGGTGTGCTTTTAGTAGCTGTTAAAAACTGGAATAATTACCTATGGCCTGGGCCAAAGCAATCACCACTTCCTGGCAGGTGGTTGCCTCCGTGACCCCACACACAACCCTCTGGACACCATCCACCCAGACCTTGAGCTCCATTTTGGGTCAGAAGTGAGGGAGCCGGTTATGGTGTGTTGGCCCCAACATTATTCAAGACTGGAATGATGCAGGTTAGCAGGAAATATAACCCCTCCAGCTAATTCACTGTGGAGGAAACACAAGGGAAAACAGGAAGCAGTTAGCCAGGATGTAATCAAGGCTGAACTTACAAGGTTCCTACGCATGTTAACACTGGTAGTCAATTCATCAGAAGCAAAACCACCAGGAGACACGAGTTACAGGTAGGAGCAGGTAAACTACTGTAGTCTAACTGAGAACAGGCTGCAACACTGATGTTTTATTTCCCTTAATAAAAAGATGCATGGCTGCTGGGGGTGCAGGAAGAATGAGGCAGCAGACAGTCCCCGGCCCAGTTCCTGCTTTTGTACAAAGAACTGGATCGAAGCAGTGACGACAGAAAGATTAGCTCTGTTACAGAAACACAGGAGTAGAACTATGGAGACAGAATGTCCCTGATACATGTACAATGGAGAACAGCAGGTTTATTCATGATACCACAATTTGATTTAGGTTTTTCAACTAGCCTCCATTTAGCACAAACACAAGCAACAATATTAATAATAATATACTCAATATATCCTCAGACAGTTCAACACCCAATTTTTAATTTTGCAAATGTAAAAACGTAAAAAATAAGCTAACAAATGTGCATATGAAAATGTGTTCATTACAATATCAGATCTTTAAAAAAGTAGGAATTAAAGTGTGAATCACTACTGACTAGTGAATGGAAAAACTCCTTTAGATGAAGGGATTCTTCAAAGTGTCTCTCAAGGACAGAGGACGGGGACGGAATAAATGACCGATCTGTATCGCTCTCCGTGGATATAACCTTCACCGATGTGTCAAAAGGTCCTTTTGTTCGTCCACCCCCCCAGCAATTACACCTCCCCCAGCTCAGGTATTCCCAATCCACATTTACAAAGTCATCCACACAAGTTTGTCTGTCCTTTCCCCAACTGCTTTTCTAAACCTGGTCAAAACAGAACGGCAAAAAAGCAGGAAAAGACTAAATTCTAATTTTCTTTGTTTAAAAAATGTATAAGTTTAATGTGATGGCTATAAAAGGTCTTGTTTTAGAACAATAAATTAAATCTCATTAAAGCCAAACCTTGAACATTTTCATTCATACTAGTAAGTGCAGCTTGTTTTGTATAATTCCAGTAGCTAAATGGTTACCTCTGTGAATTTGCAGGTACGAGTGTCACCTTTGTCCGTCGCCTGCTAACTCTATTCTTGGCACACACACAGCTGGTTAGAAAGTGCTTTTATCCCTCATTCAGACTGCCCTTAAATGGAAGGAAAGCTCTGAAGGATGGAAAGGAAACTGGAAAATAGTCACTGACAAGAAAACTGAGATTTTCTTTTGTGCCGTGACCCAAGACTTAGTCAAAAATTTTGTTAAACCCTTTTTCCAAAGTGATGTTGAAACCATAACCGTGCTCAAGCCAGGGAGAAGAAATGAAATAAACCGAAGGTGCAGAGTGATGACAAATACCAACCACAGCGACACTTTAATACACATTACTTTTGAGTAGAAGGGATTTAGACACATCTGTTTATTATTCAGATCTCAGGACGACTCAAATGACATTTCTTTGGTATTGTATTCATTAACATTAACCCAAAAAACCTTACTGATGATACAGACGCAGCGGTGCAGGGCACAGAGCCATCCTGAGCTCTGCAAGCTCCATTTCACTGGCCTGTCAAAGCGGCGGCCTGGGGGGATGCCCGGCCCGCCTCCCGATTTGTGGAGCTTCTGCCAGTAAGGCATTTCATGAGGCAGATGGGCTCCTGGATTTCTGAGAGTTTTTATTTAAGCCCAGCTGAGACGAGACACTTCTACAAAAACTCAAATCCAGATGATTTCAGAGTCTGGACGCATTTGTTTCAGTCTGGTGTTGAGTTGCATTCTTCTCCAAGCACTGAGGGATGTGTGTGTGTGTGTGTAGAACCAAACAGCCTGCCTCCCCGGCTGCTCGTGACGGTTCTCCAGACCTACAGGAGCATACTGGCAGGGAAAAGGCTGGTGTAAACATTCAGCCATATGCTCATGAAGGTGTTTCAACTCAACCAATATACCTCTGAATCACACACCATAAAAAAGACTCGAATATTTACCTTTGCTGCACAATTTACGAGCACGTTTTCCTGAACACGGGGGTCCTTCAGGAAACAAAAAATGGGCGTTCATTACAGTAAAATAAAACTAAGAGCAAACTAGTAAGCCTGAGGAAAAATGATCTCACAGGAAAACGTTTCACATTTACGGCCTCGCAAACGGTTCCTGTCCACAGTGTTTTGTTTTTTAATCTATTGTTCGTCCTGAAAGAAAACAATGCAGGCATACAATCAAGTGTCAAAATATGTGGGCTGTAATTTGGGAGGAATTTACTGTAAATCACAGTAGTTCAATCTAGAATAAAAGCTTCCTGACGTCTACAACTCTCCTCCACTGGATTTAATTAAAGACAAATTGATATTTGTTACAGACTTCAGTCTAGAGCTTAAACCCCCTTACTTGTTAGTTACCAAACTTTAATTCAGACTGTGCACCCAGTAGAGTAGCATGTAATTACGAGCCATTTATACTGTGCTGTAATTGGCAACAGATCTGTTGTGAAATGGATCTCTGTGAGCAACAAGAGCCAGACGCTGGTTTATTGTCGAGGCTCTGGTGGTGGCTGGGTTGGAGCAAACTGCAGAAATCTCTTTCAGTTCTCCCAAATAATCATCGGGTGCAATAAGTACACAAACACAAATAAATCAGTAAAGAATGGCAATTTTTTGGGATTAATGTACAACATGCTGACAGTTAAATGTCTCAACAGGCAGAGAAATCCCTCGTTGCAACTTATGCCAGCCTTAAGTTCATACAATGCCCTCTGCAAGTGTAAACATTACAGAGGATGGCAAAGACCAGAGTAAGGCCTTGATTCAGCAGAGCGGGAACTGATAAGAGCCAAGAGATGCATTCCTGTGCTGTGAGAAAGAAACTGGCCGTGACCACGAGATAACTTATGGGTCCCTCTCTGCTGACTGAGCCAGGAAGCTCAGCAAGTACAATGTATGATCGCTAGGATTTATGCACCTTTTTGTTGTCTAAAACATTCAGAATGAATTAAATCTGCAACCACATTTGATGAAGCATTGATTTTTATTCAATCATCTCATAATTTTCAACTTACTTTATTAGTTTTCCTTAAAGTTTCACTTGAATTAGCTGCTACCCTGAGAAGTGGCTTCCCATACAGAGGTCAAGGCTGCTTAATGGGAACCAACCAGAATCAGATTCATCAGTCATGGTGTAACATAGTCCTGGATTTAGTCTAGTCCTGAGTAAACTAATGTGATTTCCTTAAGAAAGATTTGAACCATTCCAGGATTAAACTGAGGTTTAAATTAAAGCTCTCAGCAGCCAAATTTACCTTCAGATTAATTCTGTTGGGTAAATAAAGCACTTGTTCTTGCTGAAACAAGATAAAATGTGTGTGCAGGATATCTTTACTGGATGCATAAAGTAAATGCTCTAGAGATCATTTTATTTTCAAGCCTGTGTTTTTAAATAGTGAAAAAAGATATACAGGCAATTACCAGTTTTTTTTTGCAGACGCTCATATCTTTACCATTTTTAGAATGTGACATTTCACAGAGTTTTAACAGAATGTGAAATAATTTATGAGGTTGACTCAACTTAGATGTAAAACTATAAAGATATCCAACAACATGATTTGAAAAATATTTATTATTTCAGATTCATGCACTGATTTGGGATTTCATCTTCATTTCCTGTTTTCTTGAACCTTCATTTAAATTCCATGTTCCTCCTACATTTACAGCATTGATGTCTTTGTCCAGCTTTTAATGAACTAGAAATCTTTTTTGTTGTTGTTGTTGACCAATAGAGATATTGACATGGGGGGGGGACTCCAGAAAGAAGGTTCAACAAACAGTTTTGAACAAATCAGAACCGTATATTCACTTTTAGTTAAGCATTGTGAACGTACACAACCATCAATGGAGCCACAACACCTTTATTTGCAGTTTGTCTGGACTTCCAGTTGTAGCATAAAGGTGAAACAATGGAAGACTGGAAACAAAGATTTTTATTCAATCCTACAGGAGAAAAGAGGGCTTGGACTCAATTAAAAAGTATGTGTAAAACCAAATTCTGAAAGACACGATTTTCTTCATAATTTACAGCAAATATAAATTCAGAGGCTGTTTTAACCTAAAACAGAAAACACTCCTCTCACCTATTATCCTACCAGCTACTTCATCATTTCACACAACTTCTACATTTGTATTTAACACAAACCTATGTATATTATCTTTAGACTACAATAATTATGAGAATATTTAAAATGCAACATTTTAGCACAGATTAATATCAAGTTGTACTCGGCCAACAAAAGGAGGCCGAGTTTGCTGTGATGAGCGTGACGTTGGGGTATGTGTGGTTAGAGAATGTTACTGAGACAAATGTGTGAATTTAATGAAAAGCAAAACAAAAAAACTTTATCTGGGATCAGGAGTGCAACCAATCCAGGTTGAAAAGATTAAATCCCATTGCTTCAGTATCAGACTGACTACACAACACCTGGATATATCTGCTTCAGGTAGCTGGAGACCTGTAGAAACCCAGAGAAAATACAGTTTCCCTAAACTCAGTCAGGGTTAATTTACTCACATTACCTGAATACCCCTCAAGTAGTGAGAATGTGGAGGGTTAACTCTCACAATGTTAAGTTTTGCCAATTTGAACAGTTCGTACATATGGTCCAATAAAGGTGCACCGTATTTCATATTAGATGAAAGGATAGAAAAAAGGAGAAATGTAAGTAAATCTTCCAGCTGCTCAGGACCTTTTTTGCCTGCCATACATCTCTTTGAACTTCAGCAACATTTTTGACAATAAATTTCTGCAACAGTTGACATTCAAATAATTCAGATAAGAAAAGAGAGTTGACAGTTATCATCTGAATTGGCCATATTGTTCTTGTATTGTTTGTTCATTCCTTTCCTTTGATTCCATTGCAGACGTGTGCTGTTTATCTCTGCTGATTGGGGTGTATTGAGGTTATTATCTTTAAAAGAGAAAGAGATTTTTCATGCTCAGTAAAGTTTCTGGGAGCTAACTCTTTTCAGCTGCCGAGTTCTGATTGGTTTTGCATCTACAGCTTGATACAATTATAGTCAGCTCCATGTTTTATTGTCCAGCCAGTTCTGTCTAGTTCAGGTAGATTAAATGAGCCTGGTTTAGACTCCGTAGTTCAAGTTTAGTCTGCATCTCAGAAAGTTGTTTTGTTAAGGTAACAGCTGCAGATTAAGGCCTACTCCTAGCCCTGTTTGAAAAACTTCCCCTTAAAAACAAAATGCTTTCAATGAAATAACTCCAGAACAAAACGTGACTGTGCTGCTGCTGAACTAAACTTTTTAACACACAGTGTCCCTACTCTGTGATCTAAAGCACCATAAAAGAGCTCTAAGAGGAGTAGATAATGTGCTTACTCAGAATTGTTTTGCTCTACTCTGAAGACTGGGGTGTTTGGGATTAAACCCACATCCAGTCACGCTACACACAACACCCACAGCTCCTCTGAGCTGGTCTGAGGCCCCCCGCCCTGGAGCTACAGGCTTCTCCCCCCTCTGTCTGCCTGGCTGGCTGATATTAAACTATTAGGAGCTGAAGCAGCCTCCCCCATTTGGTAGGTCAGTGCTGGCTGAGTCTCCAACATCTGGACGGCACGTTCAGCCAGCAATAATGCCGCCTTTGTTCCCTTGCCATATTCACTGCTCACTGGCCAGCTTTGAAGAAGCATCAGGCTCCTGCAGCAGGGCAGAGAGGCACAGCAGCAGCACAGCAGGGCTGAGAGGCATCTGGCCAATTTATACATGTTATTGTGGTTTGTAAAACGTCATCTGGTGCTGACTTACTCTCTTGCATTTATGCAAATTAAATGCTTTGACAGAAGCAGCATCACATTGTGTATGATGCAGCACTGATGACCAAATTACACATTTCTGAAGTCAAACAAACTCCTCTAAGGTCATAAAGTTGACCCTGCAGCTCTCATCTGTTGTTGAATGACAACAATTCTTTAGGAGCAACTGAACAGACTGACACCAACTCACAATTATTTAATAGAATAATAATGATGGATAAGAACTTTAAAGGAACATGGAACATTTGCACATGATGTTGAAAAAAAAAAACTAAAAAAGGAGAGCAAAGCTTTGGTTAAAGATCAAAGCATTCGGCCTGTTGAGCAACACTTCAAGATGACAAAACCCAAAACACATCAAATTGTCTCAACTTCCAAGATGGAAATCTGTAAAATGATCATATTTTTTTTGGGGGGGGGGGGGGGGGGGGGGAATCTGACGCACCCTTTAGTTTTGTATGGAGGCTGGAGTAATGGCGTTAAAGAAAGGCTGTAGTTGGTTCAGAACTATCCCACTACAGAAATGTTTCCGTTATTTCAGCTTCAGACCCGCTCAGCTGCGGCTCGGTTAGCAATAAATAAATAAATCAGCTAATCAGGTCTTACCTTGACGGTGCGGACAGAATCCTGCTCAGTAGTCCCTCTCCGGGTGGAAGTTTGTGAGGAAAACACGATTTAAACAACCGCAAAATGTGTCCTTCTTCACCATTGCTCGATAAATCACTTCCAGCGAACTGCGTCAAAAAGAGCACGTCTGAAAATCGGAACACGAGGCCAGGGACGGCTAGAGAGGACGAATAGGTGACGGTAAGACTCACAGGCGGAAAGTTTGTGTTTGTCCTCTCTGCGGCGTGAGCAGAAAGCTGCGGAAAATGCCACTCTGCTCTCCACCGGTTCGGTACTCCTGCTGGTACACCGCCTGGAACTGGGACACCGCAAGGCATTGTGGACCGTTTAAAGCTGCAACAACACGCTGACGGAGGAGGATACCTTCAACTTTTACACACTGACAGGACATCTAAACACAACTCTGACACAAAGCTTCCTCTCAGTAACACACAGAAACATCCATAGCTCACATCTTCAGATAAGAGCTGATTCATTGAGCCTGTTTGTGAGCAAAAACAACTTTTAACTGCACCCAACACCTCTGAAATGTTAAATTATATACATTGTTTCTCATTTTCCATAACATGCTTTATCTACATTTATATAATTTTGAACTTATTAGCAAATTTTGTTTTTTATTTATCATATTCTATGATCCCAGAAACACTTCAAGCTTTCAATTAGACAAATAATTAGTAAATTCTTTTGTTTTTCATTTAAAGTAGATTAGTTAAAATATGTTTTGAAATATGTATAGTATATATCTTTTAGTAAAACAAGCTTTTATTTGTAATATATATTTATAATTTTTCCAGGGACAGATTAAGCCTTTTATAATGGATTACTGTGGACAGCTAATGAAAAATGAACATCTTTGAGTAACCTCAGTTTGGAGAAACAGAGATCAGATCTGACCAAACAGACACATTTACAGTTCATCCCAGCAGGGCCAGTGATGAAGTGGATAACTGCAATTAAAATAAATTCTAATCACAAAATGTTGAAGCAGTTTAATCTAACAATAACATTTTCATTGCCTAACATGGTTAATTATTTACAGCAACAGTGAACAATCTGTAACACATGATTTAATGTTTTTATCTGTATTATTTTTGCTTCTATGCCCTTTTATTTTATTTTTGTGTTTTATTGTGAAGCATTTTGTTGTTTTTATCCTGCAAAGGGTGCTATAAGTAAAATTTATTTACTTACATCTAGCTAGAATGTCACATTGCAACCAAAAACGTGTATGTGAAACTGATGGTGGTATCAAAGTTTAAACAGCTTTTGCATGAACCGCTATGACATTTTTGAGATTAGAGTTGTATTAAGGAGAATGTAATCCACAAATAGAAACTCCCTGTAAGTTTGTTTCACACAGGTGGACCGTCGACCTGTTCAGGATGTCCATCTCCTCTTGCCCCGTCGCTATGAAGACAGGCACCAGCTCCCTCTGACCCCTGCTGAGGTGGTTAAGAAAATAGATGGATGGATTATTAAAAGATGTACATTAAAAGGCAAAAACATTTTAAAGAAAAAAGAATGAAACTGAAACAAAATTTCCCAAAATAAAATTTTGGGGAAAAACAAGAATTGAACAAACCAACTTGCTGCCAGTAAGGTTGGCAGAATGACTGTGATGTATTTCATTTAAAAGTGTAAATCCAAAAATTTGCATAAATACTGTTTTTATTTTGCTAAATGTTATCATGCTTCCTAAAATTTGATTAATAAAGTTTTGTTGTATTTGTTTGTGTTTGTATGTGCTTTTTGCAAGCCCTATATCACATGCTTTTGTGTTTTATGAAGTTCATACCCTTAACTTCATACTGAATTATCTGGAATGTATGAAAGTATTCTATTATTCAGAAATATAGATCCAGTTTTTAAAACTATTACATAAAATCATCCTTAAAAATGTTAAAACAAATAAAAAAGCTAAAAAAAAAACCTTTATGAATATTAAAAAAAATAAATTCTAATGTTTTCTGTTTGTTTTCACATGATGTATCACTGACAAATGAGTATTAAATCTTTGAATGACCTGAAGTGTCTCTTTTATACTTCGAATTAAGTTTTAAATGAATTGTTGAAAGTTTTTTTTATTCTCCCTAAATTAATAAGACATTAAATAAGTATAATTACAATTAACATGCAACTGAAACAAAATAAAACAATTCACTGTTCACTGGAAAATCTAATTAAAACACTAAACTGTTTGAAATTAATTTGAATTCTTACAGATATGAACAGATATGAGCTTCTTACAAAGGGACTGAGTTTAGATAAGTAAATAAATAAATGAAGCTTCAGTCTGAGCTGCAGATGGGTTGTTGGCAGAGAAATGTGATAAACAGAATCTTACTGCCCTCTTGTGACAGAAAAGACTTTTCTGTTGTAATAAATAAAATAAAACCTGAAACTGTTTTGTCCAAATGTTTTCCTGCCTCAGCATCGTTTGTGCAGCAAGATGTTCTCTGGCGTGAAGCCAGGTATTACTGGAATTTCTTTCTCAGAAATCACTTGTTCAGCTTTGAGTTTCGCTTTATTTTATTGCAGCACATGAAAAGAAACAATTATTTTAATAACCACCTTTCGCTGTGACTCAGAAGATCTGTGTAACAAGACAAGAAATGTACTTTCAGTGTCCAAAAGCACAGTGGTGAGGATGTCTCTTTGAATTAAAGAGCTATTTCAGTGACTCACTGTGTCTAAATGAAGTGCAGCCATTGTTAATGTTCTCAGATTCACCTGTAATTTCACTATAAAGAGCTCCAATACTTACTGTAAAGAAAAAAAAAACATTTTTTTAATTAATTTTAACTCTTGGATTTGTGTATTTGCTGAAATGTCTTTTGATTTTATGTTCCAACATTTAATCCACAACACAATTGAATTAATCCCAGAAAAGGTAAACTCTATAATTCTATTATGCTTACAGATCTTATTTCTATGACTTGTACAGAATACTTGTTTATTTGATTTGAAAGGGAAAACACATAAAAATGACTTTCATAACCTTTTACCATCTGCTAGAGCTTTGAAGACATATGATCCCAACACTGGTGTAAAATAAGTCTTAAAAAGACAAAATAAAAACATTGTGCTTCCAAAAACTTTTACCTTCTAACCTACAAAATGACAGCAGGTTTCAACTATCATTTGTTAATGTAAAAAAAACTAACCTGTTAAATCAGTTTTAGGTTTATTTATTGTAGTTCAACAGTATTTACAGACATGGGAGAATGAAATGTGCTAGGAAATTTACAATTAATAAAAAAAAAATTATCATACAAATTGCAGGGAGCACCTTAAGGGGTCAGAGTTCATGAGCCTCACAGCTCATTTAGTCTTTAAGGCAGCTCAGCCTTTTGCCTGAAGGACGGGGGGTGAATAGTTCATAGTTCTGAATGGGTGCGGTCCATGTTATTTTCTTTACTGTGGTTCTAAATCTGCTGCTGTGAATGTCCTCTAGAAAAGGGAGGCTGCTATGGGTCTTTTTTTTTTTTTTAACAGATTTTTGCAGCATTCTCATGTTCCTCAGAGCAAAATAAAGCTTTTTAAGTTTAGCATTTACATATTTATCAGATAGAAAATAACTTTTTTAACTCCCCAAAATAGAAGACTTTGCATTGTTTATTTCCCTGATTTCTAACGATCTGCATAAACCAACATCTGCCTTAGTCCAGATCCTAGCTTACATTAATATGCAGATAAATAACGGTGACTAAGTACAATTTTTGTTCAAGACTATTTTACACAAATTTGTTTGTTATTACCGTTTATTTTATCTTGCGGAATGGCTCAGTTTATGCAGCCTTGTTCTTTTGTTAGAATAATCTTTAACGCTTAAAATAGATTTTATTAACAGATAAATTCAATCCATGTGCTTGAATTTCGCTTGTATCCTTTGGATTAGATGTTTGTGTTCTATCACAAGCCTTCTATTTATTTATGCAAGTGTGTAGCGCAGCAGCGGCTCCAATGAACACGTAGGAAAACTGACAGGGGATTGCCAAATCATTTCCTTGCCTGGGAATGACGTTCCTCCAGCGCATTCCAGTTATATTTAGAACCTATATATACTGGAGTCGCCCCCTAGGCTTTGTTGACTCTGCAGCGAGCTGCAGCAGCAGTGAGAGAGCTGGAGGACACCACACTCACTCTATGTGCCCCTGTATTAATGTAATGTTGTACTATATTAATACAATTCAAACAAAATGTTCTGTTTGGTTTTAATTTATGTGTAATAAAAATAAAGTATGGCGCAAAAGCACGTTTATTAGACACGTTTAGTTGGGAAAAGGTGCAGTGTTATACGTTACACCTGTCTTTAACAGAGGTGAACATACAGGTAATAAAAAGCAGCATATATTCGGTCTCATATTGCGACACACGGTTGGGTGATTTGACCCAGACCGGTTGAAATCCCCAGCTATGCTTTCTGGGTAAAGTGCGCCCTGGTATCCGCCCATATTCGCGTAACGCAGGCCACACTGAGCGGAGCAGCAGCTAGGCCGAGGGGACTCTGGATCAGATCAGATGGAAAGTTCAATCGATTAATTTACCCCATTTTTTATTTTTATTTCTCTCCCCCCTTGCGCGTTCCCGCTTGCTTCCGAAACGACGCAAGACCGACTTGAATGCGGGCATTTTGGTGAGAAGTAGGAAATGCAGAGATCGTGTGAAACGAGAGGATTATCTGCTTGACTTCTTTGGTCGCTGCTACTTCAGACGCGGAACTCCACTCGCTAAAAGGTAAAACAATCGGACAAGACAAATTAATGTGTGGCTTTTTGAAAATATGCTTGTAGAATTTTTTCCCTCTAATATATGTTATTTTGTTTGTTATTGAAACACTGGGCAGTCTCGTTGAAGCAAAACATTCTCATTTTTGTCAACTACGCCCAGTTGTTAACCTACCGTCTGGCCCTGCACTGCAGACCTTTAGCTAGCCTGTCGATGGCCGCTTCCCTTCCCGTTTGAATGAATGATAGAGATTGTTTTCAGGCACACGGTGCAGACACTGCAGCATTATTGGTTTGCTGTTTTATAAAACACTACAGGATATCGTACAGGAGCTGCTTTAAGCTTACTTTGAGCTTGTGGGCGACCTCCAATGCTAAGCTAGCTAACAGCAGCAGAGCCGCCTGCTGCTCCGAGGAGGTTTTCTCTCAACTATTCACGGCGCAGGATTTAAATCAAATTCCTTTCGGCTTTTTTGGCTTACCTTAGGTGTCCCCGGTGGCTTTAACACAGCAAAGGACTTTCTCTAAAAAGACTCAGTAGTTCACACAAGCAGAAAACTGTTTTCATAGTAGCATTTTGTTTATATGGCTGCTAATCGATCTCCATTAGTTCTCTCATCGGGGTTGCGAGTTATTGGACATTTCCTCCAATGTTGTTGATGTATTAAGAAAAGAAGTTTCTCCATCATGCTGTTACAGACTCCTGGAGTCAACTTTCCTTTGTGAATTCACAACATCAAAACTTTCTCACAGTTAAGTGATAAAAGTAAACTATACAACTTACATGTTGCTTTGAGGAAACTGGCACCATAAAAAGGCTCCGTTAATCTTTTACACCCCAGTTTGATACATCAAAACTTATTGAACATTTTCATCTTGTGAAACTAAATAGAAACTATGGCATGATACTAATTCTAGCAGTGATTTTTCACATTGTCAGCAGTCTTATCTGGTAAGACCACTTCATTAAATGTGTAACATACAGCTGGTGGTTACAAGAAAAATCAAACGCATATATTTAGTTTATTCTTTAGTGCCTGAAGTCTGTGCAGACTTTCATCAGTTAACTTCTGAAAAGGCCAGCTGCCTCCATTGATTGATGCTGATCCACTAAGCAGAGAGCTTCCCAGCCGGTTGTCAATTTTGCAGCTTTAATGTAATCTTATGGATTTATGCCTGTGGTTAGTTTTCATTGTTGGAGGAAAAGAAAAACATTCAGTGTTTTGCTGTATTCAGAGACCTGATCACATGTGCAAACATTTTGTCCAATTATTTTTTTAGCTCAATTATTTTGGACCTGTAGTAAGTCTGGTATTTTATTCCTTAAACTGGTTTTATAGGAGCCAATTTGAGCTCATTGGTAGAAATAAGAGCTTTAAATTGACATTTATTTACATTTAATTGATGCTTTTCAGAATTCATTCTGGTAATTATGTTCCCATATTTGTGCTTAGTCTCAGTTGGAATGTCATTTTTGGACAATGCATGTTTATCCCCCAAGCTTCTTGTTGAGACTAAAATAATCTTTTTAAAAAAGTCAGCGGTGTAAAATCATATTTTCCTATGATTCAGCAATGTTTTTAATTGTCAGTGTCAATCCTGAGCGCACAGATTTCGGTTTTTTTCACACGTAAATAAACAATAACAAGATGTAAAAACAGGGTTGGCGCTGGAAATCTTTAAATGTTATTTAAAACATTTTATGAAGTGTTTCTACAGTTTAAAAATAGCTTAGATTTTGGATAAAACCTCAACAGCAGCTTGTAACTTTAGCTTCATAATAAATAGCTCAATTAAATTATTCTTAAGAGAGCATTTATTTTGTCTTTAAAAAACAATTTATCAAATATTTTTCTTATATTAATACAGTTTATAAAAAACATCAGATTTTACATGATGAAGTAAACTGACCATTCTGAGTCTATGCATTACGTTATGCAGAACGTTATTTAGACTACCGGTACAATGAAGTGCTGGAAAAGCTCTAAAGATGTCCTTTAGGGAAAAAAAATAAGAAAACTGAAATGAGAATTGTTTGAGGTTGAGAAATGTATGGTGATGCCTCAGATTAATTGTTATGTAATATGATTGTTTATGTAAAAAAGAAATGACATTTCTCTCTTTTATCCCACAGGTGAAACAT
The DNA here is from genome assembly GCA_006937965.1 of Callopanchax toddi. Taxonomy (NCBI): domain Eukaryota; kingdom Metazoa; phylum Chordata; class Actinopteri; order Cyprinodontiformes; family Nothobranchiidae; genus Callopanchax; species Callopanchax toddi. Next base: position 573,237 of record SSNR01000114.1, read on the forward strand.
GACAGAATATAAACTGGTTGTGGTGGGAGCTGGTGGTGTAGGCAAGAGCGCGCTAACTATTCAGCTCATCCAGAATCACTTTGTGGATGAATATGATCCGACGATTGAGGTAAACAAAATTTGTGTTTGTGTAAAAGTGCTTCAGTTCACACTACTGCCCTGTAGTTTTAAATTAGGATACAAAAACAACAATAAACTCTTCTAAAAGCTGGGACTCGTAACTGGCTCTACTAGTTCAAGTTTTAAAAAGACACCAAACAGGTTTATAATGACTTTTCATGCCTGGCTTCTTGCCAGGTTTTTCAGAGCCAGCCCCATTCAGTGTGAACAGTCCCATCATGATTTCAATCAATTATTAAAACACCGTGACAGGTTAGAAGCTCTACCATAGATTACTTAGACACAAGATAGCATCTGAAAGTATGGCAGCTCCTTGGATCGGTCCGTAATTATTTCTGTTGGATCCAATTGAACGTAGCCATCAGTGCGATGAAACAGCGGAGTACTCTGACACAGACGGGAGCCTTGTAATTTGAGCTCTGCCAGAAAACAGTGGCTGGCTAAAGTTAGTGAGGCAATATTGAAGTGGTGTCCTGTGGCATCTTTTATAAGACAAGTCATCAAAATAATTAACACCGTCCAGTCGGAACAATTGGTCATCATGCATGAATTTCACCTTTCTAATAACTTAACCTGGAACCCAGTTAAGGATTTTAAATTCTAATATTATTGTTGCAACATAATCATACTTAGATTTAAGATAAAAATTCTTATAGCCTGATGTATTAAACACCCTTTGGTAAACAAAATTTTAATAAATGATGATAAAAGTTTGTCATTTAAACACACTTTAGGGACATTTTGGACACAATTTCTTCCAGGTTTCTGATTTTAAAAAAATAATAATTTTTTAAAACTTTTACCCGTTCAGGACTCCTACAGAAAGCAGGTGGTTATCGATGGAGAGACGTGTCTCCTGGACATCCTGGACACTGCAGGTCAGGAGGAGTACAGCGCCATGAGGGATCAGTACATGAGGACAGGGGAGGGCTTCCTCTGTGTTTTTGCCATCAACAACACCAAGTCCTTTGAAGATATTCACCACTATAGGTGAGTTTGGAGGCTAAAACGATCTGTAGACTTGAGGGCTGCTCCTCAACAGGTTCAGAGTTTCACCAATGTTAAGACATTAGAAGTGACATAAAAGTGCTTGAAGTTAATTTCTACAAAAGTGTTCAAGTTTCATTCCAACATTCCAAGTTTTTGTTCCTTTGTTTCCCCCAATGAGCTTGTTTTTGGGTTCTATCAGAACCATAAGTTAAGTTCATGATGTAGTTTTAATGAGTTGTATTTATTTTATTCTCAGATTTATTGTTAAACTGTTGAGGTTGAGTTGATTTTATTAGCAGTTTTGTGTATCGGATAATATTTATGAAATACTTTTAACATGGCCAATTTGTTGATTTGCACATTATGGAAGACTATCATTGCAAAATAAACCAGTTTTGTTTCAACCTTATCAGCAGACAGACATTAAATTACTGATTTTTGCAGCTAACATATTTTTGCAACACCCCTCCCATGTCTGGTTGTATCATCAGTGTTTTTCCTCCCTATAACTTTAATAAGATGCACACATGGTTTTTAAAATGGAAATCAGACCTAAAACATGACCTAAATATGCAATAAAACAGTTGTATAACAGAAGGTGTTTTTAAACGCTGATTAGTCCTAGCTGTTAGCCTAATAAACCATTACCTACTTCATGTTGATTAAAATCAAATTAAGTTTTCTTTCTGTGTTTGAACATCCAGAGAACAAATTAAGCGGGTGAAGGACTCTGAGGACGTCCCCATGGTGTTGGTGGGGAACAAGTGTGACCTCCCGTCCCGAACGGTGGATACAAAGCAGGCTCAGGACTTAGCACGCAGCTACAACATTCCCTTTATCGAGACCTCAGCCAAAACAAGACAGGTGAGTGTGCACCCAGAGCCGCCTCACTTGTCCACTGCAGGTCAAAGAATGTTTACACCTTTATTGATCTTGTCAGAGAAATTCAGATCCTTGCAATGTTGACAGATGTCCTTTGGGGGAGGGCTGTTAATCAATTTGGCTAGAAACGTGATTGTATCACATGATGCTGGTGATTCGTGTCACTTTTCTTATCTCTAATGGTCTTTTTATAATAATGTTGCTGGGAAATTTACCAGCTAATGTCCTGAGCATCATTAAATCCTCTTTGGTTAATTGAATTTTTTATTTATGGGGGATAATGTGATCATTGCATGCTACTTTGTCATGGATGTGTGAAATTACATCATCATTAGGCCCACCTGCAATGGATCCCATGTGATAAATAATCAGCAAATCAGTTAATTTGTGTCGAGGTGTCTGCATGAAAGGACAAACTGTTGGTAATTACTTGGCGGGTTAATGATTCTTCTTACTGGTCACCGTGACTGTGGGTTGGAAGAATAGCTGTGGTGTCTCATCCAGCGGTGTGTGTTGTGAGCATGGCCTTAAGAAGCTGACTGGCTGATGGAGTGATCTCTAAACACATAATTCCTGGTGTCTGACCTGGGGTGAATCACGGTTCCTTCTGGTGTGGGGAAATTAACGCCACAGTGACTAATTTCTTGCAGCTTTGTCCACTTATCCCTACCTGAGTGTAACAGTAATTTCTGTCCACATGCTGCTGCTTCTGTCCAGCAGGCAACTGTCACTTTCATTAGAAGCGATTGTTTTTTTGTTTTGTTTTTTACATTTAATTTCAAATCTTTTTTTTGTTTTGTTTTAATACCTCCTGGATTTTTTTATTCATGTATTGCATAACAACCCCCCAAAAACACACATACACACACTGCTTATATCTATTGGACTAAAGTGGCATTCCACTCAATTATTCAACTTCTGCAGGCTTGGAAAGTGTCTGTTTTCAATTTTTTCATTTAATACAAAGTTCCTCAAAACTGCTCCATTATTTCCAACTACCTTTACACTTTATTATTACTGAGGCAAACTGTACACTCAATTTGTTTCAGTCATTTTTTGCTGGTGCTAACAGGGTTGGGCATTACAGCTATTCTTTATTTGTTAATCTATTAATTCACAGATTAATCAAGTATTTGTATGTGGTATGTTAGAGGTTCCCAGCCTTTATGTCTGAAAAGCCTCCTATTAAAACGGTTGCATATAAACTAAATGGCGTCTTTACATTTACACCTTTACATTGTTACAAGATGGTGAAGTCACCAACAGGTACGTAGCGGACTGATCTGAAACTGTTTTCCGAATGCATCATCCTTTTTAATTTTTTGTCATCAGTAAAGCAGGACTTGATTTCTTCTTAAAGAATGTGTTAACGTTATTCATGAAGACTTGCACAAAGAGCTACTGGACTCCTCCATCTGCTGTTCATATTACAGCTCCTCGTTTGACTTATTATTATTATTTTTTTACTCCAGTTTGGGCATAATGGTTCATGACGCTGCATCTGCTTGTTGGTGTCATTGCAAAGACTGATTATGTTTGTGGTAAATGCCGTTTTAATCAAAAACACATTAGTTTACTGTTTGTAAAGAGTTGCTGTTGACATTGTACTATTGTATTAAACTACAGGTATTCTGGTATATAATAGACATGCTGTAGAGTAGTTTTTGCTTTTTAGCTCCAAACATCATTTATTATCCTTTAATTACCTTGGGAAACATGGTGACTATTATCAATAAATTTAACAAAGCCTAAAGTAAAGACGGTAATCGAGCTATTGAGCTAATCAATCAATTGTTTCAGCCCTGAGGATATTTTGATCATCCTGAGTGATGTTCCTTCAATTAATAATCTGCATTAAGGACTGCACCCACTGGTGACATCATTCAAAGTGGAGAGTGTCTAGAAACATGAAAATGTCTTTTGACTGGAGCAATAGTCACATCTAGTCGGACTGACAGAAACTGCTGCAGAATGGTGGCAAGTTAGCGACTAATTTTCAATTATTTAAAACGACTCTTGCTCAAAAACAGTCGTAATGAGTTGTTAGAAATCACCAGTTTGTAAACCTCTACAATTTTGCACGTTTTAATCAAACATCTGAATTACTATGCTACTGTATGTTCTGCTGCAGCAGCATAAACATCATAAACTAAAACTGTCGCATGTAAAATAATAGGTTTATAAACATGTAATATTGCATTCTACTGCATCATTGTGAATTTTTTTGAGCAAGATTTGTTTTTAAATACCCGAAAATTAGTTGCTTATTTGCCACTGTTTGGCAGCAGTGTTTTTTTTTTTTTTTTTGGATCTGACTAGCTCTGAGTATTGCTCCAGTCCGAAGACATAAGGGCCGAAAACCAGTGGTTTGGCCCTTATGGTAGGTAGATAAATAGCTGATACAGCGCCACTTCAAAATGACCAAAATACCCTTTGAAATCCAAATTTTGCTCATACACCAAGACCAATATGTGAATAAATTAAAACATTAAATTGTTTTTTGATACTGTAAAATTCCTTAAATGTCTGCAATGACAAAACAATTGTTAATAATTTAAACCAAGTTTAATAAAGACTAATATTTTCAGAAGCTTAGGGTTGAGTTTAAATGGAAATGTTGCTGCGCTGAAGTAGTGGTTTTATCTGAATTTTATCAGTTTTTTGTCCGAGTTGATTTTTATTATTTTATTAAGTTTATCATGTCTTCTTTTTACGTTACTAGTTAAGGTTCTTTTAATGCAGACAAATGATATTTGGTAAATCTTATTTACCGCGTCACATAAACATCAGTGACACTTCTGATGAAGACCTGAGCAGTGGGTCAAAACATGTCAAGAAAAAGGTAAATAAGATTTACCAAATATCATATGTCTGAGTTGATTTTTGTTCAGTGTTTCTGGTGTTAGAAAAAACAAACAAATCCTTTCCAAGCTTGCAGAAAGTAGATATTCAGTTATTAATCATATCCAGTTTAACAATAAAAATAAAACTACACATTTCCAAATGACCCACACTGAGACGGATCACCTGTCTATTTTTATTTCTTTAGTTTATAACACTTGCACCCATACAGCATGTCCCCTCCCCTGCATATTCCTCAGCATTGAGGAAAGTTGTGTCTTATACTGCAGAGAGTGGAAGATGCCTTTTACACTCTGGTACGGGAGATCAGGCTGTACCGGCTCAAAAAGCTCAGCAAGGAAGAAAAGACTCCGGGCTGTGTCCAACTTAAAAAGTGTGTTGTGATGTGAGAGGGGTAAGTGCACGCAGCCACGCACCCACCAGCTCAGCTGTTTGTGTTGTTAGTGGGACTTCTGGAAAAGGCTGTGGAAGGAGACGACCAGTGAGAGCTGGTGCTTTTGAAATGTTCTCAAAGCTAACCTGCTGGTTTCTACCAGGGCTGTGGTGAGGCTCTAACACCAGGCTGATTCCTTCTTCTTTCAGTGTGTCTGTGGTTGATTATTATCCAGGACAGCTTTCACACTGGGTTCATTTATTCACTCTGAACCACTTTGACTGACCCCAGCTGAGGTGCTTTCACACACGTTTCATGGGGACTCTTTGACATCATTCTATCCTCTTGTTGGTGCGTGGGTAAACCCTTCTTTCCATAGTGAAATAACCTACTTGGTGAAATAAGTTTAGTCTGTATTTGTGTTTAGAGCAAGTTTTCACATGATCAAAGTTGTGGATGAATCATTACTCGAATCAAAGTAAACTCCTAGTGTGAAAGTGTCTAATGGGCTGAAATCAACGTGAGTGCAGGAGTTTGGGCGGTTAGTCGTCATCTGTGATTAAAGGATGTTATTGTGAATGTTGGACTAAATCATGCAGAAACTGTTGTGTTGTGTTGTCTATAAAGTGTATGTTTTTCAAAAATGAAGCCCTCTTTTGTGTCCTTCTATTGTCCTGCTGTCTTTGTGACAACCTGAGTTAGCTTCAGGCTCTTTTACTTGACCGTTTTTGCAGATTATTGTCACATTGCACTAAACTGAAGTTCTCTTACAGTTGTGATGGTGTTTTTCCAACAGGAAACTAGCTGCGGTCATATAAAACCATTTACCCCCACTTAAACATCTCAGCATAACTTTTGATGAATGAAATTCTTAATATTTTAAAGCCAAATAATTGTTGGAAATTATCAGAAAATTACTATTTATTGATTCATGCTAATATAACAGATTTATAGACACATTTCTGTTCAGTTTTGTCTTTTTGTAACTAAAACGATAATGAATGGAAATAAAGCTGGCACTTTCCACCTGCAGTATTTATATCCTCCACCAGAGGGGAGCAGACAGACAGGATTCAATACAGCAGGTTTTTGAAGAACTTACTAATTCTGTTAATCTGGTAGAACTTAATTTAAAAACATGAATATTAGATGTTATACATTTGAAATTATAGGATCAAATCAAAGATTCATAATAATAATAATTATTATTATTTATGTTATATATCCAATTTTCACTCTGTATTTATTTGTTACTCATGAAAGTGTCTTCCACTGTTCTTAGTGGTGAATATTTAGATTTTTTTTATACAAAAAATAAATAAAGACTTGACCTCTAAATACACCCAGAGCAATAAATGGTCACTCCTATGAAGATGCATACTTTTCCATTTTAGGTTGATAAAATGCTCAAAGATCATTTAAAAATAATTTGGGCAAATCTTTGGGCAGCAGTTAAAACGTTTGTGGGTTGATGTCATTCAAAAGGAGAGAAATTGGCCGGTGTAAAAGCAGATACTGTTTGCTCTGCTGTCACTGGCAAAGCTGGTTTTTATTTTTACTCTGAAAAAGATATTTTATTTTTATAATATTCAGTAGTGACTCATTAAATCTGACTGTACGCAGATTCAAACTTTTGGATTCTTCCAGTTAATTTGCTTTTAGATGACAGTTTTAAAGGTGTTGATTCTAACAGTGTGAATGTGTTTGTTTTTTGTTTCCAGGGCGTCGATGATGCCTTTTACACATTAGTCCGAGAAATCCGGAAGCACAAGGAGAAGATGAGCAAGGAAGGCAAAAAGAAGAAAAAGAAGTCCAAGACAAAGTGTATACTCATGTGAATAACCAGCCCTTTTCAAGACAGACTAAAACAAAAACAACGTTGAACAGTTCTAGTAATACATTTTGTACATTACACTAAATTATTAGCTTTTTTGTCATTGCCCTCCCTAATGAATACTAAACCCAACCTGAATTTTCAGCCCCCTTTTTTTATTTGGACACCATAAGCTTCATTCTCAGTGTAGTGCCAGACGCTGACGTGTTGGTCCAGAGCCGGATGAGCCTGGTTTTTATAAGAATAATTTGAATGGTTTCAGATTAAAGCAGACATGTGAGCTAACTGCATCACTAATAACGTTTGACAAATTAGGAATCGTTTATCTCGTTTCGCTTGAAATGCCACAATCTGCAAATGTTCTTTAATGCCCTTTTTAAAGATGGGATGCCAAAGAATGAATATTCATCCCGCTCAAGCAGACAAACAGATGTGAGGAAGGACCAACGTTCAGCCAGATGAGAAGTCCCAGCCACTGTGTGACTCTCCCATTTCTGACCTTTAGTTTTGCCACTGATGCATGCAAACTCCTGCTCCTTTCCAAACATTTTATGACCCTAGTTAGCCATTAATGAATTAATTTGAATTCGTCATTGCTTTGTATTGTGTGGGGACTGATTTTTATGCCTAAAATAGAAGCAATGTTTTGTTTTTTTCCGCATGCATTGTCCTTAATGACATGTGTTGCAAACTGCCTCTGATACTTTTAACAGAGCCAGCAAGGAGGAATTCAGACTCAGTCTAATGTTCAGGTTTAATAAATAAATGCATTTGTGAGAATAAATTCTCATTTCTTTAATAACAAATTCTAAGATCATCATCATTTGTCGTTTTTGTCTTTTTGTTGCAGAGATGTAAGCCTTGTTCAGCTCTACTGTACAGCTGCTTTTAATGATCCTGACAAATTTCATTAAATTTCTTATGTAACACAAAATATCAGCAAACTCCCACCGGAGGGCTTCACAATGAGTCCATTTGGTTAAATGTAAATTTGAAGGTGTGTGTGTGAGTTGTCATTCTCTGTTTGCTTCAGGCTGCACAGAAAGCAGGAAGCAAATGTTTGGTTGTAAAATTACTCAACTTGTCGTGGAGTCTGGGAGGTTCTTATTGTCCAAATCTACTTTTAGATTCTTTATCTTACTGAGGTTTTGAAAAGGTTTTAGACTAATGTGCAAAAATGTCTGAAATGACACGGTGTGGCCCGCCTTGTAACAGAAATGATTGTGTAACGTCTTGATGTAATTGGAATGGATGTTTTTTAAATGAGGCAGAAATTGCCATGAAATGGGTTTTTAGACAAAAATGTCTGAATTAATCTAAAAAGAAAAAAAAAAAGTCTCATATGCCAGCCCATATGTCGCCCTTTTAACTGTATTTACAGATGTTTTCCTGAGGATTCTTTTTTGCTTTTTGTTTTTTTTTGTTAGGTTCTGCATTTAGACATTGAAAAGAGGCAAAGCTACTTTTTTTTTTCTCAAGAAATGCACAACATAAAATACTGTTTGAGGAGTGAAATGCTGTTTTCACAGAAGTTATAGATTTGATTTTTCTTTTAGATTTGAATGAGTTTTGACCCAGATTGTTTTTACCTTCTTTTTCATGAAGTAGATAAATAACCGTTGATGACATTTTAATTATAAACCCTCCTGTTAATGATACTGTTTCAGAAGTAGTTAAACTGTATGTTTGAAATGTTCCTCTTCCTTTTATTGCGTGCCAACAGCTGATTTCTGAAATGTATCATTTATACCTGGATCGTATTTTCAACCTATGTATAGTTGTGATACTGAAAGGTGGATTTCTTTTCTTTATTTTTATTTTTTGTAAATTGTGCTTCATTACGTTGGTGTGTCTAAATGAATGTTGCTTTAACGGAGTGTCTCCACTCCGCTCTGTGTGATTAGAGTGTGACTGGGTCCAGGTCTGGGGTAGAACTGAATGAATGACCACTTTACAGCCTGCCTGAAGTGGGCGGTGTTGTATAGAGTGGTGATCTGATCTCAAATGAGTCTATTTTTTGCCATAAGTCTCACCACTCCTATTTAATGTATAATAAAGAACAAAGTAAAAAGGAGCCTATTTTGTTCTATTTGTTCTTGTGTCCTCAGATTTATAAAAACCTGAATGTGTTTCTTCATCAGATCATACATCCAGCTGAACACCGGTCAGAAACATTCTGGAGTTTGTATTCATTTCCCCCAGCAGGTGGCAATGTTTACCCACTTTTATTAGTATTAGCTGGGGAACTTTTAAAAGTACATTTTCGGGAATAAACCTGGAGTAAATATGACAGGATAAAAAAAAAAGAGGCTAAGATCAAGAAATGATAACCTGCATACACAGGAAAGACATTTAAGCAAATCTTATGGATCTTTGTACATCAAGAGAGTAGAAAACAATTTAATTTCTACTTTGTTAAAATATATCAGGTTAGGAAAATAAATGATGTACTTGCAGGTGAGCGAAGAATAAAATAAATAGCGTTATTTTAAATATTAGACATGTCTAAAACATTTTAACGTCAGAAGTTATTGTTTCAAAAAAATCCCTCAAATATTTAAGATATAAGCTGCAAAATGCAAGACAATTAGATGCCTAATAAACCTTTGAATAAAGATTTATGTTTAGAGGCGGGAACCTTGATTTGATTAATAGTTAGATACTTTATTGATTCCCTGAAGGAAATGGATTTGTCACAAAAGCACACACACACACACACACACACACACACACACACACACACACACACACACACACAAAATAACTGAAGAGAAACAGCACCACAAATAATAAGGTGCTGAGAGTAAAAATAAACCTCAGAACTCAGAATAATGTAAACAACCAGTAAACTAAAACAGTTCATTGCTGGAGATGAGCACCAGTTCCCCACAACCCTGAACTGGAGCGAGTGGGTAAAGAACATGGAGATTGGAAGGTGTTTCCTCACACCAGTAATACCTCAGGATCAGGTCTTCTCTCCGTGAGGTGTCCACTTTAGTCTCATACAGTCCAGAAACATGCACATTAGCTTCACTGGTGAGTGTGTGTGGGTCAATGTGTGCATTGTGTCTTCTTGATGAACCATAGAGGATCTCTATGAACAAGACAAAAAGGGTTTGAAAAAATGAACGACACCTTAAAAAATACAATGTTTTCAGTTATGACCTCTTGATGAAATCAGAGTGTACAGAGCAGGTTATTTACTGTGATTGGACCAGATTAAAACCATTTAGGACATTCAGGTGACAGGTTGAATAAGAAAGGCATGTTGCTCTGATTTTGGACAACATTAAGTTATTTTCCCCCTGTAATAACAGGATGTGAGCTCTTACTTCAGCCTCTAACAAAATGAAAATATAGAAACACATTTTCAAATATTAGCCTTATTAAAAGCAGCCTGTGATGTCACAATATGCAAGAACTGGTTTAAATGTAGACACTGATGAACAGGCATTCATCAAAGACAACAGTAATTGTGTGTTTTAAAAAGCGTGTCCCTTTAGAATCAAACTCAAACATCAAAAAGACACTTGAAGATCATTACTGTTTGTTTTTATCTTAAATGCCTTGAAACACAGAATGAAGAACCCTATAAGCTCATTTATTCATGTTCAGCATTAAACAACAGAAAACAACTCCAGCGATGTTTAATTCAGCTAGTAAAAGTAATTCCAGACTCTAAATGAGAAGATGTGGATTTTTTTTTCATGTACTGTTGGATCAGAATACTAATACAAGGCTAAAAACTTGAAAGAATTTCAGTTTGCTTTCAGATTAATGTGCAAATTCTGGCTTTTGCTTTTTTGCATATCTGTAGAACTTCCCCTTAGGCATGTTTGGTTCAATTCATCAGTTCTTCCCCTATAAAAAAAGCTCATCTTTGTACTGTGGTTACATCAACCTTTCTGTCAGAGAAAACCTATCACCTGATCAAAAAGATTAATTTTTACAAGGGCTGATGGGTAATAATAAAAGAATGCGTGTAAAAGCTTAAAAACAGGTCAAAGGAAGTATTGTAGCAGGTGATAGCAGAACCCAGAAAACCTAGACAGTAAAGGTTCTTTAATCTAACAAAAACAAAATGTCCTAAAACTTCACAAAGACCTAACATTCTTTAAAGGACGGCATCGTCTATACTACCACTACTATATTTAATTTTGACTTAGTGTTAGTTATTTATGTATACAGAGGTTCATTAGTCATAAATTGGGCTGACTTCAATGTTAATCAGTTGAAGGTGATGATGACTTTCTCAAAATCTGATCAAAATTCAAAATCCATTTTCACACATTTCCAAAGTTTTTTTTTTTTTTGATATATCTCAATACATCCTTACATTGTTGCATCTTAATTCCAAAATTTCTGCAGACGTCTTGCATCAACATTCCAGTTGAATCCAACAGTTATTGGAAAAATGTGAAACACAGATCATGTAGAATCAATGGGACTTTCCATACCACACTATTAGCTCCATATTTGTAAAATGGACTGGGGTATAGCCATTTTTGTATTTGCTAATGTCGACTGGGTTGACTCCACAAGGTAATCAGTCGTATATCTAACAACGTCTTTCTGAAAGTTTTATAAAAAAAAAAAACATTATCCACAAGAATGGCATATTTCCAGAGTTTGTGGACAGAACACAATGCACAATTACAAGGTGTAGCAGAGGCCAACATGACGCTGTACAGGTACACTTTCCTTTAAAGTCTTGACTTTATTTACTGCCACTGTGACAGTTTGCCCTCTGGCTTCGACATGCTGGATTTTGTGCTGAAGGAAATGCTTGTTTAGTCATTTTTTGTAAAGGAGGATGTCAACGATGAGACATTTCCATTGCAGATATCCAGGAAGTAAATGCCACCGAGGTCATGACAATAGACAGTATACAAGCTTCAAAAGGACAGTAGGCGCTCTGAGGTAATTGGCTGCAAAACATAGTTCTGTGGAAACAAACTCTGCTGCTATATATCCTATTTTGGATTCTAAGCTAATAACCAACCTTTTTTATATGATGTTACAAAAAATTATTAGTCTTTTTTTCTCCGTTATCCATTTATGAATATGAAAGGCAAGCGTTTAAAGCCGTTTTGTTTCAATAGCCCATTTGGATAGCTTGTTTCAAAAGAAGTTAATTTGTTTCCAAACTGTTGCTGTGAACAATAAACTATGTTAACATATTGTGACAAGCTCCATTACTCTGTCTTCCAAAACAATGGAGCTACGGTGCCTGCCACATAGCAGCCGAGAGTGAAAAGAAGGGAGATCTAATGAATTATGCAGAGAGAGCTTTCTCTCTGCCTGACAGTCTGAAACCTGCCTGGAGAAAATTGTAAGAGAAGTACGAGTCAGTGCAGCCATCACAAATCCCCCTCCCCTTCCCCCGGGGGACCGTCAAGGCCAAGGCCTGTCAGTCAAGCACCCTCTTCCTAAACTGTAATCTGGGGACAGCGCTTAGAAGCCTGCAGGTGTGATAAAGCACTGAAAAGATGCACCACAAACCATCAAAACTATATGGGCTGCTGACGGTGAGAAAGTTGGTGGAAGGAAAAGATGCAGCAAGTGGTCTCAAATTTCCAACGAGGAGCTGCTCCGCCCAGATCCATCTGAGCACAAAATGATTGCTGAAAGCTCATTCACAATCATAATTCTGACCCCTGTGAGCATGCGCAGTGAAGTGAGCTCACAACCAACTACCCGACTGCCTCACCTTTGCCTTGTTAGTGCACGGAACAGGAGAATTTCCTTTTTATTTTAATGAAGTGTGGCTTCCCTCCCTGGCAGGCAGCTGAGCGCGGGGCAGCAAGAGCACAGTCTGGTAATGAGAGGCCAGAAGGTTTAGGTGTCTTCAAACCGCTACACATTGAAGGGACTTAATACAGACGTGTTTCCTGCAGCCCCGGAGGAAACGGAGAGCCGGATGAATATTCATGGAGCAGTGATGAATTGTGTTGCCTACAGCATCGTGCCACTTTGAAAGCCCTCATGCTGCTTCTTTTATCACAGGAGGTCCTTGGCACTGAACCTCATGGGCCACAACACAGCGCTTCAGCCTCCAACTACCAATTATCATCTGAGATCATTAACTTGTTATGTTGACACAAACACTGCAATTTCAGATGCCCCTCTTTATTCAAATGACCCCGTTCATGAGGAGTGGCTGGTTGAGCTGATTGGATTTTTTTCCCCCCTCCTGCATGTCTCGCAATCATTCAACAAGTTTTGTTTGGACACAAAATTAATGAACCGCGTGCAATTTTTTGAACTGTGTGCATGCTGTGTTTGGGAGGGGATGGATAAACAGATCTTTCTAATGTCTTTCAAAGTATGCATCAGCATAAATAGATACAGTAATGGCGTGATGTTGAACGCTTGCTTCATTCAGGCAGAATTCTCCTCATAATGATGGTAAGGCGCGGGGCAGAGTTGGGTGGCAAGGTGGACAACCTCGGGAATGAGCAGCGCCACGTTCCGCATCCTCAGACGGGTGATTCATACCAGCTTCATCACTGGCAACAGACAGGACATCCAGGCCTTTATTACCTCCATCCATCACCATCACTTCATCAATCTGAGCTCCTGTGAGCTAGCTCCTCAACCAGTCCCCAAACACCCATCGAAACGCGGTGCCGGACAGAGATTTACACCCACCCACTAACATCCTCTGCCTCTCTCGCTTTAACACACACATACAAAACAAGAGAGATGAGCTTCTGTGTCAACTTTGGACACACACACACAATCACGCGGAGTGAGGCAGAGGGAAGAGAAGGGGGGAGGTGTGTAAAGGCCATTCTGCATGGTGTGAAGCTGTTCCCCTAAGGGCGTCTGGCTGACAGGCTATCCTGCATTGTGAAAGCCACTTACACTCCAGCCACATCACACCACCTGCTGCTGCTGACCACTGTGTCAGAGAGGCATATCATGATGGATACACTGAACTGTGGGAGAATTCATTAAATCACTCCCACTGCTCCGACCATTAAAAAAAAACAACCAATCTTTCACATACACACATAACGCAGGACTTAATTTTCCTTTAGCTGGACAGTTTTACAATCTAATGCAATCAATACTAGAGTCCTGCAATAAATGTTTCCTTGACACTGTCAGAAAGGCATTGGGCAAACACAGTGCTTTATATGTTAAAAGACAAGGCTGACATTAAACGTCAATGCCCTTATTTTATTACAATTCAGACTCCTTGCATCATCTCAGACCCAGGTCCGGTTAATCTTTTAAAATAGAAACATGTAAGTCTAGTATGAGGTAAAAATGAGAAAATAACACTACAGCACTGACACATTACTACTAACAGCACAGTGTTACCTGAGAGCTTTGTTTCAAATTTTGATAAGTCAGCTATTTGCCTTTGAAGTCTATTAGCAAAATACCATGAGCCATGAGATGGATTTTGATGAAACTTTAGGAATTTAATTACTAAATGTACATCTACCATCAATTAACCCTTCGAGTCAACCAAATTCAAGATGGCCACCACAGCTAACTGACCTTAGCAAAAACAAAACAGCTTTATTTCAATCAATTTTACAAAAAAATGGAATTATAACAAAAGTATAATTCAGGAAAAAACATGCTTATTTTCATCCAACTACACGACCACACACCATTGTATTAAAGCACCTCATTCCACAGCGTTGACTTGTCAAATAGAAGGGGGGTTCAGGCATGTCCAGTTCATTCTAAAACTAATTCTAAAAGCTGCCTTGAACTCCAGCCAAACATCTTCAGAGACCCCCTCCCTGTTTTCTCCATCTTGCCTCTTCTAATAGGCGTGGCAGCACTGGCAAATTGAGCTATAATTTCATCTGGTATTACCTGAGAGTTTTTTACAACACAGCCCAAGTGCCAACAGAGCAAGATCTTGCAATATTTCATAAGATAACGTGTTTTCAAGATTTGACCAAAACAGCAATAACTCCATGGTTTCTCAGCACAAGATGATCTCAGATTAAAACTCTGGCATGAAAGGCGGCGAGCGATGTGCATTCCTTCAAGAAATGCCAGGCCTTTCATTTTCTCCCCGTTGTGTCTTCACCACCTTCTGCTTCTTTATCTTCTCCTCTGAACGTTTTCAGAGCCTTTAAAGTTTCATCACCTTATTCAAACATCGTACAAAAGGTTAAATTGAATTCTTTTCCTCGGTAGTTTACTTTAAATTCTTCACCATCAAGAAAAACAATCATTCCTGAATTCTTTATGAAACCACTGAGAAATAAATACAGTCTGCTGTCCTTTTCTGACCCTTGAAGCTGAACGCAGGAGTCTGATTTTTAAAGTCTAAGTGGTTTTTGAGATGCTTGTAAACTTGTTCAGATCTCAGTGGTGCCTAATCACATTTTACGGGCACAAAATTAGACTTAAACAAAACATACCTCTTGAAAAAAGTGAATTTGACAAAAGGCAACTGAATGAGAACAACAAACAGTAGAGTGACGTCAGGAGACCATTAGAGCTGAAGTGACCCTTTTGGAGTGTGTACCTTCACCAAACCTCCAAACGATTCTGCCAAGAGGAATAGAAGAATCATCCAAAGGGAAAAGATGCCAAACTTGTGGGATGAATCATTGCCACCACCTACATCATCATATGTACAGAAACTGAGATTCTTAGGATTTAAATGTATAAAAATACTTTGCAATGGTAAATTATTTAAATTAAATAAGAAAAATGATGTAAATCTGTTTTAAGATGCTTGGAAACAGAAACTGCAGAAACCTTGAAAGCCCTCACTGTGAATACTTCACTAGTAGTGAAATTTACAAACTGGAATACAGCTGCTGAAACATCTGGAGGCGACTGATGAGAACTGATTAGACTTTACGGTAAAGGTTGGAAAACAAAAAGAAGCTGGAGACTTAACAGCTGGATGGAGCGCTGATTGTTTCTGGTTTCATCACAAGTAGCGTCCCCCAGATCGCACTGACCAGTTCTGATAAAAACACTAATTCTTCTGTCATTTGGCAGCATTCCTTATTGTTTGTTATGGCTGTTTCTCACACTTCCTTTGCCAGTAAACTACCGTAGCCAAGATGATCACTAAAATAAATTCTCACCTAAATTAATGATGGCTGAATTAGAGGTGCATTAAAACGTTTTGGGAGTGAGATACATACTCTAGAAAACCACCTTCAGGTCGAGGAGGACAAAACAAAAACCAATCACTTCTGGACAGTGTGTCATATTGATTTATGGTTGCTATTATACACTCCTCTACCTGTTCTGTACATTCGTGTACAAAGACCTTTGTCGTACTATACGATGTGACACAGAGGGTGTCATTAGAGAGCATGAATATGGCTGACATGGGGGAGATAAATAAATGTTCTCCGCAGAGAAACATTTTGCTCTCGACCTTGTTAAATTATTGATTTATGCCCCACACATTGTCCCACCAGTGGCTTTAATTCATCCGGAAAAACAAATCCAAAACCTTTCTTTGTGTCTTTTACTTTGTGGTTTATTTTCTTTCATAAAATTCAGAACTTAGAAGAAAAAAAAGAAGAAGAAAAAGCCAGACTGTGGGAGTAACAGACCTTCTCAGAGATGTTTACCTGCTTGGCCACATGATGAAAAGTGATGACAGGGAAGGGAGATGAAAGGGACGGGGAAAGTAAGGGGTTTAACAGAAGGAGAGAAGGGAAGACACTTAATGTAAGTGTCCATCAGTGTGGGGATGTTTGGGCAACGGTGGTTTCCTTGGTGACAAAGCGAACTGCAAATACACAGAGAGAGAGAGAGAGAGAGAGAGAGAGAGAGAGAGAGAGAGAGAGAGAGAGAGAGAGAGAGAGAGAGAGGGAGAGGGAGGCATTTTATGGTTTTAGGAGACACAAGTTAAAAATCTGGTTCAACAAATACCTTTTTGAGTGGTTTATAGAGATACATTCACGGCATGTTAGCATGTGTGTGTGTTGTTTTTAATGTGCGTTAGAGCCCCCGTGTGCTTGTGTGTGGGTTTTAGATGAATCAGGAAGTAGGATATTACGTTCACACCCTCACAGGGAGATATAAATAGGCAAGCCGGAATAAAGTGGAAACTGAAAAATAATTTGTTTCACTGGCAGCTTTTCAAACTTACAGTCTGTCAAAGTAGTGTTATGCAGAGCAAGCAGAATACACTCTCAGGGTGAAATTATTGGTGTGCAGTGCAATAAATCCCCCCCCCAAACATACTTTCTGCTCACGCAGGAGGGATTGATTGGGACTCTGACTGAAGATCATGACACAAATTATGTAATTTCATCTCTTATCTGCATTGAGATTCCAGACTGTCATCCGTTTGTCTTAAAAATGAGCAAACAGTTGTTGAGCTGGTTGGCTTATTTGTGTTGTAAGCACCTACAATGTGTGTGTGTGTGTGTGGTAGTGGTATCTCCTCCTCATTCAAGTCATGTCACAGGCCAGACACTTCATTGTCAGGAGAGGCTTTCATCGGCTGACTTCAGATGTGCCTGTCATCCAGTCCAATTATACAGAGAGAAATAGGTATTGTTACACTCTGGGGATTGATTCAAGACAAAATAGAAAAGTGGAGAGAGGACTACACAGTCATCTACAGCCACTTGCTCAGAGTCACGCACACACACGCAGTCCTGCTCGTACACACAGATTCAAAATCATACGGACGAGCGACTTCAATACCTCAGTGATAACAAATCCTTACAAGGTAACACAGCCTCGCTGCAGTGGAAAGTGTCTGGCAGGTGGGTTACAGTAATTTGAAATGGTGAAGGATTGAGCGCCGCACCTCCACCTCAGCCTCCCTGTCGAGGTGATAGACCTTCTTTTTATGGAGATAACTGTGGGTTGATGGAGCAGCTGAGCGATACCGGGCTTAACGACGACTTCAACCTGCTGTCGAGAGCAGCTCAGAGCCACTCGGGAATCAGTCAACACCGCTGACACCAACAGTCTTCTTCCAACACCTACCTGTGCGTTTTGCTTTCTGCTCCTTTGAATCCCCCCCACCTCTCCTCGTACCAAAACCAGAATGGGTGTCAAGAACCACCACTTACCTCCAACCACTCATGGTGAACGGTGTATGTTAAACCATCGCACTCACAGGAAGGATGCTGTTAAGGAAGCAGATACAGTGGCTCTCCTTTTTCTCAGGATGGTTAATGATGGAAGCAGTAGCTTCGTTGGAAGGGTACACCACCTCCTCCATCATTTCATTAAGTTTGTCACACATATCTTTGTTTACACACAAGAGTTGTGACAGCTCAAGATGGCAGACGTCTCAGTTTAGACAATCCCCTTATGTGTAGTCAACCCTGCGTCTCTGCAAAGCCTCCAGTGTCCTTGCTCCTGAATCAGATTCACTGATGTGGAACTCAGCTGGCTGAGATGCTGGAGGGCATGGGGAGAAGGGATTTGCTTCTCGGCTAAGTCTTTTCTCTGTGCAGATTCCTACTGGGCCAAGAGAGGAGATTTAAACTTATATACACACTTTCAATTTGCAATTGCACACACACGCATACTCAAGCATACAGTAGTTTCTCTGTCTTTTTGGGGACACACCGTTGACACACTTTATCATAATTCATTCTCTAACTCCCCACTCTCACCTACCATCACAATGTATTCAAGAATCTAGATTTATTTTATTATCATATAATCCACCACAAAAAGTGAGCTGAACCTGAACCTGCAAATAAAATTCTCTATAAGTGAAAACAGCCCACAACCAAGCTGCATCGATGATTAACTGGGAATCATCTGGACCTTTTAGAATCATTACACTTTAATTTATAGACATAATAATGAAAGGGCTTTTTTGTGGTCAAGGTTCTAATTCATTCCTTAACGCCTCAGTTTTGCCTGCTATCATGATTTATTCTAGAATCTAGATTCATTGAAATATAATTTTTAAGATTTAACTTCATGCTATTGCAGAGAAATATGAGTTACAACTGAACCTGCTAAATCTTTACCCAAAACTTTAAAAAACTCACAATTTCTACAGAATCATTTAGGATTTGAAAGATGAACAAAATACCATTTCTTTTAGCTTTTCAGGGTCACACTTTCCAGACATTTTATTGCATTTTACAAACAGCTATGTTCTTGAGGCAGTTTACTTTATTATAGGATACCAAATACTAAAAGTGAAATATCTTTCAGATAAGGAAGTATTTCTGACATATTTTAAATAGTTTTTAGGCTCTCAATCAGTTACCTACCTGCAACAAATTCAATTTTTTCTACAGCAATGATTATTTTGGACCTAATTTATGCCTTAGTCCTATGATAAAAAACATGTTTATGGTCAAGGTCCCAATAAAATGCAGAGAACCAATAACAATAGACACACATACACACAAAACCCTAACATGAATGTTACAGTCTTAACAAGCTCTAATCAGGACCTAACATATAAGGTTTGGATGAGCGTTGGTCCCCATGAGGACTGCTGTGTCCCAATAAGGTTGCTTTGTAAACCAGAAAAGGTCCCAATAAAACCCCAGAGATGTGTAGAAACACACAACACACTTCTGCTTCCCTGCCATCAATCTCTGATCTCCACCCAGGTTGTTTTGAAAGTGATAAATTCAGCCATTTAATGTCCATAATTAATAATTTATTACACGCAGCGCGCCACAGATTAGGTAGTATTTTATCTGGGTGATAGTTGAACCCTCCAAGGTCGTTGCGAATGCTTTTCATTATCCTTTCTGACTGAATTTCAATACAGACGCTCGGTGGCTTCCCTCTCATCTGACTAAATAACTGTCGGTTGGAAAATAAAATCAAACCTCTTGAGCAAAGACGTGTGATGCTTGTTTACTATGTTATTGTCTAATTATGTCATGTGTGAGGACTGCCTTATGGTTTCTAAATATGCTCCCACGGTTGATGAAGATCCAAATTGTGGTGAAATAAATATCTTCTTTGAAAGTGTTAAAAGGTGCAATCCCACTCAGCAAAGAGATAAAACGTGATTGTAGTCACAGCCCCTAACAATTAGCGACTAGCACAAGGAGTAATCAAATAACAGTTTTCATAAGAATATTCTAAGAATTTAACACCTTCTATTGTTAGTCACACAGCTGCAGTGGGAACATTTTCCTCTTTGCAGAGCTGTAGCAAAGTCGCCAGTCAAACGTTAAGCAACTTAGTGCTGATATCCAATGAAAGGAGATGGAAAATACTTTTCTTGATGTAGAAAACTGGCTGTGTGGACTTATTTTTCTGTTCTCTTTTTGTGGTGAATAAATGTAAGTGAACCAAGTTATCTTGCTGTCATCCCCCTCCTCTTTCCCTCCCCACGCCTGTCTTTTTCCCTCTCTGTGTGTCTCTGAAATACACACATACTCTCTTGCACAAAGGAGGGAAAGTGTCACTATGGAAACAAGGAGGCGAGATTCTAAAAGCTACCTCTTGAGACGAGAGTTAAGACAACAAAAGGAGTCCACTGTGTGAGTGGCAGAAAAGCGGCGATACACACAGCATCTATACTTCTTCCTCCTGTTCCGATGCTGTGTATACCGTCGTCACGCTGCCTTTCTCAGCCCTTTTTACCTTCATCCAGCTGGTTTTGCCTTTTTACCAGACTGTATTCGTCTGGATACTCACATGCATGTGTTCTTGTTTTTACTCTAACGCATTTGTGTTCCACTCTGTTCCTGCAGCTGAGTTCATGTGGCTCTGTGGATAACCATGAGTGTGTGTGTGGTTTAGATGTAATATGCACCACACATTTCTTTAATAGGGCTAATCCATTTTAATCCCACCTGCCACAGTTACCTTACAATGATGAATGTAAGCCTAAATGAGTTGAGACACAGAGAAATGCCCGTGGGAGACGGAGGAGGAGGCTGGGAGGTAGATTTAAGTCTCTATATGTGTGTTTTTGTCATCTGTGCTGTGTGTGTGAGAGACAGAGAGAGAGAGCTTGTGTTTTCTGCAGTGGCTAAAACAGTTTTTTCTCTCCCTGCTCTGCTGAAGGCTATTTTCTGGGGGTCTACAGGGTCACCGCTGTCCTTAGTGATGTCTCCTTCAGCTGTAATCAGCACCATGGACAGCAACACCAATCTCCACCATTGCCGGCTCCACGGCAGGCATCCATCTCAATACACTTAAAAGTGGCTTAGCGTCTTTTCTTTTTCATTCCCGCTGATCTAAAAAAATTGGGTAGGTGAAGTCGAGCTGCCCATTAGGCTTTATGTGCTCCTTGATCTTTACCACAAATTGGAAGGCAAATAATAAAAAGGAAGCGGAGGAAAGTAACCATGAAAGATCTGCAGGCAACTCCTGGTGGGGTAAAACATAACACAGACACAGGCTGATATTAATAGTACAACCCTTGTTAAGGACTTCTTAGAGCCTCGTTCACCTGTGGTGGCTTTAAAAAAACAGCAGCAATAATAGGAAGCAAATAAGAGATAAAATAGAGGAGTAGGAGAGGGAGAGATAGGAGGAGTATACTACTGTACGAAGCAAGGCTGAGAGAGTGTAAGGGAGGGATGGGGAGAGTGAAACGCACACACACACACACACACACACACACACACACACACACACACATACACACACAGAGGGTGCAGATAGCGGGAGGGGAAAACCTCCTCTCTGAAAGGGATGATGTCAGTCTCTGCAGCTGAGCCCCAGTTCCCGACTCGTCAGGGTGAAGACTCTCTCCTCCTGAAACACACCGGCAGACTGATCCACAAACCGGAGAGACGAGCAAACTTAACGGGAGAAGCCTGGTGACGGAAACCCTGCAGGTGCGTATGCCACATTATCACCCATCTCTGAGTTCATTCCTCAGTGTCTTTTGTTGTGCTCTGCCTGCCGTTTTAACTGCTGCCTGGAACTCAACCTCTTCAAGGTACTATCATCTTTTCACGTGTCACAGCAAACCTCGGGTGTGTGTTCGTTCGGTGTGCCACTTTTACATCTTATGTGGATGTGTATATTTTTTTAAGGGGTGTGGATGAAGGGGAGAGTGTTCACCGTATGCACACACATACACATTCACACACACGCAGACGCAGATTAGTGGAAAGTTTTTAATGAAGGCAAAACCTGCTATTTATAGTCCTCCAGGGAGGAAAACATTTTCAATTATTCAAATCCAAATCAGACGGAGGATCCCCAGAGCAGAGGGCATGTCAGGGATTTCAGATTAAAGAGAGGGGGGATTTTTGTGCAAAGATAAAATATCGACATGAAACAAAAAGCTTTCACTTCTTATCTGATGCGCCATTATTAGAGAGCTCCTTCTCTGTTTGCATAAGGGATTTGCTTGTTTAAAGCAATGCCTTCTGGGATATTGGTGGTCAGACAGGTGACATAGCTGTGGTGAGTCATCCTGTAACATCTGTCACTGGCACCTCTCTGTTTCCCACTTTAGAACACTGGTTTGCTCATAGTTTAATATTATAGTCCAGTTATTGAACCCAATCACACACACTTGAAACAAAATTGATTCTCAGCTGCTGAGATTAGTTATAAATGTCACCGGCAGCCAGACGACAATGTGTGCAGGGTCACACTCAATACACAACAAGACAAAGGTTGGAAATTGCATTGGAGAATCCTGCATGTGTCGTTTCCTTTCTCTGCCTAATGAACTCCATCTGAATCAAAGGAGCAGGTCGCAGCCCACATTTCACCGGCAACCATTTATTTACACACTCAGGCTGTTGGCATGTCACTCAATTAGTCACAGCGTGGATTACACTCCACGAGGGGCTCGAGGAGAAAATCGCAGCGGAAATCCAATTTTGTGTCAGCTCAAATGTCAGGTTAGTTTCCTCAGATTCTCAGAGGTAACCACAGAGACGAGGAGGGGGAGGGAGGCAGGGAGGGAGGGGGATGAAGGTTAGAGTGGAGAAGTGATGGGATTGAGATGTGTGAGGAGAGACTCTGAGGAATGCAAGGCATCCCTACAGACCACCACGTCCAGTTTTTAGAAACAGGGAGGGTTTTTTAACATTCTGAATATGCAGGAGGTTTTTCTTCCTCTCACCTATTAAAATAAAGTTTTAAAACGCATACAAGTGTTTGATGTTTTTCTACCTTAAAAATAACATGATCGTATAAAAATCACAGATGAAATCTGCACTAATGTGAGAAATTTCCTTAAAGTGAGTTGCGTGTGTTCAGCAGCTCTATGCACACCTGCTGCTGGCTGCAGCGTTTTGTACTCGCTGCAGACACGCACTAAAAGCCTTTCATTTGTTTGCATAGCCCCTGCAAAGCAACCCCATTTATTTCTGTAAACCTGGAACATCGAACAGGTACTTTTAGCTATTGTGTACAGCCTGTTCCCTCAGTGGTGCTGAGTGGAATGACAAATGGTTGAGTTGATAAAGGCTCAGTTGGCAGGAAGGGACCAAGACTTCCTGGAGAGAGGCCATTAATTTGGATATCCAAAGTGTGCTTGGCATCGCTTTAATGTTTTGCCTCACTAATTTCTGTTTGCTTTTTGTTTTTTTTTTCCTTTTGGTTTTTTGCTAAGTAGTTTATTTGATCGTACTACTGCCCTTGTTGATTTGGAGGAGTATTTTAAGTTCTATTCGTGTGGGAGTTCGGAGTCCTTGAAAAGTTTTCGGACTCCTGTTTGAAGATTTTAAAGTGACGCTTAAAGGCCAAAACATAGATTTTTTTGTGTGTTTTTTACGCCCACTAGATATTTTTGTAATTGTGAGCTAATATTCTACAATAAATATTTAAATGTTCAGTGAAATTTTTTTTTAATGCACAAAATCACATTTTGCACTGGATACCACTTGATTTGCATTTTGTATAAATCTTTGTTGGGGAATTTGCAACACAAATAGTGATTAACTGAATGCAATCACATCCACAGTCAATGGTCATAAACTATAATTATTCTATGTTTTCATAGCATTGACGCAATATGTTTTGATATTTTGACATTTTTCTTTGTTCACACCAGGAAAATGTGTTTATACTAAATAATTCAGGCACATTTTCACCGTTGAGCACAAATAATTTCAGATATGATCCCAGTGGAAATTCATCATGATCTCTTCCCCCTCTGTTTGCTGACAGGGATGCTCAGTCATCTCTTCCCTTTTGTGCAACAAATTTCAGCCCATCTTTCTATCTATTTATTTTTCTGTGACGGCTAAAGCCTCACATTCCCATGAGAGGTGACCTGAGTGGCCTCTCAGCCTGTGTGTCATTACCGCTGACCAGCAGCCCATCTCTATCTGCCCCTGATCTCATGACCTCCCTGAGAGGCAGCCGGCAGCAAGATCCATGGTGAGATGGGAGGATACAAAGTGAGGAGGCAGGAGGGTTTGTGCAGAGAAATGTGTGCAAAAACAGGAGCAAAACGGAGGTGAATGACTGAGATAAAGAGAGGAAGAGGATAATGGGGAGAGGCAGAGGTAAAAACTGGAAAAGGGGGTGAGACTCTGAAATGGAAATGGATGGTGAGGAGGAGATGGAGAGTGAAGGAAGGGCAGGAAAGTGAGGGTGGCGGCTGAGAAAAACAGATGCAGGGAAGAACGACGGAGGACGTTTGAGGCAGGGGAGGGAGAAATGGAGTGAGAAGGGGAGAGAGAAGATGTGCTATTTCAAGACCATACTTACTGATAATGTCACTCTACTTCAAAGTGCAAAGCGTTCCTGTCATGCTCCTGCATAACTGTGCCTCTGGAGAATTTCCTCATAGATCAGATGATAAAAAGATTCCTGACAGTGGAGTGTGCGGGACTCCTACTCACTCTGCATGACACCTTCTGGGCTAAACTTTGACAAAATACACTGAGGTCTTTAATTCTCTCTTGATCAACCACAGCTCCTGACCAGTGGCCCCCGGGGGGATTCTCACTCGAGGAGGAAAAAGGAGCAGACGAGGAGCGTCAGGTAAAATCCAGAAAAAAATGTAGATAAAAACATAAGCCTTACAATTATGTTTGACGCAGTCAGTGAAACCCATGGGAAAATACATCTAAGTGACTAATAAACCAAAAAGATAGTAAATGTTTACCTTCCATCATAAGTTCTCAGTTTGACATGTTAATCTCAGGCATTTTTTTGCACATCTTGATGGCTCTGACATCACTGACGTCATCAATCACGCTGCCTTCAGGCTCCGTGCTCATGAATGAGTCCTTGACCTGTCAAGATTCCTGCTGGGCGATGGATTTTAATCCCAGCTTGTACTGAAAACGAACCATGCATCTCCTCTTTATGTGAAAAATGTAGCCGAATTTAATTTGGCAACAATCACACAGAAACCCTGGCAACACGGTGTGGGTTTCTGGATATTTTTGAGCACTTTATTTACCTGAAGGGCACATGTAACTGAGGCTGCTTGAAGTGTTTATTTCAGTCAGGATGTTCTCATTTTCTTGTAAACTGAAGAGGATAATTTGGGTAAAAACAAAACCCTATTATAATCTTCAGCTAGTCTTTTATTTTCTAATTATTGTTTGATATAATTGGCTTCAATCAGTGGTATCCATTTAAAGCAGTAGTGAACACTCACACACACACATATACACACACACACACTAACAGATGGATCTCCATCCTTCCTGACCCTTCTATTTATGCTGTGAGGGATTTGAAAATTGGTTTGAATAAAGAGACGGAATCACAGCCAAACAGCTGAACATTGTTTTTCTTTCTTTCTGTGAGACACAGTGGTTGTCTCTCAACACATCAGCAGATATATGACAACATGTCAGCTGATATCAACTGCAAAGCAGTAAGGTATGTCAAAGTAATCAGTGAAGGCTTCATAATTTTTTTTCTTTTACCAATTATTACATTGTCAATCAAAGCTTGTTCACACTGTTAGACGCCTGCAGGCAGCTTTTTTTTAAACCGTGGCAAGGCAGACTAGACATACTCTGAATAAATACAGATTATCATATATTAAAAAAGAATATGAGCATTATCTCATGATAAGAAAAAGGCAAAGTTCTTTGTAAATGTTTGCAATATTTTGTGAACATTCTGCAGAAAAGAACTGCATTTGTGATGAATTAGCACGCATATTTTTTGATAAAAATAATTAAAATAGCATATAAATGTTGCAAAATTTTATTGAAAAATCCCTGATACATGCATGAAATGAGTGCACTTTTCATTAGCAGGATTTTTAGCATTTTGACTTATCAGTGTTCAGATCATGACAAAACTATTTTGTTCACATTTGAATCTAAATCCTATTTATTTTAAAAGAATTCCACAAAAATCTTACATTTCTACTAAATTATATGAAACATGCCAACATGCTTTAAGATTGATCTCTTCAAAAGGCTCTCTGCCTGCCTGAAGGAAACAGAGTGAATTTACATCTTTGGCGTGACTTTTTCTGAACCGTAACAAAGGTTAAGATGTAACACACCTGCCAACATGCTGCTAAGAAATTCAGTTCCATTTTACTGGAGAGAGTTTGATAAAAATGTGCAGCAGCTCTGGAACGGAGGTCTGCAATTCCCTAAAAGTTGGGCTTGTTTAATTTTCTGTTGTTGTCACTGAGTCCAGAAATATGGCGTTTGTAGATGCTGCCAAGCCACTATTCCCACTAAATTAATTAAAGAGTTATTTCGACAGCTCTGCGTTTCCTCCACGCTCTTTTTGAATCAACACTCAGCCTGATGGCTCTGTTTACACTAAACATTGTGGTCAGAACCAGGACCAGAGCAGCAGCCACATTATTTCTATGTGTTTTGATGAGTCTGCTGATGATTCCATCACTGCGAGCGTTTTTGTAGAAGACATCTCAATTTCAGCCAGACAACATGATGTTGCACCTTTTATTTTCCTGAGATGAATGTCTGAGCTGCTGTTCTTGTCAAAGAAAATAACCTCCTATCCATCTCTTTCTCCCTCTTCTTCTATCTGCTCCTTTTTCTCAGATCTCGCTGTAATTCTGTGGACGCATGAGAAAACAATGCTCCTGATTGGATCCTCTGCATGCTTCTACATGTAAGCCACATTGTAATATGGCTTTTTATTCCTATGTGATGATGAAAAATGTTCACGTAGGAATCGAAGCCGTTTTACATGTGGTGAGAGAGCGACGAGACGGAAGCGGGAGCCGCTGGCCGACATATGGTGGATGAATGTATCTGTCTTCTGTTAAATGCTTCCCTGTAGTAAAGGTACATTTATGCTCATGTTTTAGATGATGAGTGAACCCACTGATGTGCTCATCTGAGAGAAAGGAAAAGGAAAAAAAAAGTCAGATTTTGTTTGTGTGTGCACCTGTTTTTGCCTCCAGGCACAAGCAGCTTCCACCGTTTGATGCATGTGGTGACAGATGCAGTCCGCAGGGAAGCAGGAACATTTGCAAAACATCCCAATAAGGAAAAAATAAAACAAAGCGAAGAGAAATGAGAGACCAATACAGATCTTTAATAACCAACTGTAAAGAAGGCACTTAGTGAACCACTTTACAAACTTACAAAGAGGCATGGCATTTCCCTTTCTTTTCAATATCATTCATTTTGCACATTATTAAAATAAAACTTTGACATGAAGCATTACACCAAACAATCTACCTACAATATTATACAATGAAGGTACATACAGTATAAACAAGATAAAGCACCTTTGTTGTCCTAGTAAATACTATTAATAATTAAACATTTGGAGTTACAGACACAGATAAATGAGTTTGTCATTTGTGTGTGGTATCATCAGTGCATGGAAAGAACTCCGAATACAGGTTTTTGGACTTGTGTGCACCTGAGTTTATACTCCAGAAGCTGTCCTAATTGTGAGTCCTATCAGCGTACGTATGAATGACTTGGATGGTTTATACAGTATGTTCAATAAAATACAGTCAGATGTATAAACTGTAACTGCTACAGATCTCGTGCTCCCTTCTGAGGATAATAGCGTTCACATTACAGATTAACAACATGTAGCACCAGGCGATGTTTAGACGACACGTCTGTGATAATGAATGTCGATGCAGTACAGTAAAGTTAAAATACAAAAGGAGTATGTTGCAAGCATGTAGGTGCACAATTAAGTGTCCATGTAAGGAACGACATGATTTAGTCCTTTGGCAGAATGATTCTTGTAATAAATGCAAAAATGGATTTCTTAAAACATGTGTTTTCAAGTATTCTTTTTTTCCTTTAGGTAAATGAAGTATAATCTCTGATTTCCCCCCAAATTCCTCTGCCGTTTGTCCTCACATTTGTGTAATAAAAACACATGTACAAAGACATAAAGTGACTATGGAAGTATTTAAAGATAGCATTTCACAGAAAAGAGCTGTGCAATCTCATTCACCATAATGAATTGTCTTAAACATTTATAACTGAAAATTTACAGACTCCTATTCACAGATCCCTCACCCCCCCTCAGTTAATAGATTCTGACGTGTCCTTCCTCAAAGGAATCTTGAAGCTGGTGAGTTTTTGACCAAACAGCTGACTCAGAAGGTGGTTCTGGGACTCCGCTGTTCGATACGAGTTACTCTCCACTGACCTGACCCCCATCTTTGGCCTTGGCTTATTCAAAGAGTTGTTCATAGGAACTGAAGACACTTTAGATACAGGAGAATGCACGGATCTCCCATGAGGTCCCTTTTTGAGTTTATAATCCCCGTTTTGAGACACGATAATGTCTGTTTTCTTTGGTGAACAGCTTTCGAGCAAACCTCTTTTTGACTGTAAGCTCAGGTTCACATTCTTGCACTTGGAAACAATTTTGTTGCTGACGACGTCGTCCCGTACCGAGGACAGCACGGGGTACTCGTTGGCTCCGTCCGACTTTCTTTGCATGGATGAGTTTGCACACTTACTCGGGCGAAATTTCTTTTTGGCTTTAGCATCGATAGAAAAGTTTTCCTGTGCAGCTGGAGACGAAACCCGCTGCAGAATGTGTGCAGATTTCACGTCCTTCCGTCTCTTCTGTGGTTTGACTAAGTCCTTGTCCTCATTTGTGGTTGATGCCAGGAGGGAAACCTTGGCGTGGATGACTGGAGTTGATTCTGCAGGCTTTGCACCGCTCGTTGTGGAGCTGGTTTTAGTGTTGTCAGTTGTTGTAACTGGAGCAGCATTGTTTTTCATCTGACTGCTACTTTCCTGCTCAACAACACGAGATGATACCTGCTGTTTACTGTCATTACAAGACAACGTGTGGCGCCTCAGCTCATCATCCTCCTGTTGGTTTGTCTCCTCAGCAGCTAATTCAGGCTTTGCAGACTCAGGTGTCTTCAGAAGGATTTGATTTTCTGTCGAGCTGACAGAACACTTCTCTGTAGCTGGAGGCAAATCTGTTTTACCTTCAGTTTCAGTAGTGTCACCTTCCTTAGCTTTCATTACTCCTCTCTCACTACAACTTTCTTTAGACCATGACGTTTCCTCTGCTCTGATGCAGACGGACTCATTCTCCTCTTTGACATCACATGGTTCACAAACTGATTCCTCATTGCCCTTCATATCATGATCAGCTGAGGGATTCAGGTCTGTTTCCTCCTCCTTGGGTGTAGCAGACTCAGGGTGAACACCGTTCTCCAGCTGACAGCATTCTGCAGAAATGTCCTCCGTCTTCACATTTGTGTTGTTTGAGTTGTTGTATTCGTTGGCGAATGTCTGAGTAGAATCATCGGCGGTGGACGCCAAGAGCTTTGAAGACTGTGTTTCAGTATTTTGATTTAAGTGCACTGAGCTCAGACTGGCGATGCCGCTGTCGGAGCTGTTTTCTGGCAAACTGTCAGAGAGAATTCTCCTCTTCTTACTTGCAGGCGAATCACATTCATTTTCTTTGGACACAGATGCTTTGACAGGTCTGAGAACGCCTCGGAATTTGAAAATTTTGTTCCCCCCTGACAGGTGCTTCTCCATGTGACGATCAAATTGCTCTTTCTTGGAAAAGGTGTAGTTGCAGGTGCTGCAGATGAAGGACTTTTTAATCACATGCATGACGTCGGCACAGAGCTCGCAGGTGTAAAGCGTCGTGTGTTTGGATTCCAGCTCATCCACCACATCGTGGGCTCTCCTCAGATGCTCTTTGAGATCCTGGGCCTCCTGATAAGAGACGGGGCATTTGTGGCATAGGAAAATCCTCTCCAGGTTGTGCACCACTAAATGCCTCTGGAGCTTGAAAGGTTTGGGGAACTGTTTCCCACAGTGGTGGCAGTCTCTTGACGGGTCTTTACAGTTGGGATGCATCTCCACACTCTTTGTTGTTTCCGTTTTGTGCAGGACCTCGAGCGGGGTTAACGTGCTCTGCTTTCCACTTCCTCCACTGCTGCTTTTAGTTTTATGCAGCTTAGCCTCAGTCCCCTCAGTGCTATCTGCAGATACAGACTTCTCATGTTCTTTGGTGACTTTATTGGACTCTCTACTGGTTTTACTGGGCCGTTGCTGCATGATTGAGGATATAAAGTTCTTCACTGCTGTCTCTTGCATGATGCACCCTTGAAGACCCAACATGGAGCCTTGAGTCTGACCTCTCCTGGCAAACTGAGTAGCATGTTCTCGTAGGTGCTCATTGTACATCCACACATCTGATATCTCCTTTAGGCACATGCCACAGGTCCAGATCCCCGTCTTGTTCTTGGCGTGTTTCTCCCTCAGGTGGTCTCTCAGCTGCTCCCTGGAGCTAAACTTGCGCTGGACGCACATGTAACAGGTCGGGGGTGGAGAGGGGTTGTGGGAGAGTTTGTGGAAGTTCAGCTCACCAAGCGTGAGGAACCAAGTGAAACACACTTTGCATTTATACTGTTTATCTTTGACCTTCATTCCTCCATCTTGCCGTTTCCTTCCTCGTCGCTCTGACGCCTTCTTGGACTTTTCATCATCTTTGCCGTCCACATCTGGAGCTTTGAGAGGAGGAGCCACAGAGATTTCCTTATCGGAGTCAAAGAACTGAATGTCGGGAAGCTGAAACGTGGTGTTGATGTTTTGGATGTCGATGCTGTGGAAGGTTTGTGGACCTTCTGAGACACACGGCTTCACAGTGCAGGGAGCAGCTGGCAGAGGACAGGACTCGCTCTGCACTTCTTCTGGTTTACAAAGGCTGGGTTCAGAAGTTACTGATGAGCAGGCATTAAAACCAATAAAGTCACAGGAGCTGCTCCATTCAGCTGTAGATTTATCAACAGTGCTCCCCAGAGGGTTCAACAGGTCACCGCTCAGCTCTCTGACAGCTTCGTGGACACCCTGCTCATCACTCGCTTTAACATCTGCTATTGGTTTACCATCAGCCTTTAATGTGCTGTTGTGGCACATGTTTAGCATGATGGCGTCATCAATGGAAATGGTCTCATATTCACAGTGGTTGGTTTGAGGGTTGGCGGTCTGCTCAGCTTCCACGTACTGATCATTATGCTGCACGAAGGTTTCAGGAGGAGGGAAGTCTCCAGTCACGTCTAAGTGGAGAGATAACTTCGGCCTTTTGTTTCTCTTGCTGTAAACCCTCGGGCACTTTTTCCTCTTCGCCTCCTCGTCTCTGGGGAACAGCTGAGAGAATGTAGTGTCGTCGTCAAGTATGGCTCTGAGGTCCGGACTAATGCTGGGAGGACTGGGAGGGGAGGGAGGGATTAGATTGTCAGAGGGGCTCTTGTTTTTCTCACATTTAACCTCTGTTGACACATTTCTAAGAATCTCCAGGGCGAAGCTGTCCTCTGCTGCTTTCACTTCACACATCTCCTCCACGGAGCACAGACTCTTCCCGGACTCCTCACATCCTCCAATTACTTCCTCCTCTGCCTTTTCAGCATTAATGTCCGTACACTCGTCTAAATATGCCATCTTCGTCACGCTCGCACACTTCATCGCCTCCGTGTCGGCGAACTGATTGTGCCCCACAGTTTCGCTGAGCGAATTAGTCTCTTTTGTTGGAGTCTGGGTCGTATTGTTAAAAGCTGCATCTGAAGAAACACATTGAGGGAATTCTTCTGTTCGAGCAACTCTTCTGTCATTGATTTTTACCTCGGGGGATTTGCCGTGCTCCTGCAGCGTGCTGTTTTTGAATTCAGGAGTTATGGTTTGAAGAATGTCTGTTTTTAATATATTCAGCAGCTCATCAGAGAAGAGGTCAGGATGCAGCTCACTGTTTTTGTTCTTTCTAGCTTTGTTGTTCCTTTTTGCCTTTGCTGGCAGCAGGGAGTTTTGATGGCTCATCTCATCCACTGCCACTGCACTCGTCTCAGTCGCCATCTCCTCCAGGACCGGCTCGGGCGCTGCTGCTTTAGATATGAGAGAGCCACTTATCTCAGGCAGCCCATCTATTTTTGTTGGGAAACAAGTCTGTGAATCATCTTTATGCTTTTTCTCTGTAGTTTGCGATGCTTCATAAATAAGCGTAGTCCCCTGATGGCTTGATGTTGTGCTCTGTGGGCCAAGGCATTTTTCAGCCCTGACCGAGTGCTTCATGGCCTTGTGTCTCTTTAAGCCTGGCACAGTTCTGAAACACATAAAACAAATCTCACAGAGCACTTTACCCTGTTGATCGCTGCTCTGTGTCTTCTTCTGTGGCGTTTCTTTGTGAAGTGTTTGTTGCTTCTCTGATTGGTCCGCTGGAGGTGGCTCGTTCTCACAGACGAGTGGTTTAGAAGTGGGCAGATCATCTGAAACTTCTTTTTCGAGAGGGGTACTGTCTTCAGAAGAAGCATGGTGAGATTGTAAAATCCCAGTTTCAGCTTCGCTCAGGAGGTCAGCCTCCAAGCTCGTCTTTGCATCTCCGTCTGAAGAATGGATTTTCTTAATCTCATTTGTGAGACCCAAAGAAAAACACGTGAACCTCAGAGGCTCATCAGATGGATGAAGTTTAGCTCCAGGATCTGCATTCAGTGACATTCCTGTTTCTGTCCCGGATTGGTTAAAAATCAGTGCAGCATTGACGTCTAAGTCACATGATTCACAGTCACCTCCAGGCCTCTCCTTGGCACCGAGAGTTTCCTCAGGTTTGCTGGCAGGTGAGATTGGAATGTAGTCATATTGATTCAGCTGCTGAGCTTCATCTGAGAGGACGTTGTAGTTCAGAGGGCTAAGCTTTAAATCATACATCAGATCGCTCTTTTCAAGTCCGTCTGTCACCTCCGGTGGTTCTGCTGCGCTGCTCACAGGAAGAGGAGAGGATCCGAGTGGTTCAGAGATTTCACACTCTGTGATTCTTAAGTCCAACTGAGGTGTGTTTATCAGAGAGCGGTCCATCTCCGCTTTTAACGAATCGCTGTTTACAGCCTCTTGCAGGTTTTGGTTGACATCTTTTAATAAAGGAGATGCTGCATTTTCAGGCCCTTGATCATTATATTTATTACTGCATTTATTTTTGGACTCACAGAAATCCTTTTCCAAGTCGAATTTCTGCATGGGTTGTTGAGGAGAGATTAATAGCAGAGGAGCGGTGGATGGGGAAGCGTCTAAAAAGATTTGGTGGCTTTCTTCTGCTGCCTCTCTGCACGGAGAGTTTTGATGACTTGCCATGAAATCAACAGGAAGATGCTCTTTGATGTCCTGAACGTTCAGCATCTCTTCTTCTTTCTGAGTAGACTCAAAGTCGAGACCTACATCAGTTTTTAATGACTCATTAAACTGAGCCATTTTGCAGGAATCGCTGTTAATGATGCCATCAGACTGTGACAGGATCAACAGATTGCTTTGTCCCTCTGCAGACTGGGTGTCATGGAGGGGTGAGCAGCAACTTAATGTGTTCGTTTTCAGCAGTATGGGACTGCAGGGCTCGTCTGTGGTGACCAGCTCTAACGACATGTTTGTTTCAGTGAATGTATTTGAAGGGTTGGAGGTTTTAGAGGGAGAAATTGCTCTTAAATGACTGTGTTTTGATGTGATTTCCTCAACCATGTCATCTGAGCATGCAACTCTCAGTTCACCAGCTTGTGATGAGCTAATTTCTTCAGGTTTGTCATCAGTGGATTGTTGCTCCATTGCAGCTTTGATCACATCAGCCATTTTGTTGTCAATCTCTTGAGTGGGATCGGGCAGCGCTGGTGATGAAGGACAACCTTCAGGTTGGAAAGTGATCGACTTTACCGCCTCTGCTTCCTCATCTGTAGGTGAATACCCTCCGACGTCACTGTTGTTTTTAATCATCTGATTTAAATGCTCCTCTGCAGACTTTTCAAACTCCTGTGAATGGCGGGTCAGAGCACTCGAGCAGCGGGCAGCCTCGGTCAAATGACTGTTTGTTGTGATATCCTCTTCTGATGCGACTTTAGGCTCTGCCTCGTAATCCCCGTTCTCTGCGGGTTCATTTGGCTGCGATGAAATTGGCTGGTTGCAGCCGACTGAAGGGTCAGTCTCATTGGAGAGAGATGCCTGTGACTCATCGAGAATGAATTCAATTTCATCCTTCCGCTCATTGATATTTGGAAAAGATGAAATATTCTCTTTTGTGGTAATTGCTTCCTTTTCGCAGCGATCTTCTCTCTCAACTGCACCAGTGGCCTGACATTCAGTTTCTTCATGTTGTTGACTTGAGAGAGGGTTGACATTTGGCTCCTGATGTGCTGATATAACAGGTTCTTTTTGGAATATAGAGTCTGAAATCACCTCCAGGCTTTTCATGAGGTTTTCTGTGTATCGTCTCTGTTCTAAAATCTCCTCCTTTGTTTCGACAGGTGTCTCCTTTTCTGCACTTCTGTCTCTTAATTTTGGGTCATGGTGGAGCTGCTTGTGTTTGTGTGCTGCTGCATCATTAGGAACTGGGCTGTCAATGCTGTGATTCTCTCCTATTAACTCAAACTGGAATCCTCCGGTCCATGGGAGGTCTGGTTCAGTGAAAGGCTCCGGAGGCATTCTAGAAACCAGTGGATCTATTGTTTGCACTGGGCACTTCCCAGTCAGACCTCTGCATTCACTCTCAGAGTCATCACCCAGTCGTAAAGGGGAAAATTTGCTCATTTGTAGTTGTTTGGAGGCATCCTGATCCAGCAGAGTCGGGCTTTCCAACTTGGTTGTCTGCAGCTGGTTTTCAAGCTCGTTCACTATTCTCTTTATCTCCAGCTCATCTTCTGATACACAGCTGTTGAAAGTTGCACTGTAGTCAATTATTTTTTCTGGCAGAGACAAAGGAATGTGATTGTAGTCTGTCTTCTTTTCATTCGGCTTCTCAGAACTGCCTTTGTAAGGTGATATCTCATCTCGTAGCACGGGGTTGACCATGAGGTTCCAGTCTCTTTGTTCCAGAAAAGGAGAAAAAGACGACACAAACTCCTCCTTTTTTTCAGCCGCGTTCTCTAAAGAAGGGAAACCCTCTTTGTGAATGGTGTTCTCTGAGTACAGACTGCTGTCGAATCCCGTGAGGTCCCCAAATATTGACGAGGTGTCAAACGAAAGTGGGGACTTTATGAGGCCTTGCTCCTGGTCCAGTGGGTAGGGCATCAGGTGGAGTGCATCTTTTTGGCTTTCAGTGGGGGACAGACACACCTCATCCATCAAAGATGTGCAAAGAGATGCAGGTCTGTGTGTGTCTAGGTCATTGACTAAAATAATGGCCTCCTTCACCGTGCAGACACTGTCACTCTGTTTCTCCAATGTGGCACTGCCTGATAGCTTGGGCAGCGTGACTTGTGGCTCTTCTTCTCTTTTGTTTGTAGGGTTTCTGCCAACATTAAAATCAGCTTCTTTGGTGATAAAATCAGTTTCTTTGGTGATAGTGGGAGAGTGTGAACCGACCTCTAACGTCTTACTATCTGTGCTGCTGAACAGCTCTGTGTTCAGTTTCTCGGCTCTCTGTTTGGTGTTTCTGTCTGCTGAGTCAGACTCTTTCTTACGAGACATGACTTTTTCCTTTGATTTTGTATGAGAGCTTCCTCTTCTTTCACAGCTCTTTATTGTATCTCTTGCTTTTTGTGAGGATGTCAGCGGATCAGCAACTTCAGGACTTGACTGATTTTTCTTTGGGTCCTCTGCACTCTCTTTGCCATCAGAAGGGACGGCCTTGTCGGCGTTATATTTCTTGACGGATTTGGTGAATGTCAGTGCTAGCGTGCTGGACTCTTTAAATAACTTCTGCAGGGTGGACCTGTCATGGATTTTCTGTTCTGGAGACTCTTTCTTTTTGTCTGTCCTCTTCTCGCTGTCTGAGTCAGTGCGGTCAGTGCTTTTGGGGCTGTTGATGCCGTCGCTCGACAAACTCACAGATGTGCTGAGGTCACTGCTTGTGGATGACCTGCTGCCTCTCCTCCTGAGTTTTTGAAGAGAACCACGTTTGTCAGGGTTGAGACACAACTCCTCGCTTTTTTTCATCTCAAAGCACTCCTTCGACTCGTGTCTCCACGCCGCCTGGTCCCTCTCGCTCCTCGCTCGCCATTTACACTGTTTGGTGTACGTGTATTTGCAGCGGCTGCTTTGATTCAACCGGCCCTGGCTCGCTATCTTTACAGGCTCGCATTCATCATCCGAGTCCGAGACGTAGTCGTACTCTCCAAAAGCAGGGTTCTGCACCGCGGGGGGGAGTCTCTCCATCACTAAGGAGAACTGAAGGTTTTTAGTTCCTTTAACATGCAGCTTGTGGAGTTTGTTTTTTTGTTGAACTATTTTGTGAATCAGTTCTTTGCTCCAGGTGCCCCCTCCAGTGCTTTTCCTCTTGCTTTCTTTAGCTGTAGTTTTTGAGTTTGGAGACGTGGAGACCTGTGAGGGTGCTGACCCTCGAAGTGCAGGGGTGTCCTGAAAGCTTTTTAAACCACAACGCTCAGAAAACTTGCTGGATAACAGAAACCTTTGTGTGCTCGTGTTTTTGTCCTCGCTCTTACACAGCTTTCTTGCCTCCTTCACTTTGCTCTCTTGTTCCCACGTCTTCTCCCTTGAGGCGATTCTTGAATTTTTATGAGAGACTTCTTTTTTAATGTTAATTTTCTCATCTTCTTCCAAATTCATGGACATTTTCTCGTGGCTCTCAGCATCGGAGTCATAACAATACTTTCCTTGTGCGAAAGATCTTTGGTCGGCTGCTTGTTTGCTTTTGCTCTCAAAGACTACGGCTTCTTTTGTTTTCAGAGATTGCTTGCTTGAGGATGTTTTGACAGTGGTGAGGTCATCATCAACAAACGCATCAATAAAGCTGCTGTCTATCTCGGCGTTGTCTGACTGATAGCCCAGTCCATTCAGGGCTTCTGTTATCAGGCTGTCTAATTTGGCATCCTCCATTTCCAGATCTGGGAGAGGAACAGGAAGGTTACCAGGACTGGAGAACAAATTGAGTTTTAGTGGGTCATCTTTACTGTCTCCTTTTGTTTCATTTTCAGAAATCAGTTCTCCGTTTTTGTTGAGGCCCAACAAAGACAGGTGAAGGTCAGACGGACATCTTGACAGAGACATGTTTGTTGGAGCTGCTTTAACTGGTTCTGTGTGAAACTTTCTATTTTCCTCCATCTTTGACATGTCTTTGAGGTCATTATGTGTGAACGTGTGCTGAACACAATACTGCTTGTGGCCTAAAAATGAGGCCAGGTTGTTGAAGTTCTGATCACACTGTTTGCACGTTAAGAGCCCATCTAGCTGATCCAGATTTGCTGTGGCTAATGAGCTGGCTAGGAGCTGATGAGAGGAGTAGGGTGGAGGAGGCTGATGATGCTCCACCCCAAAACTATCCACGTAACCTTTGCTTCCATCCATAGCCGTCTTTGGATGTGTGTTGTTTTGCATGTAGCCCATCATGTCTTCTTTGGGTCTGTCTGGCGTGTAGGGAAGGGTTCGGGGAGGCTCAGGATGGAACTGGTGAGAGTGTGTGCTCAGGTGGTCTGAAGGAATCGGAGCTTTACCTTGTGGTTGGTGGTAGAACGGGTGAGGCGGGGTAGGTTTCGACATCTGGCTGTCCTCTGAACTGACATTAACTGGGCTGGTGGAAGCTGGGGAGAGGGAGGAGCAGGTGCTACTGGATGCAGGGTTATGAACTGGGGAGGGTAAGGGGGACTCGTATGGGGACACCCTCATGAGCCCTATAGGTGGGACCTGTAACGGCGGGTAGCTGTAGTGTCTCGATGGAGCTGCTGTGAGAGGCTGATTAAGTCCAAAGTATGTGGATTTATTCTTGGACTCACATAGCTGTGTGTGGCTCATCTCGACTTTAAAGGCTGAGACTGTGTTACTGGTGTGTTTTACAGTTTCCTGTCTTTGGTTTGAAAGCCCATCAGCACCTCTGCTGTTCTGAAACGGGCTGGGGTTTTTTAGGGAGTTATTTTTATGTGATTTACTCTCATCCTGCCAGTCAGATGAGGAGACTATGTAGGCCAGTTTTTGATTGCTCATTTGCCTTGAAGACTCTATCCTGGTTGGGTTAGGCAGGGCGGAGCCTGGCCGTATCTGCTGCCAGGGCATCCTGCTACCTTTAGATGAGTTTGGCCTGTGGTCGATAGTCGTCTGGTTGTGAAACTGAAACTTCTCATTCATATCAGTGTAATGAATTGTGTTTTGATCAGCTGGTGTGTATGTTTTATTAAGCCCCTCCCACGAGTGCTGCAACCTGTTCAGAGCCTTATTGTTGATGCTTTTATCAAAAGACATTGAGCCTGTGCAAACGGTACCGACTGCAGGATTGCTAAATGTTCTGTTGGGAAAGTGCATTGGAGAGCCAGGAGCGTGTGAAATATTCCTTGGGTGTACTCCACCTTGCATGAGTGTTCTTTGGCTGGCAGCTGTGTCTTTGGGGTGACAGTTTCTTTTACTCCCAGAGGTGATGGCTGCATCCTGACTGTCTGTCTGTGCAATATTTTCTGTGCTCTCAGGTAGAGCGGGCTTCCCCTGCTCTGACTGCTGTGAGCTGGAGCCGGAGCTGTCACTGCTGGGTGAGTCTTCACTCAGATTCCTGGGACACTGGATGGATGAAGCCACTGCTTGAATAAATTGGGACTGCGGGGGATGGGGATAAGAGCTTCTATCCTCTGGCTGATGTTCATTAGTGAACTGAGTGCTGTTCTGAGCAATGTTTTGCCCGTCTCCAGGAGCAAAGGGAAACGAGTTGTGTGTGGCGTGAACAGAGCCCAGTGAAGAGTTTGTAAGGTCTTTGGATTGAGGGTTCTGTTCACAGGGAAAGGAGTCAGAGGGGGACTGATCCAGTAAATGGTATCCATACTGAAATGGACCAGGCATAAAGGCACTTGTCTTACTGGTTTCTGGGAGAGACGTGGATTTTTGTGATAAAATCCCATAACTAGCACCATTAAAAGTCCTTTCAGGAGACTGCCATGCATTTGAGCCACTTAGCTGACAGTCTGTCAGGATCAGCTGGCCACCAGTCTGTGCACTGTTGTTCTCCATTGATGATTGCTGCTGTGACAGAGGTGGGTGCGGGTGGGGTGCTACTCCACTTGAGGAACCCAGTGGCTGTGAGGTATAGCTTGGAGAGGTAATGTTAGGGGGATTCTCCTGGAAGAAGCGACTGTAGCTGAGCTCTTCTGGCTGCAGTTCAACCTCTCTCTCTGGCATACTGGGAACGTGGAATCTGTAGTTGCCCGAGACTGGGCCACGACCGGTTTCCAACTGCTTGGGTGGCAGAACCTTCTGTTGTGGGTAGGCGATACCAATAGTGCGTGGATTTGTAATGCTTAGTCTGTACAGCTGCTGTGGGTTTCCACGCTCTGTCTTTCCTGACCGCTTCCCCTTCTCCCGGCTGCGGCCCTTTCCACTTGGTGACTGGGGACTGCTTTTTCCACTCAACCAGGTCCTGTCAGTGACACATTTTGATCTGTTCTGGAGTGATCTGAAGTCTATCTTCCCCGTCTGCTGTGGCCGTATGACAGCTTCCCGCTGCTGAGGACAGTCCCTTTCTTTCTCTATGTTTTCAGCTTTAGCCTCTCTGCTGCTGAGTCTGGCCTCAGTGCCTGTGCTTGAAAAGTGATCCAAAGACCCCTTTGTGGTTTTGTCACTCTGCTGTTCCAGTGCAGTGCCCTCATCCTGCTGTTTGGACTCAGCATCCAGCTTTTTGACTGCATGCATCCGGTGAGTCTCTCCTGCCATGGTGCACAGTCTGTGCTGTGAAGGCCTGGTCCTCAGAATTGCTATCTGAGATTCAGGGACATCCTCTTCTGGATAATGGGATTTAGTAGACGTCCAGTGGCAGGAACTGCAGGGACAGGGCTGCTCGATGGAAGCTCATCTCTTTACCCTCATCGTGGATCGAGGCTCTGGCACTGAAGCAACACAGACCTGGAAGAAAAAGAGAACAAAAAGATTAAATAACATGCTTTTCCTTTATAGATTATTAAAAGATAATAACATGTTATATATGCATCTTGTTAAATATGAAGTCAAAGGAATAATAATAAATATATATAATTGACTTTTTAGTTAGTTTAAGTATTTGCTGCCACTGACTTCATTTTTAAACTATTTTTTGTACCAGTAGAAATCGTTACTATTTAAGACCTAACTTGAGCAATTTTCCCACAATTAAATTTTTGTGTCCAAGGTCCTAATAAAAGTAAAAAACTAAGCACACACACACACACACACACACACACACACACACACACACACACACACACACACACACACACACACACACACACACACACACACACACACACACACACACACACACACACAAATATAATGTTTTGACCGTTTATGTCAAGAGACAATGTTTCTGGTTTCAGTCAGCAGAGGGCACTATTGCATCAGAGCATCAGAGTGCAGATGAAGCTCAAAGGCTCAGTGAAAAAACATTTAAATTAAAATAAAAACTTATATTTCTGTTCACACTTGTCTTTATAGAGTTTATTTTCTGATAAGATCTTTTCATACAGATCATTCTGAGTGTTGAACGACTGCTACCTGATCGTGCATCATCTCCAAGTACCTGAACAACCAACAGTCACAAGAAACCAGTGCAGTTTTTAAAAGATGACTTTCACTACAGTACTGAATATGAGAAAAATACAGTACATGAGTCCAAAAAGGTTTGCCAGTAAATGAATCACAGACTCCTTAAGAGCAGGGACACAATGCCACAGTGTTCTGCTGCTACAGAGGGCTTCAGGTTTAGATCATGGAGGAATATCGAGGATTAGTCAGACAGCTCCTGGACAGTGAGAACTGTGAGCGTGCTGAAGTTTGTTGCCTTTCTCCCAAGCATTCCAGACAACTTCTCAGGTCTGAGTTTACTTTGGCCTTCTGCTTCCTTTGAGGTCCAACCAAATGATGCCAGGAGTTTGCACCAAAATGTAATTTTTAGGCCTGGTAACTAAACTTCCATCCAAACCTTCTGTCTGCCTCCTCTGGGTGTTACCACTGCTGGAGGTCATCTGTGGTTGGAGAGGCAACAGTTTATCCCCATTACAGCTACTGTCCATCACACTCTTGTAGCTTTACTGGAAAAAGTCTTTATCTAAAGGAGTGAGCACTAATTTTATGATGAAATCCCAGTCCTACTGTATAAAAGTTTAGCATATGAGTTCTGCTGCATGGGGCCTCTCCCTTGGGCCACGGCTGCTCAGAAGACTGTCAAATACACCTACTGCGAGATGCATTTTCTTGTCTGCACCATCAATTTCCAGACTATCTGAGGAGTAGTCAAATGTGCAAAGATAAAACGATGCGGTAAATATCTCCATCCTCATAAATCTCTCAGGAGATTGCTTTTAAAACTTTAAGGGTCATTTTGGGCTCAGCACGTGATTTCGTTTCCTTCCAGAAAGGCTCTTTATCAGTGCGGAGGATTACGTTTGAACAGCTAACTTATGGTATTTCTCAGTGCATCTCAAAAAACTAGAATATCGTGAAAAAGTTCAATATTTTTAGCCACTTTCTTCAAAAACTGGACTATACTGGAATAGCTATAGTCTATGTCAACTGTCTGCAATAGAAAGGTTAGAATTACGTCTTTTTATAAGAATGCAACCTTACAATCAAAAAGTTGGATAAGACTCTCCTTTTGTTCCTTAAGAGGAACTTGCTCTGGTGTGTTTCCTTGTCTCATCTTCTTGTAAGCCTTCCACAGGTATTTAACAGGTTGAGAGGGAAGCTTTAAGCTAAGAGCCGACTGGGTTTTGGCCTGGTTGTGAAAAATCACATCCCCTTTGCATCTCTGCAGAATCTAAAAGCCAGTGTCTGCTGGTATCTCTGCCACGGGTCGGGGGAACTGGGGTTAAAGGCCCTGCCAGCAGCTCCAGTGGGTAATGCTTGATCTAGTTCTGCAAAGTCAACAGTCACAATCATAAATCATTGCCACGATTGTATTTGCCTAGACTTGGGGTTGCGGTTTGAGCCTTTGAATGAATGCCTCCAACAAAAAGAGAAGTATGAGTATCACAAGGACCTTAAAAAAGTAGCACCAAAGCCTGAGCTGTCAGTTTGCAAAGAGTTTGAGGTCATTGACGTCCTCACAAATGCCTTGTCCACTTCCCCAGCCGGCTGCAGCTCAGTAAATCTTCTGCATCAGTTTTCCCCACATGAGTCAGATTTACTTCATACACAGACTTAAGAGCACAATAATCTGCCGACTTTGTGGCGTCTTTGACATGGTTTGTTCAATTTTATCTTGAAAAGCATAAATTGCTGTTGGACTGCATATAAAGAAATCATGGCGGTGACAAAATTGCCAGCTGGGCACAACCTGATATCAAATCTTCAGCGACTAGTCTAAAATTTGTTCCATAAAATTGTGCTTTAGCGGGGTTTTACAAGTCAATTAAGACCGTGTGTATGTGTGTTCTTTAAGCCTCTTGTCAAATCACCAAGTCTCTCAAACAGTGGCGCCCCATATGGCTCAGCCACAACACCACCCTGATGCGTGAGACTGCTGAGTGCTTAAAAACTGGTGCATTTGTGGTATAAACCCATATAAACCTTGTTTTTTTTCCTTTTTTTCTTCTTCATTACTTTCAGAGGGGTTAGTGTTGGTTTCTCACAGGAATGAGGGAGTAGGTAAAAGGTGCTTGAATGAGAAGTCAATTTCCTGAAAGTCTTTTTCCTGCTATTTTTGTGCAGGATGTATGCAGTGTTGGCTTGAGTGAATAAATGGTGGTAGCGCTGTGAAAATCACTGTTCATTCATCACATTCTTGACTTACGTAACTGCTTTTGCACTTTCTATTTTTATGTGGTAATACCCCCAAAATAAGCTCAATTTTTCTCAAAGTTGGCAAAATAAATCTAAAACTGTTCAGCACTGGTGTTGATACAGGCTGTAAAAGTGCCTTCTAGTCGCCAAGATTGACATTTGCGTAGATGCTACCTGTTAAATCCTGAATAGAAAAACTCAACAAGCTGAGCAATCCACTCCTACAAACAATGGCTTCCTTATAATAATGAAGAACTTTTCTATTTTCATCTTTTCCAGATGCTTGCACGCTGAAATATCATCACAAAGTGTTCTCAGAGATCAGAGAGGAGGAGAAGACAGATGAAGATGAGAGATGATGAGGTCAGAGACGGTAGAGAGGAGAGGAAACGCAGGGAATGCCATTAAAGAGTGTGGAGACGCCACAAGGTTACAGAAAACAAAAAGAGACTGGGCGCTGGGGGATCAGGTGGCAGAATGAAAACTGTCTGACTGCTGTCCTCACACCTCTTCCAGCGCACGTGGTCCAGTGAAGGGAATGCACAGTGTGAACGCCTGGCCCGGGGCCCGTGCTGCTGGGGCGCGCCGCCAAAACCTCGGTCAGCTCGCCTGCCTACTCCTCTGTATTTTTGGAAACATCTATTATGCAAGTATTTTGCCTTTAAGATCTCAGCGCTTATATCAGTTTGAAGGCAAAGAAGAGGAGGAGAGAGTCCGGATCACTTTCCAAACCCAACGACCACACAGTTATTAAAACGGAAGCTCCTGATGTGGACGTGTGAACAGCAGAGGGCTTTCAGTTGTTTGAAACCTCCATCTCTCCATTTATTATCAGGATAATTAACGAGTCAGCAGCTTTCAGCTGGTGACGTTTTGTCAGAGGCCTTCAGAATATTGCAAAGATGTCTCAGCACTTGAAGTGAAACAGTGAGCACAGTTATACTTTGACCCAAACCCCACCCTTCACACAGTGTGGTTAACTGCTCAGTGGGGAAGATGCAGGGAGCATGTGTGTGTGTCTAAGGGGTTTTGGCGTGTAATTCCAGAGGCTCCCCTC
This sequence comes from Callopanchax toddi, assembly GCA_006937965.1. Classification (NCBI taxonomy): domain Eukaryota; kingdom Metazoa; phylum Chordata; class Actinopteri; order Cyprinodontiformes; family Nothobranchiidae; genus Callopanchax; species Callopanchax toddi. Next base: position 617,294 of record SSNR01000114.1, read on the forward strand.
ACCCCCACCCTAGATTTTCCTCCTCCTCAGACAAACTTTTTCTTCTTTATTTTAACCACTGGATTTTGGACTCTGTCTGTTTCCATATTGCAAACCACAACATTCCACAAACATGATGGAATCTTTGTTTTAGAGCGCTTAAAGGTTATTTTTTCCTTTTTTTGACCCAGATTTCTTGGATTTCTGCATGTCTATGGAATATTACTTGTGTGGCCCTAAAAGGAATTAGGTATTGAGTGATCAGACTGTGAAACATGACTGAGTAGATAAGAATATTAGCCAACGGGTGACCTGGACAGAATTTCCTGGCTCCTATAACCACAGTAATCTCATCCTTAATAGACAAAATCCTCCAGTCAGGTGTTATTCTTCCTAAATTCTGTTTTCAATGTGTCAATATTGGCTTGTCCTTTCTTCTCCCTGGGCAAAAGTATTTGGTTGCCTTTCAAAATCATTAGGATTTTATTAAATGCAAAAGGAACTCGGAGGCAAAACGAGACAAGTGCTAAGCAGCCTCCAAAGTAATTACTGTGGTGATGTCTGGGGTTGCACTCTCACACATTAGGGGTGGATTTAATCAGAGTTCACTTAGTAATATACCACACACCATGGAGACAAAAAACACCAAAAGTCTCAATCTCTATTTAACTTTAGACCTACAAAATAAAAGCTGCAGAGACGTGTGACAAAACTTTGCTTGGTTGGAGAACAAACACACCAACAAACCATTACTCACAGAGCCTCGTCAACTTTATAACATTATTGATCTATATATGACTGCTATTTTAATATTTTTGCAACAATTAAGGCTAAATACGTGACTGGTAATTATTTTAAAGTTGACAATTTTTACAAATCTTCTGAAAACCTGGTGCCTTGTGTTTCATGACCCACATTAGAATCTAAAGGTTGCAAACCACTGATCCACACCAATTAAAGACAGCCCCATAGTTAACATGTTTTAACTGTGTTTTCACATGTTAGAGAACGTATGAGTCACACAACTAGTAAGAATGGGGATTGCAGTGAATTAGTGAGTTTTCAAATCAAAAATGACAATTCTGGGTCTTTTATAGTATCAACATGGAGACATCAGAGAGGGCAAAGTTTCTCTAATACATATATACTAGACCTTAGTACAAATTATACAATGCTAGCCCAAGGTTTGCCAGGTACATCAGTCAAGTCCAGCGCTAAGCATCTCGACTGCAATTTTCTGCTCATTTCTTATTTATTTCTGTGTATGCGTCTGTATCCTCATGATGTTTGACCCAGGTTAATGGGGTAACGTCTGCAAAATGACTCCAGATCACTTCAGCGTCTTTTTCTCTGCCTTTTCCGAGCAGCAGACAGACTTCCTTTTAGCCACAGACAGATAGCAATGATCTACAAGCGTGTCATTGGAGAGGTTTGGCTCTAATTTGCATATTAATAGGTCTCAGAATACTAAACAGAGCTAAAAATAGAGTTAACTCTACAGCATATTATGAGAAGATGGGATTATTTAATGAAAATGTTTTAAATATGTTTTTTTATTCATTAGATGTTCAGTTTTAGAGCTTAAATCATTTGCTACATGTATCCTAGCATTTGTTTAAAGGTAACAAATCACGGTGTTATTCTAAAATGGTCAGTGGGTCTGAAATATTAAATCTAAATGTGATGGATGGACCCCCCACAGCGCATGCAAACAAAGAGTGAGGGTTAAAATATGGCAAAGCGTTTCAAGTACGCCCTACAAGGAAACAATAAATCATTTGCTTAAAAAAGCAAAAAACAATAAAGAACAGAATTTTATTTTATAATCTCACCAGAAAACTTTCAGCTGTTTTAGATGAAAGGAAAACGACTTTTTTTAAAAATCTGGCAGAAATGAGACAAATATTAGAACACTTCTTTTCTGCGTTGACATAAATCCATGCATATGAGTGCAGTCCTGCAGACACCCCCACAAGCTGCAGCTTTATGAACTTTGTGTTTATCTTTAATCTAATGTAAACATTTTTGCAGTTCCACGGTCGCTCGGTAATTTCTACAAGCCTTACTTCACAGCCTCCCATTGATCAACGCTGCTTTAGAGAGGCATCATGGAGGAAGCTTTTTATTTATGAAGGAACTGCATGTTTTGCTCCATTACCTGAAGGAAGCCAGAGGCAGCGAGTGCAGTGTGGGGCCACCTCCACATAGGTGAAAGTCCAGAGATGAGACCGGGCCTGCAGAGGCAGAGTTACAGCCCGAGTGTCAGTGGCCTCTGGGGACTCAGCCTTTTCTTACTGACCCGTCACCCTCCTGCCCATGAATCACCGACCAAACTCACTGAAGAAAAGCATGCACAAACAGGCCGGTGTGTAGAGAGCTGGGTCTTCGTGCCACTACGTCTTGCCCCCTCCCCACCCCTACACACACAATGCATACATGGCAAAATAATTACTAAACATGATACTATTTGTTCAGCGTCACAAAAGTTCAATAATGGTTCTAACATGTGATGTGTGGTCGGTGCTTCCCAGTTGAAGCTAATGCTTTGACCAGTCGGGACGTTTTATATCCCTCTACAAAAGAACCGATCACAAACTCACCATTACGTCGAATCTAAAACATGTTTGAGACAAACGAAGGAGCTACAAGTACAATACATTTACACGGCCTGCTTCTCCTGCAGGTTGACAGGAGCTAATATCCAATGAAGAATATCAGGAGAAAGTGTTTTTCTGTCCCTTCAGGCAACACTCCTAACCCTTCACCTTCAGCTAAGACTTTTACTTGTAAGACAGAGCTTTCTTTGCATTCAACAAGAGGACAAACAGTCAGGTCTAAACTTGTGACGGCAAAGAGGGATTTTCCCTTAAACCTGGACAAAGTGGGCTACAGAAATCCACCGATGCCAAATAAAACAAGCTAATTTTCAAAAAATATACTTTTCCTGTGAGGTTAAAGAGCCGACAAATATACACAAGCGCCGTTTGTAAATGAACCTTTGGTCTAAGTTCATGTTAGCAATTAAGAGAGGAGAATGCTTTGAGTTTTATGTGACTTGGTGTGTGTGTGTAATCCTGTATACGTGAAAGAGGCTTGCTGTCTTGACGCATGCAAGTGCTTTCATGTATAATTTCACTGTACGTCGTGTGACTGACGTGCATTTTACGTTGTCAGGGGGAAACTCAAAGGCTTGTAGGTATAATGTTTCTTTATTAGCTCAGTGGATGGAGCCAAGTGTTTAAGTCTAATTTTACATCGAGGTCAAAGACTGGCACATAGACATTACAATCAAACGGGGATCAGATTCATGACAGGCAGTGATTCATTTCACATAAATCTGGCACTGATGTGAGCCGAGAGAAATAAATTAAAAGAGGACAAACAGGGTGGGACAAGGAGATGGCTTGAAAAGTGAGAACTCCTACATTCCTTTGCTTCAATCTAAAGCATCAGACGCCCCATCACGCTTCTCCTCTGTCTGTCTATCCTTCGTTTTCCAACCTACTTTCACATGAAAGCAAATTTCTTCAGTTTGGCATCAGGCCACAGGAAACCGAGGGGCAGGTTTGGTGCTGGGAGGAAACAAAAACATTTATAGAAGATTTAGGATGAATATTAGTGGAGCAGGAGAATGACTGGCAGTCACGACTTAATGCTAGAGGCAACAGAGCTAACCCAAAGAATAAGACCATGAGCTGAGGAGATCTGGAGTTAAGTGGTGTGGGGGCGAACCGGAGAAGTTTTTCTCTACGGCTTAATTCTACATCTTATAATAAGAAATGGTTAGAAAAGGCAGCAAAGAAGAAGGAAAAACACACACATTAATATATTTTCTCTGCCCCTCTTTTATTCTAGTGTCCAAATTGCTCCAATGCCAAAATCAGTATCCCTCTGGCCAATAGGAAAGAGGGAATTCCAGGCACAGTTTGCTTGAGTCAGAACCGGCATTTTCCAAATTCACTTGGCCTGTGTCTCTTTAAATAGCCTAAGGAAATATCCAAATGACCCAATTACGACTCAGGCTTACCTAAGTAGCCTGTGTCAGCATGACATGGTTTTTAAAAATATACACAAACCACAAAACAGCAGGATCTCGGTGGCAGTTGAGTACACTTTTCTTCTGTTTGATTTTTATTAGTGCGACCGTGAGCTGGATTTTCTCAGCGCCTGTGACGCTTTTATTTGTCTCTGGGATGTCGAGGTCAGTCAAGTCCTTTAAACGGTCTACCAGAGACATTTACTGTTGTAGATTTGACCAGACCGCCCCATTATTGTACGCTTCAGCTGTCCAAATCACAACTTCTGTTTCAGTGAGATGATTTACAAAAACAGTCAGAGCTCTGCTGAACTGTGACATCGATGGGCACTTATCCATAAAAGCTGCATAACCTGAATAAACATCATTAAAGAATTATTCCTGTTTTGGCATCCCAACACTTTGGTCCAAATCAGCTGCACCTAAAGTAGCGCTTGGAAACAACAACAATGAGGTTGAACAAAAGCCTTATTCATAAGAGCTGAGCTGTCATTTACAGACATTTCAGGAGGATTCTAACTTTAACCTTTAACTGTGTTTGTTTGTTTAGTGCTGTAGGAGACAAGGATCCTGGTAAAATCCTCACACACCGATGTTTGGACAAGTCATGACAGTTTAAAGTCAGTGTCTCACTGGGCTGTAACTGTTGGTGGCAAATTTCAAACAGTGCTGCCAACTCCTCATTAAGGAATGTAGCTGTTGGCTGTTCTAAAAGATGCTAAAAGTCACTAAACCTTGTCTGCACCTAATTTACATAAATTATAATGTGTGTGCAATTGTAAAGAATGTTGTAGAAGAGAGAAATAATATAACAGGAGAGTAATAAACTAAAAATCACCATAATGATGTTTAGAACTACAAATAACCTTTTTGCAATGAATTCTTGATTTTTTAAAAATGGTAAAATGCCAACCCTCTTTCTTTCTATGGGTTGGCTGATCAACCATACAGGATTTTTTTGCCGTCTGGACACAGACAGGGACTGCTGCACGAGGACGGGGCTGCCTGTGAGTGCTTTGGGACAAGGTAACGGAACATGGCAGCACGCGCTGCTTGTTTAGCATGCATGCGTTCCTGTCAGAGGTTCCAAAAGTCTCAAATAATCCCATAAAAAGAACAATACATTTCTCATTAATTGCTTTTTTGGATAAAGTCACTAAAGGGTCTGAACACATAGTGACAAAGTCATCAAGTTGGCAACAATGATTACAAATGGTGTTTGGGAGAGAGTTTCTAAAGTGTCTCAAAATGTTAACAATTTCCTTTCATGCATCACATCATGTTGCTTTAGTTCTGAAAATGTTCTCCTAAAATAATCTTGTCATCACAGGAGGTAGGAAGGCATCCCTTTAAAAGTGCAAGAAATGGGAGACAACTTTGGGAGGGATTGGTGAATAAATTCCAAACAAACGACACAGGAAAGTTTGGACAACTATAACAACTTATATATAAATAAGTCTCAGACCTCACATGGTCCAGCCATAATGACTCTGCACAATAAAGTGAGTAAAGGCAAAAAACATCTATAGATTTTAAAAAATGTAAAAATTATTTTTAAAATGACATATATGACACCAGATATCAAACACAGTTCAAAAATTCACTAAGAAATGATTATGTCTGAAAGAGCTAAAAGTCGCAATATGGGGAGATAGAGGAAGGGGAATATGAGGAAGAGGAGAGGAAGTCAAGCAGAGAGGAGACAGATTTCAGCTCCCAGAGCTCTGAGCGCAGGCTGCCAATCTACCTCAGATCCTGGATGGGATGATACAGTAGCTCTTCTGTAACAGACAGAAGCAGTTCAGCAGGTTCCTCCACAATGGGATGTGGAAAAATAAATATGCTGCACTCCTGAGGGTTGAACTCTGGTTTTAGTTGAGTTTTAACTGCATAAGCATTCCTCACTTCGCAATGGTCAATTTAACGGACAACGTCTTGAGATTTTATCCAGCCATAAGAAATTCTGGCACAAGTCTCCAGCAGCACTCTGGTAAACAGCTTCTCCCATCTGATTATTGACTTGAGTAGCAGGAGCTTGGGGTCAGGAATCAGGAATTTATTTATTTGTTTTTTAAAAATATAATAGCATTTCCTTGCACCATTTCTCTGCATCACTTCCAAGTTTTTCCTCATTATTTTGTCACCTTTCCTGCCTTTTGGTCTCATCTCACCTATCAGCTCCATACTTCCCTTATATAGGTGTGATCGGTGTCTTGATGTGGCTGCAGCAGGAGGACTACCTGGTGTGTCGCTGTGTCGAAAGGGCTCTGCTGTTGAAAAGGAGCTCTATGCTGCATCTGCAGGATCGCCTTACACGACCACTTCCTGCTTCCGACCCATTCCGTACAAACTGTCCTGTATGCCAACGCTGAAAAAAGCTCACACAGAGGGGTTCAGTACACACAGGGGCTGAGCACAGGACCCTATTCATCCTCTTCTCAGAACTCCTCCTTCAGGACAGTCAGCTTTATTTTAAAATTCAAAAATATTTTCCTCTTTCCGGCGCTGAGATGCACTAACTGCTAATTTCTTCTTTTTAGTGGAGCTCAAGAGACGAGATGTGTCAGAGCTGTTCCCAAACTTGAGAAATTAAACCTGATTTTGTCAAGTTCAAGTCCAAGTTTTGCCTATATAGTGTATATGAGAAGTTAAAAAAATGGAGAATGGGTCAAAGGTAAGCTAAAACTTTAAGCTGGGGAAAAAAGGTGTCCATGAAAAAAAATCAGGTCTGCAGTATAGATGAGCAGGAGAAGTATAGAAAAAGAAGCCGGTCTAAGGGGGGCGGGAGCAGGTGGATACTGGAATCACGCTGCTATTCTGAGAATGTTCACTTTGCCCCATCTAGTCCTGGCATGGAGGGGGGTTAAGTAATACTGGACTCCACCTGAGCTGAACTATTTATACAAGAAACCTATGCGAGCCAGGGGTATTTAAGATTCTTGGGGAAATGGTGAAGTGGGCAAGTAGCTCCTAAGACAAACAAAACCAAGCATTAATGATGAGTCTGTCACTGTACTGGGCCCTGCTTATTCCAGCAGGAGTGCCGAAGCCAGCCTGTTTTCAGTACTGTCCTTCTCCCATCGGACAGCGCCTGGTTTTTCTACTTTAAATGCATTAAAACAGCACCTGATATGTCCATTCCTACCAGGGGGATAGAAAAACATTTAGCTAGCAGGCTCCCCAGGCTTCCCCCTCGTACGTCAGCCTCAGATGAAGCTGAGAAGAATGAGGCTCTGTACGGCCGCTGCAAGAAGCCATTCATCCAGCTACAGCTTGACCACAGAGTCAGTAGAACATCGTGGATGAAACAGAACCGGTACTGATCCGGTCACTGCTGTCCCCAACCCTACACAACATCAGTATTGATCTAGTCAACAGCATCAGTAGTTCAGCAGGATTATTGATGGGATTTATAAATGTGGACGACATCAGCACTGACTCAACCTGAAGGACGAGTCTGCAGGATCAGGCTTTGCATGGATAAGAAGTCCCATCAAGATCTCCAAGCCTCTTTGTTGATGCCGACTGAGGCACAGCAGTGTATCGAACGTAACCAAACCTGTGTTTACAGGGCTAATCTTTGGTGATCAACAAACTCAGTCAACCCAGACTACTGTGAATTCTTTTAAACCCTTCCCATTGGCTTTGCCAGGCTGAACAGGGACTCTTATTATTGGCTGGTGGCTAACTGGAAGCTGTGGAACAAACCAGAGTCCCTGGCAGAGCTCACGTTGTTCCCCTCAGACCTGCTCAGGCTCACTTTGAGACCAGCGCTGGAGGCTGGGACAGAGAAAGTAGCTTCTGTGCACCAACCATCCCCAACCTCTCCAGCTTCACATGCCTGTGTGAGAGGCTGGCAGCCAGGCCAAGCCAGAGTGACCAAAGTGTGTTTAGGAAGATTTTTTGAACTCTGATGGAAAATATACACAGCCAAAGGTATTTAATAGTATTTAAACTTAAAATTGACAAAGATAACACAAAGCTGCCAGCTTTGATAAGTCAAACGTCTAGAAATAAGATATGAACAAGTGTGGTTTGTTCCAAAGTCACAAGATGATGCTAAACCAAAGACTCAAAGAACTAAAATAAGAAACTGTATAAAACAAAGTTTAATAAACAAACACAAAAAGGGGAACCAAAATTGGTTGATGACTGAAAATAAATGGTTGTTTTGGGTAATTAGATACATTTTTGATTCTAACACTAACACGAGTGTTTACAGATATGGTTGTGTACCAATTTGGGTTATTCTTGGATGGTTTAATCTCCCCAATCTCCAAACAACTGATGGAATAGACTAAATCCTCCTCATGACCAAGCACACAACAGAGAGGGAACAGAGAATGGATAGAGAGATTTTACTGCAACCTGGAGTAATGCTGTTCTCCATCTCATGAATCAAACTTCCCTTCTCCTCCCTATTTTTACAGCTGTATAAAACTAGATCTGTTAAAATGCTTTAATTCTTAGTAAACTGGGGGTGGGGGGTGTTAGAAACTCAAGTTCTCACAGTAACTCCTCTAATCAATCTCCCCCTCTTGGCCTTAAATACACAAAATATTCAGGCTCATCTGTGTGATTCACTTTAGAAAAATTTTATCTGAGAATTAACTCCGATTATGCTACTTTAATCAGAAAAAGGGGGAGCTTTGTTTTCAAAATCAACACATAGAATATAATGAGTCACCCAAACCAGGAATTAGGATAAATAAGAAATATAAGAGGTATAATTTACTTTTAAATCCAACTTGCAGTTTGTTTGTTTTTTATTTATAAAGCTAGTTGTATACTGTTATAACTACATATTTCACATATGGTCTCACATTTCTGCCATCTTGTAAACTCACGATCAGTAACTCAAACTAAATGACTACAGTGAGTGTTACAGCACAGTGGGTTGGGGGTGGGGTTGCTCCCAGAACTATCAGATAGAAATATTTCCATTTGCACAAACTGAATCAGGGACAGCATGCTGTAATTTATGAGTCAAACTCCGTACGTATGAAATGTGCTAGTGTTGCATCCCGTGTGGCTCTGATGAATAAACCATTCGGCCCCGGCTGTCGGGATCGGAAGCCCTGTCACACTCCATTAAAAGGCTGAGGCAGAGTGACGGGCGAGGGGACGTAAAGCTGCGTCGCTGACCTCTCTGTTCTGTGTTGTCCTCATACAGCTCCATGAGAAAAACTGCCAGTTTGGACTCCATGCTGCCTCCTGCTCTTTAGTCCTATTTTCAGTTTGTTGTGCCAGTATCGTGTGCTCAACCATTTGTGTTGGCACACTCTGCATCTCTGAGTCCAGGAAAGCCATTAATCAGGGGTTAGTGGGTCTGTAGGGGCCATGTGAGGACCACTGGTCAGTAAAACACACTGATCTAGTCAAAATCCAGCATTTAGGAAGTATTTATATTAGTGTTTTATGTGAGTGAAGGTCAAAAATAACTAAAAAAGGTTTTCCCATTTTGGTTCCTCTCACTATAACCGATTAAGGACATTATGAAGTCTCTTTGCATCCATTGTTACAGAAACTGGAAAGCACCAAGCATTACATCTCTAGATTTCTACTAAAAGAAACATTTAAAGTTCACGTACTGAAAACTATGTGGAGGAGTATTTATTGCAACACTTCTGATTAAACAAACCTAACCCAATGAAGAAAGCACTCCTTTTTCATATTGTCAACATCCAGGAAGGCAAAATCGTAGAGGGCAATTAACATGATATATATGCTTGTTAAAATTTGAGAGGATTTGAAATGTTAAAAGATTTAAACAACCTCAAAAAAGAAAATGTTTTAGTGTTCACAGGAGTCTCTAAAAACAACCTGTGGACAAATCCAAGGACTTACTCTTATCTTAGAGTAAAATACCTTTCTTTCTATGGTAAGCGAGTCAACCACCATTCCTTTAACCCAGCTACAAGAACCATTACAGAGTCAAACACGTCACCAGGTCTCGAACTCCTGGCGGCATTGGAGGAGGAATTTATGAATGGCTGTTGGTTTGTCTGGTCAGGGGCTCGGTTATTTTCCTGCTCTTACGTTTCCCTCAGACTGCTGCTGCTCCAGCAGACTTGAATAACCTCAGTGATGCAATCTCTCCACAGATGCTGAGTGGATGTTCCATTGTTAAAGAAAAAAATGTGTTGGGTGAGGAAGAGGGGGCAAAGTGGGAAAAATGACATCATCGTAGTAAAAAAAAAAAAGCGGAGGCCCGTCTGATAAGATTACGACATTCTCATGAATTTGCTCTGAACTCAAGAGGTCCATATGTTGTTTATCAGCTGTGCTGGGTAATTGCTCCATGGTAATTGTGCACTTGGCAGCCAGCACTTTATACCAATATGAGCAAATATCTGGAGGAAACCGACGCTGGAGTAGGAATGATGAGACGTCTTTACTAACCTCCATTAAAGCAGGAATGTTGAGATCAACCAAATCTGAGAGCTTGGTCTTTACTGCAGGTCAGAGGGATGGAGATATGACGTGTAGTGAAGTCACAACTTTATCAGAGGAGAGAATCCAGTAGAAAGATGTGCTCTGAACACACTCTCACCCCCAATAAGTCACAAACTAAAAGCAGGGGAGGTACCTCCTGACACACCCAGCGACCTTTTAGCTGTAATTCAGGCCAGGTGAGGACTCCAGAGGGCACACTGGAATTAGAGTGATTTAGGAAAAGGAAAGTCATACAAAGTTCTGCCTCTTGGCTGCCATCTAAGAAGTGGCTTTGGGCAAATATTTGGTGTTTAAAGAAATTCAGATCCATCCATCACTTCAATGCCAAAGGTCACAAGGTCATAAAAACATCATACATGACTTTGGGTCATAATTAATAACCGTAAACATGTGATCAATGATTTGTTGGATATTGTTCCAGGTTTGGAAGCGACTATTTAAGTTTACATAATAAATGACAACATTCTTCTTTGTGCAACATGCTTTTCTTTCACTTTTTTGGTTGACGGTAACATCATCAGCAGACGTTTGATTGTAGTTTCATGCTGTCTAACTTCAGACATCAACAGGTTTCTGTCACTGTCAAACTAATTGTGTATTATAACTAATAAAAAGAGCTAGAAGTGCATCCTCTGTTTTGAAAAATGACCTGAAGAAACCTTGAGTGGGAACTGGTTGCAAAATACTAAAACAAATGTTTGCGGGCGAGAGAAGTCTCCTACCAGGAAGGGAGATGAATGTTAGTGAATAAGGTCAAGGATTGTTTTAGTTTCCAAGGGAAAAATCTGACAATCCCAGGGACAGTGTCTAGAGTTCCTTATTCACTGCTAGCTGGTTTTAAGTCTTTGGTGCAAATCACCAAATCCTACTAAAAACAAACACTGTCTCGTTCCATCCACTTTCCTGGTAGTCAGGGGAAAAAGAACAACATAACAGTAGCAGATGACGATGACACACCATGCTGGGAGGCTGGCGGCTCGGATACAATAGAGACCTGGGAATTACCTGTGAGTAAGGCAGCGAGAGAGGAAATCTGTGAGGCATCTGAAGAATGGATGACTGTTTGGTGTGTGAGTGAATCACTGTATGTGTGGTGAGTTTGGACCATGCCAATGAGCCCTGTAAAAGTTTCTCTGTTATTCCACATTACCGAGCACTAGGCACTTTTATTGCTGTGCCAACACTCACAAAGCCCTCAGGGTCAAATCCTGTGGATGTGTAACTGTGCTGCATCATGTCCCGCTGGCTGATTAGTGTGGTGGGGGAATATTTAGCATCACAGGAGTCTCTCTTAATACCATCCAGGGCTTAATGAACTCACTGTCAGTTTCTTAAAGATCCATCTGTTCCCAGCACTCTCCCGTCTTAGTTTTTGCAGCTACGCTGCTCATACCCTCCCACGTGTGAACATTTTCCATTTCAGTCCCTCCCTCTTGCCTTGACTCTTCTTTTTGTTTGGTCCTCTGCAGCTCTTTGACGCTCCCTCTTCAGAGACAGACTCTTTAACAAGCCTGCCCCAGTGGGCAGTAGACAGAAAGGGGAGGTTATTTTTAGATCGCACACAGATTAAAAGTGGAACTTTTCTCCCTCTTCATCCTTGTAAAAAGTTATCTTCCCCTTTCTCAATCTGTAATGAAGTTTAGCATCTCCGTGGGGGATCTCTTGTTACCTCCTCCACACAAACTCTCCTCTCTTCCCAGACTCATCTATCCCCCTGCCACCATCACACTCATCCTCTCCAAACACTGACATCATTTGACAGACTGAACTCTTTCCTCTGCCTGTGGGGGCTGCTCCGTTCCGTCTGTACACCATGAAATGGGTGAGTTTAAGCTCTTGACACAAATCAAGCAACGGGAGAAAAAACAGGCTGTCAGAAAACACACATCTGTTGCAGGAAAACAAGCCCGATACATCATTACATTCCTAGAGCGGTTCTCCTCACATGACCTTTTCCTCAGCAGCACAGCTGCAATAGACCTGATGGTGACTTTCACAAACTCTAACGCGTGTGCAGGTACACACCATCAAAGGGCAGCTAACAGTGAACATCACACAGCTGCGTTACGCACACCGAAATTAGGTCACAGCCTTATCCAGGAGCCCACGAGGTGACGGCTGAGCTCACTTCTGCCTTTTCCTGTCTTGAGCCCAAAACCGAGGCAGATTTTTTTTCCCTCCCGTCTCTGCAAATACAAACACACACACACTTACACACACTTCCCCCAGCATGTGGATCACATCATCTCTGGCTTGAAATGGTGAAGTAAAAAGGGGGAGACACGGTCCTCTGGGTTTTACTAGTACTACTCTCACTGACCCCATACCAGAGTCTAAAGTCGGATTTAGCTCCTGTTACTTTTCTTGAAATTTGGCCCGTTTCTTTAAAAACATTCTGTTTTTTATAAAAGCACACTTCCCCAACACCCCTAATTCAACTTCTGAAGCTAGTGCGTGGTTTTTGCCGGGCGGGGACCAAGCAGGAAATCTTTCATTAAAACTCACTCACGGTCCATCGTTACCTGAAGCTGCGTGCTCGATTTAAAACAATAAGGGACACAGAACAGGTCAGTTGAAAGGTTCATACAGTCTTGCAACACAAGCTGACCAATGACAGCCGCTGGGAACTCCTTTGAAAACAAACAATGTGGTAAAATCATAGATCAAGCTCTGGGATTTAAAGTTTCTGACAGACAGCTGCGTTTGAAGTGCTCTCCTTGCCTACAGTATGTGAGCTTGATCAAAGAGGGTCTTTTTTCTCATGAACTTCCAAGATATTCTCACAATAAAACCTCCACAAAGAGCAAAGGCAGTCAGCTAAGAAAAAATGAGGATGGAAAGTGATAAAGACAAACCAAAAGAGTAAATGAAGTCTAATCACAAAACGCTGCATCAAACCACTTCAAATTGCTCCTCCTCAAACCCGTTTTATTGAAGCATTGGGAGCTGCAGTCAGAAAACAAGGAACACATTGGGGCTAATTGTCAATTACATGTAAAAATATCTATGTGGGATATGTTACTTTACCCGAAACATATGCTGCAGATGAGAGAAGTGCTCTCCAAATAAAACCCAACTTCTTCACCAAAACACTGCCACCCTCGCTCGCTCTTTATCCTTCATCTCACTCCCTCACGAAATCCATGGAAAACAAAATGTCAGCAATAATAGTCATTTTTCTTAAGTGGAAGAAAGTAGAGGCCCTGCTGCCTCAGAAGCAGAATGCACACGAGCACCTCTGGAAAAACAAAAAGCCCGACAGTGGGGCTGGCTAAAAGTCTGTAACGTAGTTAGAGAGAAACCTGATAGATGCACTTCTTCTTTCCATGCTGCTCTCCTCTCAGAGTGTCACTCTTATTGTAGGAGGTGCTTACAGTGGCTGTCTAGCATTTCCCATGCGGAGGCATGAGGATTTAAGACATGTAGAAAGAGGCAGGCAGGTAGCTCTCCCTACATGTAGGGCAGCACAGACTGTGGGTCTGTGTTTGTGTCTGGAGACGAGAGGGAACGAGAGCCTGAGGTGGAAACAGGACAGAAAAGAACTTGTTCAGAGGTAAGGACAGTGAAGGTAACAGTAGTACTCCCTCTTGATAGTGTAGGGGATTCCCTTACCCCCCCCTCCAGGTGTACATCTTTGTCTACAAGATAACTAAGCTCCTTCAAAGTGTTTAAGCTTCTCAGATTAAAGTGACAATAAGAACCTTTGTAATCCCGGTGATAGTCCGCCTCATTAGAGCTTTCTGTCAAACCAAGAAATCTCAAAGGCTTTCATGTCTAGAGATGGACTTTAGTCTTCTGCAGAAAGAACTTTTACTCAGCCCACAGCTTTAGAATAAGACGCTGAAGTGATTCTTTTAGACTTTCATGTCTATGTTTTAACCACATAGTCGGAAAAGTTGCATTAAAAAGGGATTGATGGAAATGACATAAGCACATTTTTTATCTCATTTATCCAATCCAAATCAGTTTGTGGACATTTTCCTTAAATTTACCTAACAATCAGGACAAAACTTAACTGGTGAACAGATAATGTCTTAATGTGCTGTATATGTGATTCCTGACTTACAATGTTTTATAACATGACATCATTTCTATTGCTACAAGAACATCAAAACTCATTACAACTCACACAAAGGAAGTAATTACTTCTGTATGTATGAATGACTTCCATTATCTTATAATTATATTACTGCAAAAATGTGTTCCTGTTTTGACACGGTAGTTTACTTTTGCTTGTTCAAATCAACATGTATAAAAATGGAGTTCAAAGTATGAAAAAGGCACCAAGTATGGAGCTTTTGTTTTGTATAAAAAACATCAACCCATTGGGCAGAAAAGTGCTATGAAGCATAAAATCTATAACTGATCAAATATTTTTACTAATAAAAGAAACTTGACTGTTTCTGGCCTTTTTTATTACAAATTAAATGAAGGGATTACAAAATAAAAACCTTATCTTAAGTATCAGAAGTCATTTTCTTCCTCGGTGGGTGTCTGGGGGCTGTTAACATCTCACAGACTGTCAGTCTGATGCCTGACATTCGAGGGAGAGTGAAAGAGATTGGCAGATGAAGTCAGACTCTTTGACTTGCCTGCTGCTTTAACATTTCCCATCTGCATCAGCAATCACATATGGTTCACATAGAAAATCCTTTTCTTCTCTCTCCCTGGCAGTTAAGGGTAACATGCAAACACGGAAATGAGATACACACTACTGTGCTGAGGCTGAATCTTGAGGGGTGGCATTGGCTTTATGCTACAGAAATATAACCAAGAGATAGTCATGAAAAACCACAAAGAGCCATTTAAACAAAAGCACATGGAGGCGATCTTACACATAGCGGCACGCACACATGGAGACAGCCACAGATAAGCCCCGACGCAACTTCTCTGGAGGAGTAAAACTTTCTTAAATTAAAAAAAAAACATCTTAAACAAGCATTTTAAAAAGTGGCTGAGCACTTTTCAACAAGTCTGACACTCCCCTCACCAAATGACAATGTTTGACTCAAATTTATTTTAAAGTTTGTCATTACTCCACCCTGTCACTTCATCCATCTCTACCTCCAGTCTACACAGCCCTGCAACCTGTTGCAGCCATAAAAACAAGTTCATTACCCTGGAAAAGTAAGTTTATGTGAACAAACTGCACGCTTTCTCTCTCTCTCCAGTAAATACAGATACTCAGATCTGTAGCACAACGTCTCTGTTTCCTGCAAAACTACAGCAAAAACACATCAATATCCATTATCATGTGAAAGTAAAAGCCTTTTAAAGAGAGCTAGGGGCTGTCATTGATCGAGATAGAAGAGGAGGCAGAATGTCTCTGGAAATTTCTGTTAGCCTTGATGTCAATCTCTCTTTGCTCATGAGTGTGAGTGTGTATGTGTGTGTGTTTACGCTTCAGTTTAAGTTTGTGTGTCAGTGGAATATTAGTCAAGTTCAGCAAGTTCATAAACGAACACACAGACAAGCAATACCTAGACCACACACTCATACACACACTTTGTTGTTTGCATTTCCACTACTCCAGAGGACATCACTTTGATTCATTTCTCAGAGACTTAACCCTTACCCTAACCATAATCACTACCTGCCCAAACCTTAAACTCGCTTCAAGTTTTCACTCTGAAATGTCATGATTTATATTATGGGGACTTTTCATCCACAAAGGGGACAGAAAAAAAAGTCCCCACAATAAGACTGTGTGAATGTGTTTATGTCCACACAATATAAGATATACATAGACACACACACATGCACAGAGAGTCCTCCCCTCTTTCCTAGAACAGACTGTGAATGTTTGGCTGTGCCAGCTGTGTGAGCTCGAGGCTGGGTGTGGGTCTGAGGGACTGCGTAGTGTGTATACTCATACTCATAAACAATATCTGAGGCGGAAGCAGTGATCATCTAGATGTGCTTGACCTCATGACCCCAGGGCTGAATGGTTGTCGTCTGATTGTGTGTAATATTTGGCCTCATTCGGCTGCAGGTGCTGCACCGGACAAGCAGCCAGAGAAATAACTTGTGCACGAGGGCGTAGCGTTTGTGATGGTTTATCTGAGGCAAAGCACATGCTTGTAAAGCTTTTTCCTGATTTCCTTTTTATTGTTTATATTTTTGCATGGAAGTAAATATAAATTATCCAAAAATCTGCTTGCGTTCCTGCACATGAAAATGAATAAACATGTCTGCATCCAAGTCTTTGAAGCTGACCACAGTGGCACTGTGTTCAGACTCAAAGAAAGAGACCCACAGACACATTTTTTGAGTCAAAAACATCTGCTTTTATACATAACTAAAAAAAAATACAAGAACAGAATTATATGTATGCTGAAAAATGAGTATAACTACTTTACAGAGGAGATGTAGGGTTGTTCAGACCCAATGAAGTGTGTTTTTGTGGAAAAATTATGAGCAATTATTGTGTTACCTGTTGTAGAGGCTTGAAGAAACAGATTAGCTCTGACTGCACTGGTGTGCTAATGGCTAGCCTGAATGAGCCCTAAATCAAAACTATCAGTTCATGCAAACGTCACTATAGGTAAGATTTAAACTGTTCATGACCTCCAAAGAGCTGAACTATTGCTTTAAATATTCTTGGAATGAAACAGAAAGGAAAACAGACAAACATACGTGAGAACAAATGTTCAGTTTCCTCTCAGAAACCTGCCACACTCTGCAGGTGAAGCAAGAAAAGCCTTTAAAAACATTCAGGTAACTGTTTTCACTGGATGACAGTTTTACCTTTTAACCCAGTAAATCCCTACTTGTTCTAAGTGACTGGGAGCAATGCTTTAGAAAAAAGTGCTTGGATTGCAAAGCATTGTGGGTATTGATATTCAACACAGAGGGAGATTAGCTGATGACAAGTTTATCTAAATGCTACTCTCCTTGCCTTTGTGGCTGATACTGATTGACTGAATGGAAATATAGCTGCTGCTGCTTCATGACATTCCATCCAGCTTTAAAATACTGAAAAAAGCCAAGTAGCCACTGTGAGCTCCTTTGTCAAACACCATGGAGCGAGGAGAGGAACTGAGGGAATCGAGCAAACAAGCCCATCTGACCCGGAAAGAATCAGCTGGGTTTGAACCTTGAGCTGTTTGAAAGCAGGAACGCTGGAGTGGACCTGGCAAATATAAGTGTTTGAAGGCCAAACAGTGCTGAAGGAAGAGCTCCTATGGGGAATCTGACAGAAGCGTCTGATAGTCAGCCGCTGGCTCTCCGGTTTAAAATGAGAAGCAACAAAAATCAAAGAGGAGATTCCCCAGTCACGTCTACGAAGAAATGTTGGTTCCCTCACTCCTAAAGCTGGAACTTTCCAACAGATATCCACATGTTTAACACACCGTGATAAAATGAACCCCTTCTGTCAAGTTCCTTGATTCAATTTGGAGCATCTTTTAATTAAATTTTGCTTTTGTTATACAAACTTTCAATAAAAGCCATCGTTGTTATTGTAAGAATGACAGATTATTCAGAATGATGGCTTCATTGAGGAATCTCTGCGTGACAAGAGTAAAAGCCAAAAGCTTTACAGTTTCTTGCCTCAGTGAGAGCTTGAGTCACCTTCGTGAACTTTTTCAAAATGACATGTCTGTCAACACCTCAAATGAGTGTGGTCATCTGTCCATGACACAGATTGCTGGGACCACGGCTGGCAGTCATCAGTAGCCCTAGACAGGAGCTTTGATGTGAAACCGCAGCGCACCCATTTCCACCCAGTTCTCATTGCTTTTTCTTTAAATAGAGCATGACATCAGGCCCTGCTCAGGTCTATCGGCCAGAGACCAAAATAAACGGCTCCAAAACAATGCCACATCTGGAGCCAAATGTAGGCGAGAGAGAGGCGAAGAGGAGGAATGTGGCAGAAAGCGGGCAATCCTAAAGCCGTTTGGCTCTCAGATGTAGGTCAAAGCATCTGGAGATGTCTCACCTGTAATTTACTGGTGATTCCCTTCATGTCTTCTACTATAAACACCACCGCTACAAATACATCCACTGCAACGTCACCCGTCAAACTCACTAACCCCGACAATCTTCCCTCTAATTTTCTAATAGGGTGAAAAAAACTTGAGTGAACTCTTGAGCTCCAGTAAATATTTTTCTGATGTACTGTAGAAGAATCTCTCAGGAAGCCTGCTCTAGTTGTTAATGTCTGAAGCAATCAGAGGCTTCCTCCAGGAGAAAAGTGCAAAGCAAAAACTCGGGCCAGTTTTCTGCCTGTTGGATAAAAGATCTAATAAACACACATTGACTGAACCAGCAGTTATTTGTCAGCAGACACATATTACACCGCCCACAGTCTGACACAGACGTTTGAACTCCCAGTCGAGGATAAAATGTAGTTTAACACACATGCGTGCACATATATACAGTATGATATTACCCCCCCCAAGAAGATTAGCATGGAGCCCCTCAGAGGGAAAGTGTGACCTGCTGGACAGAAGTGGATGAAAGGATGGGAAAACATGTTCTGGTTGAAGAAGAGGATGAAGATAGAGAAGAAGGGAAAAGATGACACAAAAGATCCTGAAGTTTACTTTAAATCCCTGATGCTTTTTCTCTTTAATTCCATTTAGAAACCTGATGCTTGATGTAGGATGAGTGGAATAACCGGAGAGGCTCATTTATGTCAGAGCCATTAGACTCACATCAGTAAATAAAATGCTGCTATAAGCCAAGAGAATTAACTGTATTAAGCAGTTGACTAACATAAAATCTTGATTTTGAATCCAGGAGAGATCTCTTTAATTACATATTTAAACTTAGCAGAAAATTACAAGGACTCTAAAAGTGAGGTTTGGCCTCTAATGGGAGAAAAAAAAAATCAAACTCAAAAGGTTCTCATAGTTTTAATGACTGGGAGCAAATCGAGGCAGGCTGTTATTTAAAATATAAATCCAACAATTTATGATGCACTACAGGTAAAACCAAGTCAAGCACGTTCATTTTTACTAACATTTAGGTGTCAAATGTTTAAACTTATGTTTACTTAATTAAAAAGTTTCAAAAGAGGAGGACGAGGGAGATCATTCCCACGGGACACATCCTGTATTTTATATTTTGTTAGCAAAGGTTTATGGTTGTTGTCAGTGAAATTTGAATGCTACAGCAGTTCTGTCACAAAGTTTATTGGATAATTTGATGGTGAGCCTGAGAATGAGCTAAAGCTGTGATGTATATTTAACCAGGAAAAAAAAACATCATAAATTTCTTCTGGGAAAATGTGAAATGTTTTATCATCCACGCTTATTGCACAGAACAACATCAGGAGATTTATTTCCAAACTGTAGGTTTTCTTCTTCCATCAGCATGACTGAAAGAACTCAGATTTTTACATTTAAATATGAAAATGTTAAAAAGCTGTCACTCTATGCCAACACTATATGTTGTAGATATGGGCGTCTGATAACGCCATGAAATGGGGGAGAAAAATAACAGATCTAAACAGTATAGTTGCAAAGCAGCAGGCATATTGCAAAGTTTTATATTGGAATTTATCCTGCAGCAGAGCTGTTTTAATTCAGTTGGATGAACACAGTACTGATACAGAAACACTAAAGATCAAACCCTCCATGTTGGCTGAATGCAGGTGTTCTGACATCTAAAACTATATTAGTACATTAACTTTTGAGCCAAATTCAGTTAAAATTGAGCCAAAATGTCTTTTCAGTTCATAATAAAGCTCACAGGAGTCTCACACACCTGCACCAGGCTGATGGAGACTTAAAGTCCAGTTCTTTATGAATTTAAGAATGTCTTGATAATATCACACTGAGTTTTTCCTTTATTCTTTTCTGGGTTACAGTCAGAAAGAGGTGCAACTTGAACAAATGTCCATTTCCCCTGTTAGCGGTTAAAGTGAGGAGGAAGAACCAGAAGTTAAAACATGAGGATAGACTCCACTGACCAGGCACCTATAGTGTTAGACCCATTATTTAACACCATAACCAAAGAGCTGAGGTTGTCTCAGTTCAGCTAAGAGTCTAATGAAGGACAGCTCATCAAGTAAAGATGAGAAGTGAGAAGTCATGGCATCATCAGTCAACAGGACGAATAACCTCCACACTGTTATGTAACCATATTAGCTGTGTGGACAGAGCCTGGTGATGATAAACTGACCTTCAGCCTGCAGACTGTCGGTGGTTCAACTACATTTAGCTCTTAAACTGAGCAGATTCTTTATTCCAGAATCTGACTGAAGGTTTAGATTAACCGTGTTATTAATCCTGGTCAACCAATTACAGATCTAAAGTCCATATTTGGGAGAAAAAAGGACAAAAGCAGCATTATTAATGAACAAAATCCATCTCTTGTGGGTGGAGTTCTAGTGAAGTCATTCTAGAATCATTGCAATATAAGAAAATATCTAAAGTTGCAAATTGCTGATCTTGACTCAGCTCTCATGGATGAGTGGAGGAGTTGGGGTGTTGGGAATGCCTTAGACCATGTTGAGTTAAATTAATTGGTACTGTCAGAGGCAGGAGGTGGTGGCGGGGTCAGAGGTCGTGGTGCCCTAACAAACAAATAAGCCACCCAGTGAGGAAGTCAGCAAGATGCTTTCCTATGAAGTCCTGGCAACAGCAGCTGCTGGTGAACATGTGTCTGACAAATGTGCCATCTGAACCAATGGCAGCGTCTCTATCATCACCACATGGGGGTTACCACACAAACACAGTGGAGAGGGAGGGAGGGAGGGAGGAGTGAGGAGGAGGAGAAACAGTTGCAGCAGACACAGAAAGATAGCAAAGCAGACGCTGATAAGGAAGGTTAAGTATTGTCTGTTTGGGGAACAGTGTTCTGGTTTCTCTACAGAGCTGAGCAGGCTGCTTCATTAGGGTTAAGTGTAATGACGACTCCCTGTAGGGAAAATCATGGGAGAGATACTGCTGTTAGCTAGTCTGCAATCAAGCAGGTTTTACTGGGGTTCCTATTGTTTCCCTATAGGGCTTAATGACCACCAAACACTCGTGATGGTCTCTTTCTGCTGTTAAAAAAAAACATTTTACACAAACTGTCTTGAGAAACTAAAATAGGCCAGACCAGGGGGTCCTTTTCTCCTCTATGATTCCATCACAAAATCTTGATGATTCATCTCTTTTCTTCCCCCTCAACATCCTCTTTTATACAGCTCTGATGTTTCAGTCGTTACTCTTGATTTTCCGGACTTTGATTTTATAATTTTATTTGCCCCAGCCTCCTGTCTGTCTTCCATCTCCTGCTTTGTTTGTATTTTTCTTTCTCCTTCTCTTCCCCTCGCCAGCTCTGGAAAGTACATTTGCACAGCTCAACAGTGACACAAGGACCGTCTCCTTCATGGCAGACCGTGCTTATGTTATTTCAATTAAGCCGGGCTCCTGTACATTTGGGAAACCATAATTCTCATGGTCCGGCAGAAAGTAGTGGAAAGTCGATTAGTCTTTTTTTCTTTTTTTTTTTCTGGGAGAGGTATTGGAAAGACCCATTCCCCTCATGCATGTCAAAGTAGTGAGGTTGGAGAATAAAACCATAGGAAAAGTGTCCATGAGAATCCAGGAGGTGTTGATAGGAAGCGAAGGCCTCACTGAGGGGTATCAGGGTGCAGCAAGCCGTGGGGTGAATGGGATCAGGAAGGAGGTGAAGAAAAGAATACAGATGGATGGATTTCCCAGGGAATGTGGATGAAAGTGAGCGAGTCGCTGGCCGGATCTGAATTGCCCAGCAGGGAGGAGGACAGATCCACTGAAATCACATCAAAGCCTGGTGTCACTGGACTGCAGATGCCTCTTGTCGATTATATTTACAGAGATGAGCTCCAGTGGCCTGAAGCATCCATCTGTCTTTAGCAGCAGGGCAAATAAAGACATCTCGCCACCCTGTACACCATTTAACAGCTCATTAAAACTCACACTGCGGCTGTCTTTTAGCACCTTACCAAACAAGAAACAAATCACCCTCAAATAAATGGAAAATCTACTTTTTATCAACTCTCCATCCAGTTTTCTTTAGAAGCCTAAAACTTATGGAAGCAAACTGCTGAGGAAATGACATCAACATAATAAACACAACAAAACAAAGTCCACCATTAAACAAACCAAACTTCCCAAAGCACAACAAATCAAAACGAGTGGGAGGGAGTTGAAACTAAGCAAAAGTACAAAAAGTAAGAAAAAAACTCAAGGTTATTCAGGATAAATGAGTTAACCCAAAGAATTCATTTCTAAATTAAGGCTTTAATCGATAAACTTTTGCACAAATACAGTGATATAAAGTGAATTTCTAGTTTTTCTAGTTAGGAGTTTTATTCTAGTTATAAGTTTTTATGCATGTTTCAAGGGTTTCCTTATTTCCAATCTAAAGGCAACTTGAAGAAAAGGACAAAAAGCCCACATGGAATTGAAGAAAAATGCAGATTTTCATAAAATCCATATTGAGCTGTTTATTAAAGCCTGGAAGGAAAAGAGTAAGTTTGATCAGAATCATCATTAGAAGAAGATGAAGCTTTAAATCATATGGTGAGATTAATAACCACACACAGAGTTGAAAATAGAAATATCAGCAGAAAAGGAAACTACAGAGTAAGTAACCCTATTTAGAAAAAGCCAGTTTAAAGGGATGAGTTTTGAGCTGAGACCACAGAGTCCACTGACCTCAGGCTCAGGGAGGCAGAGCTCCAGAGGAAGAAGATGTTTGATTGACAGCTGATTAACTCAGATGACCTTTAGAGTGTCTACTGATGCTTTTATATAAAGTTCACTTGGCTTGATTAAGCAGAGATTCAATTATTTCACTGTTCTGATTCACCAGCATACTCCCTAATGAAGCCCCATGGGTGGATTGGCACCATTAACTGGGATAACTTCATGGAGAAGAGGAGGCTATAGTAGTTTGAGTGACTGTCGCTGCACTAAAACCATCCGTTATAAGAAAAAACAAAAAGTAGCTGCGCTTAGAGAATCCTCTGAATTTGGAAAATGTGTGCAGATTTATAGGGCACAAGCAGAAATTCCAATCCGTTTCAAATTGGAAAGGCTTACTTAATCTTTTATTGTTCCTAAAGTTCCTGTCTTATTATAAATAACTTTTCATCCTTTTCAAGAATGTGCTAGTTTACTTATTTTGAGTAATTCATCATCATTAACCTAAACCTTTCACGGATCGTTTAAATCAAAGTTTATTTTTGTACAAGAACTTCAGTATGTGAGCTCACACAAATAAATATACAGTAGAAACACACACAATCACACAGACACATGCATCCAGAGGTGGGAGTGACTTAAGGTGGACAGCCCCCTGCCCTCACCCCCGTCACCCTCCCTCCACCACAACAATCAACCGAGACAGACAGCAAACTATTAAAGAGAATCACAGGAGCAGCATAGGAGGAAGTCTTACCTCAAGAGTGAATCTGTGAAGCCGACACAGGCAAAAGAGTCATGACTGTAGTAGTTTCCTCCAGCCTCGGTCTCTTTGTGTCACTCAGCTGTGGCAGACGGGAGCTGGGACTTTCAGACGGCGCAGAGCGGAGCACCTTTCAGCACGTTTCAGACTCAGAGAGGGCTGTAGAGCAGCGCAGATCCCGGCCCGTCCGCTCACACTCTGCCTTCTGAGGATGAAAAGAGAAGACTTCATTACCAGCACAAACCACGCCTCCGCCCCTCTGGTCTCCCTCCTCCTCCTCTTCTCCACTACCTCCTGGTTTCCCCTTCCACACTCCCAGGCAGTAGCACGCTCCAGGGCCTGTCCCAGCCAAGAGAGGGGGATCAGACTGCCAAGAAAGAGAGAGGGGAAAAAAAGAAAAGAACAGAACAGAAAAAAAAACTCCCAAGTCAAATCCTGCCAGTGCAGTGTATAGTGCGAAGGCAGAGAGGGACAGAGAAGGAGATGGAGACAGAATTAAAATTTGGAGCAGGTAAAGAGTGTGAGGTGTGAGGGGAGAGAGACAAGTCAGACAGGAAGAAAAACCACAGACAGAGTCAGGCTCAGACAGAAGAGCAATTAGAACGTTAAAAAGAAGAACAGGCTTATTCACCGGGGATGTTAGAAGTTTTAATTAAGACTTACTGTAAGATAAATCACATCAAAAGACTATTTGTGAGTGTGTGTTGTGTTTAGCTCAGGGTGTGGGATGATGACTGTTTCTCTGTATTGGTGCATCTATAAACCTAAGTCCACACCAACTTCAACACTCAGAGTACAGCTTCAAACCTTCCTCATCTTCTCTGCCTTTTCCTCATATGCCAAAGTGAACTCTCTCCCCATCAGATGAGGGAAAATAGACCTAAAAGCATTAGCTGTTTACTGTCTGTAATTATAAGGGGCTGGGTACAGTCGGCTCAGGAAAGCTCTGCACCCTGCCCCCAGTGCCACCACACACACAACCCCAGCTCTACCAAGTCTGCCAATTTAAACTGGGCTTTGGAACAGAAAGAAGAAAAAAAGGACTGAAAGAAAGCTTAGCTTGAAGTCTCAAGTTAACTTTTAATTACTTAAAATACACTGAAAAAAAATCTTAATTAGAAATAAGCCACGGGTTTGAGCTTATTTTGGAATTCCTCAACTTAGACGAGCAAAAGTTAAAGTTCAGAAGAATCAGGGTTTAAATCAACACTGATTCTCAAACAACACCACATCACTACATCTACCATGAGAGACAAAGTTACCTCAAATAAATTTACACAACCCTACCACGAGACACAGCTTAATAAAAGTAGGAAAATACCTTCTTAGTACATCACAAAGAAGGTAAACAAAATACACAGAATATATGCATGACGTAATGAAGAGGCAACGTTTTGGGGGCAGCACATAATAAAGTAAACTGTTTATGCAGATCTCTGGCATTCTCCCACACTAACATTAACACCTACACAGACCCTCTCTGTGGCATAACGGTGTCAGATTTACACAGGTCCACTAAACAGTACTTAAGGTTATGAGCTGCCTTCATTGTAGGTTGGGAAGGCTTGGATCTGGGGTTTGAGACAGCTGGAGTGGGCTGGTAGAGGGATGACAGAGAAAGCAGAGATTAACTAATTTTAGTCTGCTTTATTGCTAAGATACACTAATTCTCCAAAACCAGAGACACAGACGGGCCCCATGTGGTGTTTTTATGTCTTTAATCAAAGGATTTAGTGTCAGAGAAAAAACACTAATCCAACATCTGAAAGTTGTTGTTTGCTGCCTGCTTAATGATCAAATATTTTAATTACTAGAACAACAGTGAATTGATAAAAATAGCAAAGTGGTTGTGAGAAGGAAAAGTGACAGGCTGTCAGCTGCATAAAGGAATGACTGCATTTCTTCATTTAAAGGGGGGGGCTGGAAGTGGTGAAATTTGCCTAAAGTAGTCAATATTCAGTTCAGCCACTAGGGGCTGAAGAGGCACGCAGAGTTAACATAAAACCATGCTGACACCAACAAAGGAATTTCTGACAAAACGTCTGCACAACATTCATCTCACACACTCTGCTCCATTTATGTCAGGTTTTTGTAACTTTTTGGTCTAAAGTTGATAAGAGAAGTTACTGTAGACTAATTCTTATGCAACATTTAATCTATAGAAATCCAACACAGCAACTCATTAGAAAGATTACAGAATACTTCCACTCTTTTTGCTTAAGTTTTATAAAACAGGAAGATGAAAGTTTGTTTGCATCTTAAAAATGCACATAAACACCTCAATGATGATGTAAATGTCAAAAGAGCAACATTCAAATCAAGTTTAAGGAAAACTAAAAAGCATTATTGAAAAAAAACAAGTTTTAAGCAAAAAACTCTAGAGATGTCACTGGCAAATGAACTAAACTGAAAAAAAAATCAAGAACTTCAAACAGGAAATAAAACTTCTCTCGCTCCTCATCAATTTGCATTTAAATGATGTTGTGATTATATTAGATTTCCAGATAAAACTTCAGGATGTTGAAACTGAATTTTTACACCTCGTGGCCAAAATTAGAATCCGAATGAATGCAGATGAAGAAGACAGGGGGCTTTATGTGTTGGATACAGAGAAAACCTTTGTGAGATGTATATTAGTGTAGGACTAATATTTCCAGGATGAATATGGAGATTATTTGAACCAGAGGAATGTGTACATCAGGACAGAAGGAGCTTGTTTTTGTACGAATTAAAACAGGTCACACAGGAGTTTAATTTTACTATATACTTTTACAGACACGTGGATACTCTGCCAGACTTCCAAGGTGTCTAAATAGTCTCTCTAATTTGCTGTAAAAAATAATGTACAACAACACTGCTGAACCTATAAAATGCTTTAATGGTCTCAGAATATCTTAATTTCTCCTCTGGGAGCAATAATTGGGTCAGAAGACTAATTAAACTGAGACGTTTATGGAGTAATATCCAACTGTCCTTCTCAGCTGTTACTGAAAATGTTTCGCTAGAAGTATATGCAGTTTACTTCATGACAAACATCGTTATATTCACCTCCATGCTTTGATTGTAAGGCTTTCAGAGAAAACAAGATGACAAGGTGAAACTATGGAAGGATAATGACAAACTATTAACACGCAGTAACTTTTTTTGTTTGTTTGTTTGCGACGAAGTGAATCGTTTTAACTAAAAAGGAGGTCAAGTACCTGCTTTGGGTTTTTATGTGCGTTACCACAGCTTGGTATGCACACAAGCCCTCCATAAAGAACAATCAGACCTCTACAGTCATATCTCTGACCTGGTTTTTCCACAGCAGCGGTGAGTTTTAAGAATACCAGGGTTATTCCAGGTCATGTCGGTGACACACCCAGTACCCCAATGAAAGGCTTCTCCATCACCACCAACACAAGTGCTCCTGTAACTGTCAATTAAGACCACTGAGTGTAGGCACCGACTACATGTGGTGACTCTGTGCCATGACTCATTGACTGTTAAATACCTGAAATGGCCAATAAAAACAATTACATGGAGACCCGACAGCTGGAATAGACAGTGTTTTACACACAAGGACCAGTTCAATGAGTGCATCAAGACAAAGTGCCACAGAGAAAC
The DNA here is from genome assembly GCA_006937965.1 of Callopanchax toddi. Classification (NCBI taxonomy): domain Eukaryota; kingdom Metazoa; phylum Chordata; class Actinopteri; order Cyprinodontiformes; family Nothobranchiidae; genus Callopanchax; species Callopanchax toddi. The sequence goes on from SSNR01000114.1 coordinate 644,757, forward strand.
AAGACTGTGGGTTTCAACTCAAACACAGGTGATGGTGGCAAACCAAAAAGTCTAACATCCATCCGCTCCCTGTGTGTGTGGAGCTGCTGGGCTCAAAGGACAACCTGAGCTCTGGGAATTTAGCACCTTCGATGGCCCTGACCAGGGACAGGCTGAGACCATCACACCCTGGTGTTCCATGTCTGACCCAGAAAGTCCAGCGGCCACGAAAACATGCTCTCTCCCCCAGGGCAAACAGGGGGCACCCCAACCGGTGTAGACTTAGCAGCTTGGCGATGTGTACTCGCCCTGTCATGTGGACCAGGAATGATTCTGTTCCCAGGGAGACGACGTCTGGGGGTTTGGGTTAGAAGGAGGAAGACTTGAGATGGGGTATTTTAGGTGAAAGAAAAGGAAAAAGGGGCTATTTTTAGTATATTTGGGTTCCGATAGGACCAAAGACTTACTAAAGGACTGATTCTCTCAAACAGAAAACGTCTTGATTCTGCTTGCAGTTATTTGTGTCTAAAAATTGCCTGAACATGCATGATGAGCAGCATTAATTTGCCAATGTTTCAGACTAAGTTTGCCACAAAAATATCAAAATATCTGGACTTTCTTTCTTATTTTATTCCTTTGGACTTTGTTTTGAGGTCTCTAGACTTTTGTTTAGAGATGTCCTGTTCCTTGTATCTTTGACCTGGTGTGGATTTTGGGTTTGGATTTCAATCTTAGCATTCTCATCCCCAGGTTGCTTTGTTTTGTGTTTTGTAAGAACTACAGTATGTGTTGATGTTTTGGTCCCTGTCCCTGTCTACTTGACGAGGTCTAGACCTGCTTTGCTTTGGTTGCTGCCTTTTTGGTCCAGATACACATACATTCCTAATGCAGATATTATGTATATACAGCACAAATACTCATTTGTTACTATAAACCAGCCTACTTTACAGTTCCGATTCCTCAACCTAACCTTTTGCTTAGATAGTTAGAAGTTCCACCTAAACCATTAGAAACAGGAAGTGACCTGTTTAGTCCTGTCTCAAGCAAAACCTATGATCCCCGTTTTTTTAAATAGAATTAAGTCGATCGTGCTTTTCACCTGTTTATGTCATAGCATTTTATAAAAACCATAACCACATGTTTGTTTGTTTTTTCGTTCTAGGCCTCAGAAAGCCCAATTCAGCCACTTTTGCCCATCTATACAGGCTAAAGGAAAAGCTATCTTACCTGAAATGTGAGATTTCCATGTATTTAAATGATTCAGACCTTCAGTTAAATAATTAAAAACATATCTGTGCTTTATCTTTTGGTGCCCTTATAATATCAAATCTAAAGTGCCTGAGATAAAATATAGAAGGGTAGACAGAGCTCACATTGACCTGCGGCGGAGCCACAGCACAGCAAACACAGATGCCTGGTCCTCATCCACACAAACAGCCTCACTTTTGTCCCATCAATACCTTAACTCTTCAGCAAGACCAAAGCCACCAACTCCAACTTTTCCTTTGCCCACTGCAAACACACGGAGAAGTGAATGGTGTCTACTGTACCTCATGCCACTCCCCTCTCTGTGGGGTAAAACACATTCTGACAGGCCTGTATTTATGGCCAACTGGAGTCGAGTTGGAATGAATCATGAAAAGGACCAAAATCATCCTGCTGGATGTTCATTTATATCAAATCCTGGTCAGCTGTGAGGGACTGAGTGTGTGTGTGGCCTGTGTAGTTTGAATAAGGCTTGTGTGAGTGTCTGGATGTCTGGGAAAATTAGGATAAGCCCAATAATGAGGAACAAAACGTGTTTATTAATCTGTTTATCTGTCTGTGTGGGTGAAGTGCTGGGACCAGGGTTCTGTTCAACATTTTAAAGTCTGATCCAAACATTTTTGCCTGCAAGATAAACCTGAAATGACTCAAAAACAACCAATTATTTAAGTGCAGTTTAACATTTATGTTATTTTACAGGAATAGTTCAGGGGTTTTGAACTTGGCTTCTACAGAAAAGATCTGAACAATAATTCCTGCTGTAGATAGCACTTTGAACAGCCTCAGTTTGGAGAAATAGAAGGCAAACTAACAGTTACAAAACCAAAGTTTGTGCTGTTGTTTTAAAAGAGTTTTCTATTTAAAAATTCTTTATTTTGAAAAATAATCCTGTCCTTGTGTGCTGGAATAATGCTGTGGTAGTGTAATTTAAACAATCGCATTTAAAACAAATGCTGGTGAAGGTTCTCGGTCATCCAGGTCATGATAATCCAAAAAAGGGGTTTTAAATAAAGGCAACTAGACTTATTTGGTTCTTTGAAGACGTTTCACTGCTCATCCGAGTAGCTTTGTCAATTCTGAGAAGAAGGGAAACAAACTGCCCTTCTTGGACTGCACTGTACAAATTCAACAGGATGGAAGTCTCAGCACTGAGGTTTACAGGAAACCTCCTCACACAGACCAGTATCTGCATTTTGACTCACATCACCCACTGGAGCACAAACTATCAGTTATCAGGACTTCACACCACCGAGCTGATAACATTCCCACCAGAACTGAAGAAAAACAAAAGAAACAGAAACACGTCAAAGAAGCTCTCCAGACCTGCAGTTAACCAAACGGGGCCTTCACTAAATCAAGAAAGAAATCTGTAAAAGACTCCACAGCAGCTAATAAAAAAGACAAGGACAACAAGCGCAAAAGCACCGTCATCCCATACGTAGCAGGAGTCTCAGAGAAACTGAGAAGAATTTTCTCCAAACACAGCATCCCAGTAAAGTTCAAACCCAACAACACCCTCAAACAGAAACTGGTTCATCCTAAGGACAAGACTCCCAAACAGAAGATCAGTGGTGTTGTTTATGCAGTCCAGTGCAGTGAGGACTGTTCAGACCTTTACACTGGAGAAACTAAACAACAACTACACAAGCGCATGTCTCAACACAGGAGAGCCACATCATCCGGCCAGGACTCAGCAGTCCACCTCCACCTCAAAGACAAGGGACACACCTTTGAAAACAACAACGTACACATTTTGGACAGAGGAGGCCGATGGTTTGAGAGAGGAGTTAAAGAAGTCATCTATGTCAAACGTGAAAAACCAACTTTAAACAGAGGAGGACTCAGATTTAATCTTTCCAGCACCTACCAGTCTGCTTTGAACTTAATTCCCAGACAATTCACGCCTCTAATCAAAACACCTCACCAGGACTCCAGTTGAATACAGTGGAGCAAACACCTCCTCAAAAGGGGGCAGAAGGAGGTGTGTCACAGACAGAGGAAGATAAACACATATATAAGATTCTCTCTCCTTTACTTCAGACAGAATTGACAAAGCTACTCGGATGAGCAGTGAAACGTCTTCAAAGAACCAAATAAGTCTAGTTGCCTTTATTTAAAACCCCTTTTTTGGATTTAAAACAAAGCTTTTGTTTTCTTTCCCACACGTGCTGCAAAGCCTCAGAGGGTGTGTGGTAACAATGGGAGCTGGGGTGAACTAGGGCAAAGATCTCTGGTCCTTCTCCACATAAACCTTTTAATATGAGGCCTCCTCAGAACCAGTCGGCCATCTGAAAGCCCTATACCCTGTAATTGACCTTAAAAATACTTTCCGTGGAGGTCGGCAGTCATGTCATTGGCCTTCGGCCCAAGCGGCGGCCGCATCTCCTCAGCCCAAAGGAGCCTGAGAAGGCCTCAGAGGGTATATTTAGTGGCCCTGTCCTTTGAGAGGAGCAGGAGATGCAGATAATGCCAGTCTGCGTATAAAACCACTCCACCGCCCACGAGTGGGCCTCTGATAGCAACATTTCTCGCTCCCACGGGGATTTGTTTCCTCAGGTCACAGTGAATGCCAGGTGAATGTACGAGAACAGGTGAAACTGTCATAGAGTTTAGCTTGAGCTGTTGACTTTTTACATAAAAAATGTGCAAGTAACTGCAAAAAAACAGGCATAAGAGAGAAAATTCATTTTATAGTAACTTGAATTTGTAATTCTGATGTACAAAGATGATAAAGCTGCTCCCTCTGTGAAGAGCTGCTGAAAAACTGTTCTTTTTTATACTTTAGATTTTCTGATTTAGTTATTAAATGGAGACATTTCCACTCATCCATATCTGGATTTATATGTCCGTTCTGTGCACCTTTTAACTGATTACACCCACAAAAACCTCCTCAGATGTCTTCAGATTGTTCCTTAGCAGTTTAGGTAAAATGCTTGAATGGTATTAAAATCAAATTAACTTAATTTTAATACTTTACTTCTATGTGGAGCTATTTTACTTTTTAATAATTTGAAGAGTGCTAAACAGCAGCTAAGGAGAGCACATGACTGCTGTTTGTTGGGCTTTGGAGGTTCATTTCTTTGATCAAACTTTAAATGTTTAAAAATGACCCTAAAAAGGCAAACTAGTCCAAACTAGGATTGAAGATCCTATTAAAGATTATTCAAAGAGTCAATGCATTTTTTTTTTCAAAAAATTCACAAAATTGACTTTTCCCCCCCTCCATTCTTAATATCAGAAATTATAAAACGTTTTGCAGACCAGTTGTAACCAAACATAAAGGGACTTAGACCTGTGGTCACTCGTCTGTAATATTCCTGCTGGTTTCTGTTAAAGGCAGATGTCAGGAGCATCTGGAAGGTAATTTATGATTTCTTTTATAAAAGATTAAAGTTGGACATCAAGCACAGCTTTCCTCTGTCTTGTAAATATTTCAAAAAGTAAAAAACCAGAGTTGATGTAAGGACAAAAGCAGCTCGATTTTCCTTCTGTGTGTTGACCCCTTCAGTCCGACAGACGCTCCATAAAATAAAAGTCTCTTAAAGGCAAGCACCATTACGTACAGTAGATGAGGACAGTGATGCAACAAAAACTTCTGAGCGAGATAATAAACCCATCTACTGAAACAGAATCTTATGAGTGATGGTAGCAACAAGTGCTGCTTGACCTCTAGCCACAGCAGAGGAGCTGGTGTTCCCTCATAAATAGTGGATTCACACCTTTAAATTCTTTCCAGTGAGAAGCTGCAGATTGTTTGCACCTTAAAACTGGAAACTACAAGCCTCAGCAAGTTTGATCAAAACTCTGAAGTCAGCTTCGCTCTTCACGCTATAGATTTCATGGCCTACAGCGACGTACGCTAAGATTTTTAAAGACCAGGCAGGCATGAGTTTTTCTTTAAATGATCCAGAAAAATAATTAAATGATGGTTATTTATTTGAGTTTGTTTTTTATCTGAACTTTTCTCACTTTAAACTTTTGGTTAGAGGGATTTTCTTAGGAGTGCAAATCCACAAACATATTAGATAAGAAGACAAAGAAACAGACAGTCTCACAACTTCCCCGCTAGAAACCCTGAGTATAAAATCCCAGCCCAACAAAAATAAAGAGAGACTTTTGATCCGCTGTATAAAAGGCCGGCTACAGAGCTGGACAGACCAGGGGTTCATGTGCTCGCTGTGGTCACGGTGACAGATCTGCCGACCACTCCTTGCCCATCTGGGCTGCCGGTGGTGCTCTGCCTACTCTCTGAGGACACCGAGTTCAGACCAGTAATTTAGTTCAGCTGAGCTAAAGTAATATTTCCAGATTAATACGAGCCATATTCTTTTAGAACTGTTCTTTCTTTCTTCTTCTTCCTGATTTTTTTCCTTTTTACATCTTACATGTCCAAAAACCTCTGGCTGAGGATGAAAGAAAGGAGTAAAAAAAAAAAAGAAGATAGACCAACAGAAGATGGACTGCTTTATGAGGCGAACACATGGGCTGACATGTTGCAGTATGGCAACTTTTCTCTTCACTAAAACACCTAATAAACACTTAGGAAAGCCTTTCCAGTGATTTGTGTTTTCTTCAAATACTTCTGAGGTTATTTTCATGTTTTTTATACAGAAGAAAAACTGACTCACATTTTCATTTTTATTCATGAACACTTAAATTTGAAATGAATTATTTATAGTTTATCATTTAATAGATAAAGCTGCTACAAGAGTAGCACTCTTGCATTAAGCAAGCTGCACAGGAAGGATTAAAGTTTTTTAAAATCACGATTATGGTGAAGAATTGCATCACAGGTAATATTGTAACAGTAGTTTAAAAAATAGGTTGAAAATATGCACAAAAAATACTGCACAAACAGTAGCATGAACTGGTTTATGAGCTGGGGCTCTAATTGTAAAAGCTTTTTAAAGGGAGTTATGTGCATATTCTTTTGCCCGAGGCTCTTATTCTGAAGGGCTTTAAAAATATGTCCTAATTTGATGCAACTGACGTTATTGGGATAATAAGGTTGACTCTGGAGGCTTGTCTCTGGGCTCTTGCCTCTGTTAAACAATCAAAAGTTTATAATAGCATTTAAATAGTGCAGTTACTGTCACAGTACAGGGCAGTTACATCATTTTAAAATAGAATTTAAAAAAATGACGTAACCATGGTAAAATTGCAACTTGTAACCGTTTCATCCCTTTTGTTATGAAACTTATAAGTTCTATAAAACCTGCAGATTGTTTTATTCGGTATTTGAATTAATTTAAATTATTTAAGTAGAGTTTTAAGTTCTAATGCAGATGAATGGAGAAACTGCATCAAAAATATTGGTAAACTTTTATTATTTTGCTTAATGTTTTTTTGTGGTTATTTTCAGCAACAGATGTGACAGTAAGACAAAAAGGAAGCAGTGGAAGTGCATACCCTCATACACAGCAGGCATTCAAGCAAATGATTTGAGCAACAGGAGGCCTGTACCCCAGTAAAACTTTATGCCTAGCATTTCCTGTGCTCGAGCACTTTCAAATTTTAACCATTTCAATGCATTTTTCCTGATAGCCTCGGGTTTGAACTTGATGCTGATGTGCTGCATCACATCCTGTTGGAAGGATTCTGCTGCAGCTGTGATCAGGTCTGACCTGACAGAAGAGTCAGGAGTTGAGATTTTAGAAGTCTGTCATCGTCATACTGCAGCAGACTGAGCATGTGATGGGTTATACAACCATCCACTTCATATGACACAACACGATTACCTTCATGGAGTTTGGAGAGACGAATCAACCTGTGATATTTTGATAGCCAATGTGTTCTGACAAAGGTAAAACCTGATTTAAGTTGGCAGAAAGAAGCTAAATCCCAGGGATTAATTTCAAACTGAGCGGTTGGCCGGTGTTGTTGGAACACAACCAGCTGGATGACTGGAAAGCATGCACATGCTTTCTTCAGCTTGCCATTTTATTAATGCACTCATTATAGAGCAATCATCTTTGTCCCAGAAGTCACTGGAACAATGCATTAGTTAGATAGCTCTATGTTCACCATAATCTTCAATAATACGATAAGGTTCGCCCTTATTTACATCACCAGCACAGGATAAGGCAAGCTGCCACTTTGGCTGTGGTTTTATAGCCTCAAGGAAGAAGCATGCCAATGGAGGACTGATGACGGATGAACAGCAAAAGTATTCTCCAAGGCTGTGACTAATTTACGGTTTCCTTATCCTAAAGCAACTGAATGTCACTGTGTTCTGGCTCCTTAGCAGGACGTTTTGGCTGGAAGCTCCTTCCTGTAACCAGTTTTGCTGATCATCACTTGGAGTATCGTAAAATCAAAGTTTACCTCCCATTTCTGCATTTCTGATGTTTTATGATGTTTTTTGCACATCCATGCCTGATGTCTGAACTGGGAAATCTTACTGGCTGGGCTCTGTTCAACCAGCATGATTGAACATTAGAGCCGAACAGTGGGTTTTCAAAGAAAACATGAAATTAGTGGTGACTCATTCATCTCTGGCTACCATGTTATTAAATCATTTCTTTACCAGAAATGTCTTCAGTCAATCTAAAGTTCCATGAAATCGGCACCAAAATGGATTTGCAGAAAAGATGAAAGGGTTGCTTTATTTTTCCACTTTCTATGGATCTTTAAACTGGGCCAAAAAGGTTGAGACTAAAGTCACATATGGAAGATATTCAACAAAATAAAACGCCACTTAACACCCACGGGCAAGAGTGAACAGCCTTCTGAGAGGCGAAAAACATTATTGGCTCAAAACTCATTTGTGTTAGTTTTGGTTATAACGAGGTGCCGTCTGAGACATGACAAGGAAATTTCACGGTTATTGACTAAGTGTAGAATAATGTGGAAATTGAGGGGCTTTACAACACCATATGGTTAGTTTTATGGAGAGCTGCTGAAGTTCAACTGTCACACTCACTATAAGTCACATCCAAGGTGTGATTTTGGGCGTTTTTATCCTAAAGTAAAACACACGAGCAAGAAGCGTCTTCCTTTGGCTTCATCGCTATTATAAACATTAGCATGTAGCTGCTACCACCGTAGCATAGCAACAGTCAGCTAACAGCGATGGTGGGAAGAATCAACTTTGTTCATTGGAACAGCAAAGCTAACACCCGACTCATCCACACATTCCCATGCTTGAGCTTGCCATTAACCCTGGTGACCTGTAACTGTGTGTGTTTGTGCGAGTGCACCCTCTGTGTTTGCATATCGACTGCTCCTGATGTAGTGGAAGGCCAAAGAGACCACACCAGAAGAACAGAAGAGCTCTTCTATTATAAACAACTTTTGAATCTGACTCGGCCACAATATTTTCCCTCCACACATCCAGCCAACAGTTAAGAGCAGGAATTTATAGAATTTTTCATAGAAGTACAGTATAATCGCTTTATATGCTTGATATTTATTGGCCATATGTGACATTTCTGCAACTTCTTGTTGATTGAGTGTCTGGGTCTATCACAGCGTTTTATCTTAACCCTCTCTGATGCAGCGTAATCCATCTGTGACCTGGGCTCGAATAAAGCACGAGTTGCAGATTTCTTTCAGCCGGTGCACGTTCAGATTGGTGGAATGTAGCTTTGCATTGCTGAGTGTGGTTCAGATTTATGTTACTGCTGTAGGGCGTGCATGTGGCTAACAGATGGTGGCATCCTGCTGTCTCTCCTCCGTCGACACATAGCGGCGTGCGCGGTCCCCCAGCACATCCCTACAGTGACTCCACGCTCCAGTCCAAGACTCCATAATCTGGAAGATTTTGATGATTTTGATTACTCCCTTGATTCAGTAGTTTGTGGCTAAAGATCTATAGCTTCTGTCATTAAAGAAAAAATATGAAAAACAATTGTAAATAAATCAACCTCAACGATCTGCCTGAAATGTTTCCATCTGGATTTAGAGCAGATCTATAAAAACTACAAATGGGAGTTTAAACTGTAAACATGCTGGAATCTATTTTGGATGGAAAACCATTTATAAATTGGTATTTTATCAACATTAATTATGGAGTCAGTATTATCTGTGTATATATTTAGGACCAATGCTTTCCTGCTTGTTGCTGTATCACTAAACTTTATACTTTGTTTCTTTTACCTGTGGAACTTAAAATTGTGGAGGTTGGATTTCCAATTTTTGTTGTTAAAGTTCATTGGTCAGATGATCAATTCTTCAGCTTCCTGTTTGCAGACTGCATTTTTGGGTCTATACTTCTCAGTAAATGACATTAAACTGGATGACATTTGGATTGTTATTAAAGTACCTGCCATAATCTACACTGGTGTCCAATGACATAACTAACACACTGTTTGCATGCAGCAGGTGTCCAATTCTGGTCCTTGAGGGTCACTATCCTGTAGGTTTCAGTTGTTTCTCTGCTCCAACACCAGATTCAAAGGCTGATTTACTCCTTCAGCATGTCCTCAAGTTGTGCAGGAGCACAGTAATCACTCATTGATTTAAATGAGGTGTACTAAAGCAATGAAGCATCTAAAGCATGCACAGTAGTGGCCCTCAAGCAGCAGTATTGGACACCGTAGATCTACGCCCAGCTCTGACATGATACACTTCCTGTTCATGAGACAAATTGATATCCAGTAATAGCAACTAAAACAAACTGTAGGACATTTTCCACTTTTTTTTTCCTCACTGATGAATCCATTAAATCAGGCAGCATGGTTCTGAAGGCCCAAAATCCTTTTTGACTTAGAATTCATTTGAGAAGACAGCTCCAAAAAAACAAGCAAAAAATCTGTCATAGGCATATATGACACACTAGAGGAAGTATGTAACCGTTTCAACACATGTGCCTGTGTTTATAAAGCATCCCTGAGACAGAAATGATGTGTAATTGGACAAAAGTTCCCAGGAGTGTAGAAACAAGTGTGTTATGGTGCCATTATTCATTACAGAACTCAGAAGTCTCAAACAAAAACTCAGAAGAGCCTCAGAGATGGTTTTCAGTCGGGTACTTTGCACTGGATGAAAAATATGACACAGAAAAGGAAAAATCAATCTGTCATCCATCAACGACATATCAGAATCACGCTGCATTTACACAAATTTCATGTTTACCTTGTGTTTTTCTAAAGAGTCAGCTCATGTGTGTTGAAAACATTGTTCCACCATTAACAAGCTGCCAACAACATGACATCATGTTCCCGCCGAATGCCACCTGCTTGTTGATGATTACTTTGTGGCTGATGACAACTTTTCCTGGGGCACACGTGTGCTTAACCTATTTACAACCGCTAAAAGGAACTGCTCCAGGATCATAAACATATTACTTATATAGGATCTTGATAGGATGATGTATGAAGTGTTTACAAAGACTTAGTGGTATTTAACAATGCTTACACAGGAACCTCTAAGTAATTAATTCATCCTAAAGCATTAATGCTTTTATGACATGTTTCAACAAAGTTTACTGCTGTAGACCCACACAGCCTTACTGTGCACAGGAAAACAGGTAAGGAAAGACACATATTGTTTAATATACTGATATTCCTGATAGATAAAGTAACTCAAGTTAGAAGCAGAAATAACAGCAGAATTATATTTTTCCTTTAGTTGAATGCATGGATTTCCCACAATATTTTTCCGGGTTTCATTTTATATCATCACTGCCTAATTTTCATTACTTAACTCTTAATGAACTACACTCTGGTACAGGTACAGGACATATCCTGACATCCCACACACCATCTCCCACATGAAACCATAAGGAGCATAACGCTTCTCTGAGTACATAAAGGCTACGACATGTTGAGCAAATTCCCACAAACCCTCACTTTCTCAGAGATATGAAGAAGTATTCTCCCAATACAAGTGGAACACATCATTTTTTCTATGCAAGGACAAGTCAACCTCTAGGTTCACCCATTTTGACTCCACCTTAGTGCTGCACCACCACAGCAGCCTCTACACCAGCTCATTTGGACTCTGCGTCACCAGATTTCCTTCACAGCACACCCTCATCCAGTACTTGCAGACACCGACTCACTCCACCATCTTCGACCAGCACTTACTCACCACCAGTTGGTGACTCTTAGATTGAGTTTCCAAAACAAACAGTTTGAGGTCCAAATACATGATTTTAGTAGTACAACGGGCTAACGCTCAGGTTCAGACTGGACAGTGTCTAGTCTGTTAAAGTATCACCATCGTCACATTATGTCGCCTAAGAACTCCATTATTTTGCTGAGCATTTTAAACAAGCTGACAAGGGTGGAACCTAAAATATATTTATTGGCAATTTTCTCTCAGACTTTAATCCTTTAAACATCATTTTTTATTTTGCTTTTTAAATAAATAAATAAAAAAGTTGAACATGATTTTTCTAGCAATGTTTCCTAGACAACCAAGACAAGGCCAAACAAACCCCCACTGAGCTTATAACGTTCAATCAAAAAGTCATTCAGCGTAAAAGTGTTAAATTATATTTGAGATAAAATAACCATGTGGTCCAAAACAGTCCTTTACACACCCCTAAAGGTGCTGACATATTGAAGCTCACCAGAGAACATTGACATGATCTAATAAAAATCCAGGCAAAGCTGAGTGTTCCTTCCCACACACCTTGAGCTGGCACGAGCTGCACGGATCATATTTCTGTGCAGACACAGATAAACACACAGATGTAATCAGACAAAAACACAACCTCCACCTACATTTTGCAAGTGTGTCACTTCTTCAAATCTGATACAACTCTAAGAGTCTGGGAATGCACCGCGATGTGGTTTTGTGTCACTCTGTATCCTGACTTTGGGACTTAACCTCGAGGTGTTCTGATTCATCCATGTGTGTGTGTGTGTGCGCGTGCGTGTGTGTGTCTGAGATGACACACAATGAGACCACAAAGATTTAACCACAAAGGCTTTATCTGATGTGCACGCAGGCGCATGCAGCCACATATGTGCAACCACAAATCCACTCGTGCACTTTCACACACTGCTGAAGAACAAAGTGATGATTGTCATTCAAGGCCAGAATTTCATTCAGCTGCTTGTAGGATTCTTCCTCCATTAATAGAAAAAAACTATTGTGAAGTCAAAGTGGCTCCATGGCTCTGAGTCCTTTGTTTAGTTAAGTGACTACTAGACATACATGTAGTCTTTTTAAATTGATAAAAAGTGAGCAAAACATTAGTTTTGTCAGAGGAGCTCAGCATTTTTCTTCAAACTGACATGTCAGTCAGAATTTACGATGAGGTATTTTGCTCACGGATACCTCGATTTCTGTACACACACAGACAAGCTGTTGTACCCCCCTGAGTTACACCTGTACCCTTCAGAAAAAAGATCCAGGTGACAAAGAACATCCTGATCCCGCTGTGGTTATGACTACGGCAGCATGTTCTCACAGCAGGACGGGTAGTTCGTGTACTTTGAGAAAACATAAAGAAAACAGTTAATACCTTCTTAGTTTATGAAACTGCCCATAGATCTGTATCTGTTACATGTTCACACCAGCCTCAATCCCTCTTGGCACCCCTGCCTCCCCTCCCAGTTGGGAGGCTTTATGACCTCAGTGGGATTACGTCTGAACCAGGTGAGTTTGTTGATATGAAGTGGAGTCCAGCGTGTGTCATGCTCGGCTCTTCTCGCCGAGTTGGCCGGGGCCTGTAAATTCTAAACTCGAAAAATAATAAACACAAAACTGATGCAAGACACGGACTGGCTGAGGCTCCTGGCAGGAATTTGGTTCATTGCGTTTTGTGCTTCCAAACAGCTAAAAAATCATAGCAGTTGTCAGGAGATTGTTATCCCCACGCCCACGCCCCCGGTTCTCCTCTGAAGTTTGTAAGACAGTCCTAAAATGTGTTACAAGCTGCAATTGATAGTTTTGTACCTTGGGGTTGAAAACTGAAGTGCTTGCATGCTGATAAAAAGTTTCCAACACATATATACTTACATTTACAGCACATTTTACTCACTAATTATATTTCTGTATTTCCAAAGACAGGAAACAGTTCAAGTTGGCATTCTTTAAAAAAATACTTATGCAAAAAGTTTTTTTTTAAATTTAATTTAAAATTTATACATGCTAAAAAGGATAATAGTTGGAACCCCCCAAAAATACAACCCTGAAAAAAATAAAGTTAATTTCCTTGCAGCAGGCAAACTTCTGTTATTATGCAATGGTTACTGGACAGTTTTAAATCGTTCCTATGTGAAGTAGCCAGATCATAAAAACACAGCATGAACCTGACTATTATTTATCCAGAATTAACAGTGATATAAACTCTGAACCCAAACATTAAGATCTTAAACAACGTTAAACTAAATTTAGTTGCGGACATTTTTTGACAAGATGAAATAAATCTTATGATGGGAAATGGAAAGAAACTCAGGCCTAGGAGAAAATCCTGAATCTACCCACTTTATAAACATTAATGTGACTCACTGGAGATTAAATCTGAGTTTATGAAATCTGAGATTTGTAGAATTAAGGTTTATTAAATAAACACACTTCCATTTAAAATAGAAAAGTAAAGAAGTGTTTCAGCTGGTTATAGTGTCAAGTGACGTTTCAGCTTTAAAAGGGTATTTCAGTCTTTTTAAAGTGGTGTTCTATCAGTTAATTTTATACAGTAACAACCACGCCTACTGGTGACATCACTCAAAGTGGGTGGAGTCTCTAGAAACAGGAAGTAGTCCTCTAACCAAAGTACTACTCATGGCTACTCAGATTGGGAGAGACACTGCTGCAGAACAGTGACGAAATAGTGGATAATTCTTGGGTATTTAAAACAACTCTTGCTCAAAAATGTCAATGTCTCACTGCTGCTCTATAGTAACTGTTTGTAAACCTCTACAACTGTTTAGTTTGTTTCTACTAAACACTGTCTGAATTACTATGCTACTGTATGTGTCGCTGCAGCAGCATAAACACCATAAAGTAAACAAACTCACTCGCATGTTGCAGTTTGTTTGCAATTATGTTTTGAGAGTCTGCCTTCTTATGAAACTTGACGCAAAAGCATCATACGTTCCTGTTCAGTGGGATTAAACACAAAAATTAGAACCTTTTCCTGCACGTTTGTGTCTCCAGCTAGTCGCCTATGGTTGCAGCCCAGTGAGAGACTGGTTTAAGAAGCTAAACCGCAATTATAAACAGGTCAGCTTTAAATACTGTTTCGGATCAAATCAAAACTATTCAGCAGTAAAATGATACAATATTTCATTAAGTTTAGACATTCATTATCAACAACATCACTCACTCGATATTAATATAATTCCATTCAAAATTATTGGTATCTATCTGACAAAAGTTCATTTAAATGACTTTGACAGCTAATATTCTACATATTTTCACTTCAGCTTGACTTCCAGCTGAACTTAAAGTAACTTTAATCTCTGAGGCCTCACTGAGGAACCTTCATGTCTGCATTGATACGTGCAGCAGAGCAGGCGAGGGCTTGCATGAGTTGGTTTTTCCAATAAGTGAGAATGCATTGTGTATCTTGCTCCGTGCATACATCACTATATGAACACACACATGCAAGAGCTCAGTATGTGCTGAGGTACTTCCAAGAAAAAAAAAAGACTCAACTTTCAAATTAAAAACACTTCAGTTTCAGGCTGGCAGTTTGCCAGAGTGTGAGAATGTCAAACACTCAGTTCATTTCAGACTGCACCGAGTCCTTCAATATACAGGAGAACACTTATATAAAGTGCTTTGGAAATGTGACCAAAATCCAAGGTCAGAGGTTGTGACTAATGAGAAACACACCAGTGTCACTTAGATTCACGAGGGACTTGATTCAGGGATGAGGGGGGTAGTGGATGAAGAAAGAGGAGGAGGAAAGAGCGAGGTGATGCAAGGTAAAAAGTCGACTTTCCTGATACGGTTTTCATTCTAGCAGCGTTTACTGGATGACCGTAGAGCTCTACATACCAGGCCAAACTTGCAGTCAAACAGCTGGATGGGGAGTTTCTTTCACTGCTTTGCTCCTCAGAGCCTTTTCCTTCCATCTGCCCAACTTTCTGGCTAATGTTCTTTGCCTTTGGCTATCAGTGACACCCTCCGCTTCACGTTTTGTTTTAGAAAGCCAAAGTTGTCAGTGCACACAAAGTTTAAGTCAAACACTCTTTGCATATTATATTAATCACAGTGAAAAGTGGCTCTGCCTCTGTACATCTGCATTCCTGATGTCCTGATGCATCCAGCCTCATAAATCAATCAATTCTCTCATAAAGCTTTTAAAGGAATACCTAGAGCAGGGGTCAACAACTCCAGTCCTCTAGGGCTACCATCCTGCAGGTTTTAGTCATTTCATTGATCTGACACACCTGAATTAAATTAATGAGTGATTAGCAAACTTCTGCAGAACTCAGCATGGTAAGGATGTGATCCAATCATTTGATTCAAGTTTTCTGGAGCAGGAAACATGTAAAACTTGCAGGATGGTTCCCCTCGATGACTGGAGTTGGTGACCCCTGACCTACAGAGGAAGCAGGATTGTGATGGAAAAATCAGGCAACTTGTTATTGCTTTGCTCCCATTGTTGTTTTTGTGCTATTTTCAGAATAAAATATACCTCAAAATCTGTGCACACTCCGCATGTGTGCACACAATATTTTATTCATGCCCACAGGATTGCAGGAAATTAAACAAGTTTTACAGCCTTACAACAGCTTAGCCATTCTCTAACAAACACACACATATACACACACAACCACACACACACACACACACACACACACCTACCATTTCCCTTGGATGCAGAACAGTTATCGGAGTTAATTATCTAGAACACTACAAGTATTTGGCAGACGGTTTGTAATATGAACACACATGACAATAAAAAAGATCCTATCAGCACAGACAACTGTTCAGTTTATATTGTTCATCAGTTTAACACAACCTCCGCAGGCCAGGACACACACACACACACACACACACACACACACACACACACACACACACACACACACATTCTTGTCTCCTCATTCAGACACGCTGATGGCACACCTGGCAAAATACAGCATTGCTCTTTACATGGGGAATGCCACACCTGGCAGGAGATGGTATGATTTTCCACCTTTTAAAGAGTGTGGTAGTTAGGCTGGCACACGGCTGCAGACTGGCATGACTGGGCAGGCCTCTGCTTTAAGAGCGGGGAGGGAGGTTTCCGACTGAAGGGCAGGGAACGCACTTTGGTTGGGGATGTGAGGTGGTGGTGGTGGGGGTTGGAGCAGCACTGCAAATAAATCTGAAATATTCACAGGTGACCTTTTTCTATCTGCTCTAGACTCACGATCGAGAGCCACACCCTGGAAGCTCTCACCTCTTTGAGCTGTCAGAGTTATGCTGAAAGCAGAGCGGAAAACTAAACAGATAAATCACACTGGGAGTGAATGAGATAGGAGAAAAAGAAACACTGGAGTGTCGATGACGAGCTTGTAGAAGCCTATTGTAAACAGTATCAATGCCAACAGGTATGAGCAGGACCGGCGCTGCAGCAGCTTCTAGACATTTAATGCATCTGAAGGTAGCCTTACAGCAGTCTTCTACAGCTGATCTGTGTTTAATGTCAGTGTCTTGATATCTGAGACCTGATGCAACTGCAAATCTTTCAACTACAAGTTCTGAGTGTGGCAACAAAACGTGCAGGCAGCTCATATTGTGTCCAGATGACTCTCTTTGGTCTGTCTGTCCTTCAGTAGGTGTCCACTGATAATTCAGCCAAACAATTCTGGACTTGTCTCTGAAGTGGAAATCAAAGCTAAATTAAACAAACCAAATGCACGTGCAGAATCATGCATGTGCACCTCACAGGCTTAGACTTTCACAGTGTGTGTGTTTGCCCCACATCACAGCATGATTCATGCACACACACCAAACTGTGATCCTGGAAAAGCAAATCTGTCAAACACACTTCAAAAATTCTGATCACTGACACAAAGATGGTTTACACACCGATCTATGAATAGCAGCTTTCACAAGGCTTCAATCGTATATTTGTCCGCAGACACACACACACACAAAATATATATAATATATATGCATGCACACATAAAAGGACAAGTGAAAAAAACAGAGGAGACACCCCCAGCTCACCTTTCCTGGCTGCACAGTGACTCCAAACTCCAGTGTGTGAGGTGTGTGTCAGTCTCTCCTCACCTCCGGTTTGCCTCCCTTTCCCTCACTCACTTCTCAACCTGTAGTTATCGTGTGGCACTAGTTACACTCTGCAGCGGTGTGCGGTGAACTAAGACAGAGGGGAAAAGGAGGAGAGATGGGAGGGATAGAAGGACAAATGAGTCCTGCCCAGACTGATGAGAGAGGCTTCCAAAAACGCCCTCAGGAGAGAAAAGATTAAGAACACTTCGCTCCACTTGAAGTTTAAACTTTCACATCTCTGCGCCTTTTTCCACTGACTCCTTTTACCAGCTTCGTTCCTCCTCTGCTCTTTTGTCCCAGTAAGTTTTCCTAAAACCAGCTTTGCCCTCTTGATGTACTGCCAATCCTAAAACCACAATCCTTTAAAATCTTGCCTGCCGTCTTTTGTGCCTTTACAACTTGCAAAGATCTTTACTTTCTTCCCTCCCTGCTGCAGTCATTTCACTTTTTATTTAAAAAAAATGCCTAAATTTGGTCAGTCTTTGACATGTGCACATTTATAGTACATGCTTTTCTATCTGTGTGCCTTTACGTCACTCTACTCATGCAGCTGTGTGTTAAAGTAGACACACCTGCTACTACGGTAGTGTACAAATGTGGGTGGTAAAGAGCTCACTTCAAGGAATCCTGAGCTTGGTGTTCATACTGTTCCCCGTTTCAGGAATTCAAATCAGAATTATCCAATGGATGATCTAAAAAAAATGCATGCACTGGTTCATAAACATAACATATTTTTTGTATTTTGCTGCAACTGCCTCACATACCTTACACCTCGTGTTTTAATAGCCTTGACACTTTCCTTTCAGAATGTGAGGAATGCAGCATGTTTGCTGGGAGGCAAGTGCGTATGTTTAAAGACAAACTTATTGGGAGTTTCCTTTCGGGTCGTGACCCCGTGGAATGAAAGGCAAACCTTGCAAATAAAAGAAAATGTTCAAGGAAAGTCAAAATACTTAACCTGGAGCATGATCAAGAGCATGCATAAGCTGCAGGATAATACGTGAATAACGGCACATAAATTGACTTTTCTTTTTTGTAACAACAAGAAGGAGTTCCCAGTTCAACTCATCGTGTAACTTGATCATGAGATAAACCAGAACACTTCTGACACCTTAACATTTATAATGACATACAGCAGGTTTTAGAACATATTACTCCCCAGAGAAAACGTACCAACCAGATTAAATCTACTCTGAGTCACAGAAATAATCTAAATAACAAATCACCAGGAAATATTCAACACACTTTAGATATCATAGTGATCATCACCCTCAACCTGCTTGTATTGGTTGATGTGTCTGCCCCCCCCTCCCAATCTCCTGACTGAGATAGCTGGTGTTTTATTCTCCCCCGTATTCCCAGGGAGTACTACTTGAATCAAAGCGGAGTGTATGAGAGCAGCATGTGATTCAGTGCTCGAATTATGAGAAAAATCTTGTTTACAGGCACGGGGGCCTTGACCTATGAGTCACTGTGTAGTCTCTGAGAGTTTCGCACAGCTTCCCCTCTTTGCTGGGTGGTTATCCCTCTCTTCCCCCCTATTCCCACTTGTCTTGTTTTAAACATTCAAATTTTCTTCTCATTCATCCTGCAGGATTTCAAAGAAGTGGGTCTCTTCCATCAGGGATTCCAGTGCATTAGGAACAGCTTTATCTAAACGTCTGGATGTGAAGTATCTAGTTGTGTTTGTCACGTTGAGGATTTACGTTACTAAACTAAATTGTCAAACAATGTATTTAATAACATGGCGATGGTTTGAAATCGCTGATGTGTTTTATAAGTTTAGATCTGCCCATCCAAACCTCCTGCTTTGCACTATTAAAGTCTGCCAAACCAAATCTCACTAAGGAACCTCTGTGGGTGTTCTTGTTATCTGACAGCAGATTCTGTGAAGCATGTGGGTTAAGTAGTGGGGTGACTGTAGAGGTTTCAGCGCATCCCAAGAATGTTTGATTTGGTTGGGATCTGAGGACTCTTGAGCATGTTTTCTCTATGAGATGGGGCTTGGTGTGTCTGGTCTGTGACCGTGTTTAGATGCATGGTGTCAAAGTAACACGCTAATGAACAGATGAGTTCAAGATGATCAAAGTTATACAGTCTGACTGTGAGTGACAGTGAGAAGGAGGGACTCCCTTTTAACAGGAAGAAACCACAAGAAGAAGTGGACTCAGAATGGTTTTCTGCCTCTGCTGACTGGGGTCTGAGAGGTCAGGAAAGAGACAGACACAGAAGTGGTTAGAGTATTTGACAAAAAATGGTTTAATTTAAGTTCTGGAGCTCAGAGAATCTCATTAAACAAGAATCAGAATGCGTTGATTTGGTGAGGTGTCTCAATTCTTTTGGCAATATAGTGTAATTAATGATGGACGACGCATCTCAGTCCACTTCCATATGAAATGACACCATAATACGTCATTTACAGGTGCTGCCATGCTAAATATGAGGGGCTGAAAGTGTTCATTAAATACAACTAAACAGAAAAATGCATACATGAATGCATAGCAGCAAGGTACGAGTCACATAAATCAACCAGAGTAAACATCTGGAAGAAATGATCTGAGGTGGTTTTTAAGTTTTTTGTCTGCAAAGTATAGGATGCTTTGAATTTCACAAAATCCTCACATTTCCAGGTCAGAGTAAACATTTATGGTTCCTTTAACGTGTGACGAGCAGGGAAATGTGTTTGAGTGTTATTGTTTTGGATAGTAAGTTCAACAATGAAATACATGATTGACATACAAAAATAAAATCTTTTTGTTTTGTTTTGTTGCTAATTATGTTTTGGCAATAAAATAAATATGTCAGTCACTGATTGAGTTTAGACAACTGCACTGCTTGGTTATAAATATGATGAACCAGCATGACCTCAGGCTTTATTAGTCACCAAGCTGGTGGTAGGACATTTATACGCCACACCATCACACCATGATACTATCTTTTTCACTTGATGTTTTAATATTTTTAAGCCAATAAAACAATTAAACATGATTCAAGATGGTAATAAAGGAAGATTAAAGACAATAGTTGTTGCTGGTGAACACTTATGCTAAATATAAAAAGAAAGAAAATAGGATGTATAAAAATATATTTCTTATATTTTGCAAGAATTCTTAGTCTGGACTAAAGTTGCAAACATATTACAAATCTGCTATGATGTCACAAAATCCTGGATATAAATCAAGATGTAGCGTCAGTCCTATCATTTAAAAGAATATTAGTGTTTACTTTCCATATGTTTATTGACTGTCTGACACTTTAACAGACTCACATTCCTCTCATCTTCACTTTACTCTGCAGTGAAACCAGTTGTTGCCAAAGTTTAAAAAATATTTTTTCCCTGCAGAGTTTTCCACTATTAAATCAGGGTTTGCACTATCTATGGAGATGTGCATGTGTATTTGCTTTGGTACAACAGCCATCAGGACTGTGCTCTCTCTGAAAAATAGTTGGCCATCGTATTCCCCGTATTTGCTTAATTTTCCTGCCAACGCAGCCAAGAGGAAGTGCAGGAGTTTGGCTTTCTGTAGGACCACTTGAATTACAGCATGTTGAAAGATTATTATGGTATTTTTGCACAATGACACCAAAAATCTGACCGTGTCCAAGTGAGCTTTAAATTGAGCAAGAGGTGCATATTATGATATGAGATTCGAAGTGAATCATACTTTCTTTTCACGTCCCAGATGGCCTGATGTATGGGGGTGAGTATTACTGGAATGAGCACTGTAACAGGATATGCACAGAAACACTAACTGGAAAGTGAGCATCGCTGTTCCAGTTAGAGCTAGGCCTGCTGGTGTTTCACAAGGGGCACAATAAGTAAGGGATGATGGGAATAACTGGAAATGGAATTTTTTTTTATGGACTTCAAGTTTGAACGACTAGAATTATTTAGTCATCACCAATGAGGCTCGCCAAAAAACACATTTCTGTCAAATGAATTCACAGGTTTTGGATCAACTTTTCTCTTTAATTTTGAATTAAAATTGTCTCTAAACTTTTGACTAGAATTGTGTCAGATATTAAAAAGTTCAAATACAGATGCAAGTGTTTCAGTCCCTACAAGCCTTAAAAACATCAGCTTAGTCTTAAATGACCCCCGCTGTCCAGTTGACCTGCTTGTCTGCCAACAGGTCCCACAGTTGTTTGAACATTTGCACCATTTTGATTCACTGCTGAAAAGGCAGGTGTTTGATTCTGCAAGTTACATCTTGATCATGACCTCACGATGTGCCCCATATTTACAGCCAACCAGATAAACCCATGGCTTCGTGCAGGTATACTCCTGTCAGATTAAGACAGATTCAGAGATTCCACATTAGCAACGTACAGTGCAGCTCAGAGAAGCACAACAAGTCACATCTTTTACCCAGTCTGTAGGGAGATGGTATAGAAATTTAGCCCTGCAGCTATAAGACATGCACTTGCATTACAAGGGTCATTTCAGCAGATAATGAGTGGAATCTAAGCCCAGCGGTGAAACATTCTTCACTGGGTGACTGAACTAAAAAGCAAAGACAAGCTGGAAATATGTTTTTTTTTTTGCAGATGTAAATATAGGTGAGAAACATTAAAACATACATAGGTATTATGGATTGAACTAGAATAAAAGTTAGAATCAGGAAGGAAGTGAACCATGTGGAAATGGATGAGAAATGAACTTGTTCATCTTTTCAGAGTCGTGACAGGAGATGGTGTTTGCTATGAACTGATTCTGCCTGGAAAAATAAACTAAAGTGAAGAAAGAAAGGATTAAAAACAGATAGGCTATAGAAGAGAAAGTCCTTGATTTGGAAGTGATTCCATTAAAACTTGGTCGTACACATTACAGCAGACATGAGTTCACCCAGGTAGTGGCCTGAGGTCGTCACGTGATCACGGTTCTACAAAAACTTAGGTGTTGATGCTTTAGGGGGAAAACGCTTTTAAATTTGATCAGAGCACTTATAGTTTAACAAAGAAGGCTTGAAAAATAAGTAGTGAAATAAACTTTTCCTCCAATTAGTCCAACTTTCTTCTTTTCTATTAAAAAGGTCCTTATTAATAGTTTTCTGGCTTTTTTAGGTTTTGGACAATTTTTCATGTATCTTCTGTTCAGTTCTTGTAGCTGGTCATGACAACTAATTATTAAGTGTTAGTCTAAAAATGAGGGAAAAAACATAACTGTAGAACAAAAGAATAAGTTAGATGTAAAAAAAAAAAAAACTATCTACAGCAGCTAAAACGTATCCTAAAGTCACGCCTTTAGGAAAGAAAAAACTGCAAACACAAGACCTTTAGAGTTACACTTTCAGGAATGGACTAGATTTGTGATTAAAAAACTAATGTGATGAGAAGTTTGTTTGGTGGAGTCTGTTGTGTTCATGCCCAAAAGAATCAAAGAAAACACTCGGATGATGAGAAGATGTTGGTTCTGCTTGGACCTAGATGTGATTAGAGTTCAGCAGATCCAGATTCAGATCCTCTCTCACCAACAGCTGCTCTTGTTCCAGACCTCCACAAAAGTCCAAGCTCCTTCTGTGACCCTTTGGCAAAATGAGTTATTCTCCCCTGATCTAAAGAAAAGGGGCAACAAACTGTGTTTTTGCAAAAGATTGATGAAAAATGCATAGAGGTTTAATTAAAAATTGATTATTTGCTAAATTTTCTCATTTATCAACAAATCACCGATTTTTTTTTTCATGGGTTTAGAAGCTTTTAAAAGTCTGGATCATTTGTGAATCAGAGATTAGAGGCTTAACAAACAACATACCGAATAAAAACATCAGGTACTGGACTGAAAACATTTAGAATCCCAAAGTTCTGACAAAAACTTTGAAAGTCCTTGAGAACACCTGAAGAAATATTAGCCATAACCAGTGACAAATATTACAAGTAGGTTTGACTCTTTGGATGGAAAATATAAAGAAAAGAGGGATGACTCAAGATGTTGGACTGCACTGTGTGAACAAGAGCTCCTTTTTCAAGCCTTTCCCTGAAGCTAAATTTGTACCTTTCGAGGGATATATATTTTATGAGTTTTTGTGGAAGACTTTTCCTGACCCTTTGGTGCACACATATATAAAACATATTTAGGAAACCATCTATAGGAAATACCATTGTCCCTTAAAAGTCACAGGCATGGGAAAACTTTTTCCAACTTTTTTTTTCTGCAGAAAGAAAAACTGAAGAGCATGTCTTTGACACAAGCTCTGACTGTGGCTTTTAATCAACGACCTTTTTAAAGAAGTGTAAGAGCAGCAGGCGATAAAGTGCACTTGAAATATCCAAATGTTGTTTATACTGGAAAACTCACTGCAATACTAAAGGAAAACTGAGCACAACCTACAAAAATAAAACATCACCAGCACAGCTAGTGCACTTTTTCATTCATGTTTTGGAAAATTCTCGTAAAAACACATTAAGTAAATAACCCAGAGACTCATATCCATAAAACACATCCAAAAGAAAAGTTCTGAAAAGTTTCTTCAGGTACCAACAGTCTCATCTTTGGGGTAACATGGTGTCTCTTTATCCACCCCCAGCTGTGCTCAGAGGGAGGAGGGTGTCGGACAGGATGGGGATGAGACAGGATAGGATGAGGAGGACGTGCAACCTAAATATGGCTCTTGCAGCCTAGGCCACAGGGAGACAGAGAAGGGGACCACAGACCTCGGCAGCGTGCAATTATCCAAAACAAGACAGTCAAGCCAACCTCCTCTCACTGAGACTCGCAAAAAGAGCATTACAGAATAAAACCAGCACATGAAGTTTACCGTCCTTTACCTTCATAAAAAAACAGAACCGGTCTGTGTGGATCCACTTTGCTATGAAATTCATCCACCTTCCTTTAAACACTTGCCAAACATTGTATATGAATGTTTAAAAATTCAGTACATCTTGGGCAAATAGCTTAAACCTAACTATAAACCTTACCTAACTACCTCAGGATGCACAGCCACAGTGTTGCATATGACAGATAAAAGACCAGCTCTCCCTTTGGAGTAAATAACTGGGAGTAAAATGTTTGAAGCTGGCAAAAACTGGCATTCCTAAAGACTGATGGGGGTGGGGGGGGTGGGGGTTAGATAGAGGGAGAAAGACCTGCAGAGCACAACTGCTCAGGGACGCATTCAGTTCCACCTGAGCAGACCACATGAGTACCACAGCTTAAATTGCACCCAAAGTGACCTATTGTTTGCATAGATGCAGTGACTCAGATCAGAAGCGTTCCATTCCCTATCAAAGCTGGAGAACATCCAGCAGCAGAAGATCCATCCAGACTGGACAAGCTTGAGGAGGCTCACCCCTTTAAGGAGGCCCAGAAGGGGAGAGAGAGATCAAAGGCTGGGTAGCCGGCGTGCTCTTGTGTGTATGCCGGTGTGAACATGTTACAGATGAGCAAAGGCGCCTGAGAACCATCTGGGTTTATAAAACGATACTGAGTTCAGTGTATTATGGACGTAGAAATCAGAATGTTAATTATAACCAGCTCATTGGAAACGACTCCCCTCTGGTCTTTTAATGAGGGATGAACTTTATTATTCTTCATTTGATGTAACCATTGGTCTGATATCTTAGTAAGAGGTTCATTGATAAATAAAGTTTATATAATGTGAAATTTGTTGGCATGGTAGCCAGTAATCCTTTTAATCTGACAGATTATCTACAGGTGGGACATTAGAATTAAAATTAAACTCATCTTTGGTGCAAAGGAACAAATTAGTAAAGGAACATTTGACATTGTAACAAAACTTTTGTACTTGTATAGTGCTTTTCTAAGTCCAAGGACTACGGTAATTAATAAGCTGTGACATGCTAACATATTTTCAAATTGCTCACATATTAATTTTAGTGCATGCAAGTAAGAAAAGACACAGATCATCTCATTTACATGAACTACCACTCTTTACCATATTCTGCTGGAATGTGCCATCATGTTTTCTCTACTTCATCCTAAAAAAAACTGCAATAAATCATTAGTACATATCATCCAGAGTCTTTTACAGAAGTCACCGAGTCGTTTACTGGCTATCGATCACTACCTCTCACTAAAGCAAAGGTTAAACTTCCATCTGCAGCTTGCCTTGATGGTTGTATCACAACAGAGCTGGAGGGGAAGGTGTGAAGAGGGCTTCTGAGCAACATGACATGTGAATGTGTCAGACAGTTCATAGACCTTTTGCTGTAGAAATATCTCCACTAATCCCAGCTGTTTGAGTTGTGTTTAAGGTGTGGAAAGTTTGGGATTAATGGTGTTGCCGATATCCTGTCATTAAGGAGATGAATGACAAGTAGAAGACAAAACAGCAGCATAATTATAAATGCTGTCTCTGTCAGGCTGTAAAGTGGTGATCTAATTTGGAGAAAAAATATGTTATGGTCAAATCTGTAAATTCATTAGGCAGCAGGTCTTATATAACTATTTAAAACTGTACTTAACTTATGGTTATTAATAAACTACCAAAGATGCATCCATTAATCAATCACAGAACATCTATAATTTAGTTTCTGGCCATAATAAGTCAAGTATTGGGGATGTAACACGTGGAAATCCAGATAAACAGACATCCTGTCCACATCTTCCTGTTCTGTGCACCATTCATGGTTAGAATTAAAATTATCAGGCGCCTGTTGATGGTTTACAGACATTTTAGTCGCCTGACCAACATCAGCTCATTTTCAACACTGTGCACTACGGACTGGGAACTGGGAACCAGACCTGATTCCACATCTTCATATGCAGACAATTTAGAGAAACTTAAAGGAAAATAAAAATAGACACATCGTGTTTGTCATCTTTTAACTGTTCACTCTCATTCTTGATGAGATGAGACAAAATGCAGAGCTGATGGTTGAAGGTTCTTCTACAAACCTGATGGCAGGTTTCCTGTAGGATTTTTACTCCTGAATGAATGAATTAAAGTGAGCACATTATTTAGCATTGAGAATTTCTATAGTCCATCCATCCTGACAGCTGGACTGTAGGTTGCAGGAAGCTGGTGTGTTTGTTTTATTTTATGATTTTATTTATTCAACAAGTCGGATGGCAAGCAAGAGTTTAAATTCAGTGGGAGGTCATCTTAAGGTGATAGGTTATGATGAGGTCATCTTAAAACTAGAGGATGAGGGGTTGGATGCTCAGCTGCAGCATGCCTAAGTGTTACTGAGCAAGAGACTGAACCCTGAGAAACCTCTGATATGATTATTGGTTTATGAATGAGAAGATAAAATGGTGACTTGTCTAGAATGTCTCCCGCCTCTCGCCCTCTGACTGCTGCACCAGCTCCCCGCAACACTTACTGGAGGAAGCAGTTCAGAAAATGGATGAATGGAATATATAGAAAGTGTAATAAATGCATTGCAGATCCCTGGTGAGGTTAGCAAGATGCTATATTTTATAAGCATGTTAAAAAAAAGTGTTTGACTCACCAAAATAAAATGAACCAGTCCCAGTTTTAGTATCAGTCCTAAAATATGATTAAGTTTAGTAATGTATTTTCTTAAAGAAAAAATAAATTTGAAGAAATGTTATTCTAATGTTTTTTTATCATTGATCATGTTGTTTATTATTGTTGTTAGGGTGTTTTTACACCTGTAGTTTGGTCTCTCTGGTCCGAATCAGTTCATGATTTTGCTCATTTGTAACTTTTCCCTGTGGTTGGTTTCTTTTTACAAACAGAAAAGCTGCAAACAAAACGTGTCACTACAAACCAGGTGAGAATATTCCGTCTGCTGATTGGTCAGACTGTCTGGGGGTGGAGCTACCAGAAATAAATGGTAGAACAAGGTGCTCATTTCGGAGCCTGAACTAGTCGGTTGAACCCCGTCTCTCTATTTGAACTTCAGTGGTTTTATGAGTTGGAGCTGATAAACCCTCGTGAGTCATTTGCTCAAATATCAGGGAAGTCATGATTGTTGTAAAACATCCACATGCGTCCTTGGTTCATCATCCTGAACATTTCTGTTCTCTCCTGCATCCCAGAATGCAATGCAAAACTGGCTGCGGGAGGCTGTTTGAAACTTGCAGCGTACTCCTGATAGCTGTGTTGGACTATAACAGTTCACTCAGGAACAAAGACCACCTTCTCCAGTGTGTTCAGTGTAAATGAACTAAACACTGCAGGGAGGAAAATGCCCTTAATCTACATCCTTATTTTTGCTGAGCAGATTATGTTACAGTTTTAAATGTAAAAACTTTTACAAGCATCTCTGACCCAAAGTAGAGAAACCTTATATAACATAAGCTACACGACATGTATTCATATTTTCAAACAAAATGACACCGCGTCAATGACATTTCTCTAAGCACTCATTATATTCCTCCTCAAATAGACTAAATTCTGAGCTCCATTCAGTTCTCATTGTTGTATTACTCACTGTGGTCATCTCGCAGTTCATAAAATCAAAGCTACATAAAGACTGTAATTTTCCAGACATATAATTTACCTGTTTAGGTTTATAGCTTTAGGTTAACCCTTGGTAAAATTGTGCGTGACCTAACTTCCTGCTCTGAGCGAAGCAGGGTCAGATCTTTTTGAACATTGATGGTTGCTATGGAGGAGGTGATGATGAGGGCAGGGGCAGGAGGAGGTCAAAGGTGGGGTCAATCTGCCTAAAGTCAGCCTACAGCTGGGTTTAAATTATTCCTAGTACATGACAAAGCCATGATGCATGAATTCCCTAAAGGAAATTACACACCAATTCTTTTATTATCCTGAATTATGCTTCTGTTTTCCTGCAAGTCAGCAGGAAGCATTTTCAAAAGCATGCATACAAGTACAAAAAACAAAAATAAAAGTGCAAAAATATTATAGACAAACGCAAAAAAATGTCCTCCAAGCAAGTTGATTTGAATGAATCCTCATAGATAAAACATCAAATATGATAACGTATGCTTGGAGCTCAAAAGAGGTGAAGTGTAACTGATTGATTAGTCATGAATTCTCATGTGCTTCAGAGTGTGAAGTAGGTCACAGATCCACACCCTCTTTACACTAACAGACCACTTGTCCATCAGCAGCGAACATTAAACGAGAGTGTCAGTGAGCATGTCTGGTCATGAAACTGGCTTCTCCGCCTCAGGTCTGTACGGCCCCGTGCCCCCAAATCTCACCCTCACCTGCCAATCACCCAGCAGACCTTCAAAGAGGGGAAGGGGGAACAAACACACTGTGAAAGCTGCTCACATCGGATCCTTCTGCATGGCGTTAGTCAACCATCTGCACTGACAGGTTAAAGAAGCCGATCAACAAGGTCCTCTTCTGGATAACAAACATCATCTAACAGAGGTTAAGCTGACAGTCGTTTAAACCTAAAGCTGTGGAGCTACAGATGAAAAGGTAAAGATTAAACAGTAAAAACCAAAGTGTTACAATAGCTTTATGTAGACAGGAGATTATTTTAACTTTTTACAGCTGAACAACTTAATAATAGCCTCCTTAATTTGAAGAACTTAGTCTTAGAATGTTGACAAAATGTTAACACTAAAAGAAATTTAGGGATTAAATTAACCAAGTGTTTTCTAAACCATTTTAAATTAGTTGAGGAATACAAATCACTGCTTTTAGTGCCAGAGTTTTAAACTGGGATCAGCTCATGTTGAGAAATGATGGAATTATAGTCATTTTGGTCAAATCTTGAAAATAGCACCCATCAGCTCTCAGGGTTCATGCTGTGAATGGCTCTGGGCTACTACCATGTCAAACTTTAGCTCAGTATATCAAGTTATAGCTATTTTTGTGTTTGCTTGCGTGGAGTAGCTGTGGTGACCATCTTGAATCCGGTTGAGTCTAAAATGTTTTCAGTTGTAACCTAATGAGGACTTGTTGGAAGTTTTCTTTAAAATCCATCCAATGGCTCAGAAGATATTTTGATTCTTCAACAGTATGTTCATCCAATAAAGACTTTCTGGGAGTTTGATAAAAATCTGTGGTTTGTGGGATTTCTTTTTTTTTTTTTGAAAAACTCTGAGAAAATAGCATAAAGAGGAAAAAACCCACAGTAAACACCAGTCTACACAAAAAATAGTTACAGGTAATTATGGATACAGTTCCATAGTAAATAGGATCTTTTGCATAAAGAAACTTCAGTTTTGTTAAATATTCAGAATAAATGAAACAAAGCAAATACCATAGCTTCTCACTAAATCAGCAGGTTTTTCTTGAGTTTCAGCTGCTCAGTTTAAGTAAAAACAGAAACATAAACTGAACTCGTTTCTGAACTTTGACAAAACAAAACCCTACCAACCTACTTTGTACAAATGTTAATCTATTATTTTAAACTTTGATTTAAAACTAAAATAACCCACACCTGTTTTAGCCTCCAAAATCCAACCAACACTTCAGTTTTGCCACATTTTTAAAATTCCTTCAAAACCTTCTTTTTGACCATTTATCCTCAAACTGTGGACTACGTCTTGAGTTTGTCATTCAGGTTTTTTTTTCTTTACATCCACATTCATCCCATCTTAAGACCAATAATCTCATCCTTCTGAGCTCCTTTATCACCCAAAGCGCTGTCTACATACCTCTGCTCTTCTCTGATTTATGTCTCGTGTTGAGGTCTGTGCTCTTCAGTTTGATCTTCCTCTTTGAAGTCGGTCTTTTTCTCTTAAAACTCTGAGGCAGTGACGGATTCTGACTCAAATGAACAAACCAAGTACAGACACAGGTTGTGTGCTTGCTAATACACACACACACTCATTCTATACATTTATATGGACAAATATTTTGATATTTGGATACAGTATTCAATAGGTGCACCTGTTTAATTTGTCCTGAGTTAAGGGGAAGTTTTGGGTTTTTATGTTGAGTTGTGCAGAGGATTTTCAGCAGTCAGTGTGATCCCAGTTTGGTGGATCAAGGAGACGTTTTCATAGGAAAAACAAGCTAACAGTGAGTCAAAGTGGAGCCCATTCAAGGGAATATATTGTCCATTAAAAACAACTCAAACTTTCCTCTAGCAGTTAGAGAAATGACTAAAAATGACACCAAACTTGTCACAGTTCTTCAATTTTAATGTTTGTGTAAAGTTTAGTTGCTTGAATGATGGTCTTTCAGGGATCAGTATGGTTTGATTTCTGATTAATCAAAAATTCACATTTACAAGACAGTCCAAATGAACAAATAGATCAAGTTTCTCACTGGTCGGCACCTGTTTGATTGGTTTTTGCAAGAAAATGTCCAAAATGTCCTAAAAGTTTAAAGTTGGTTCTCAATTTGTCTTTTTTGAGTCACATGGCCTCAAACGTTGCTTGAAGTTTGAACATGTTCAAATAGTCTGCAGTGTGTCTGCAACCAGTCTCAAACCCTTCTCCGTTTAGTTTCCATGAACCAGAACGTCTGACAAATGTGTGGCAACTTTGCAAATGGTTGGTGACCAAATTGCAAACAGATCGAGACAAAATGAAGTGACTAAACTGCATCAAGAAAATTTGTGCAACTTACATACAACTCAGAATTTCACAAACATACTTTTTGGAAAAGTGTTGTGAACACCATTCAGTGTGATTCCAATCTACGTTTCTAATTTTCTTGCAACTATGTGTCATCAAAACAGAAAGCCTTCACTGTGAAGACTGCAGGGCAACCTTGTAATGCAGACAAAGGGCTGCTGGTCAGAAAAACTAAAGGACTCAGCTGATCAGAGGTGGGAAATATATCATGCTACATACAGACAGACATAAAGACAGTTGTAATTGTGTCCTGGAAAAGAAATGAGAAGTTTAAAAATATAAAATGAGATATTTGCTTATTGAAGAGGAAATTATTGAGTGTAAAATGCGTACGTGGTGACAAGTGTTCTTACAAAGGCCTTATGTAGCAGTTAGCATGACTTTCCTATGATGGTTCCTTCCTGATTCTTCCTGGCTGCTGCAGTAAACATGCTGACTACTCATAAATACTACAAAAGCCAAATTGAACCAAATTCACTGTTGGTTCAAAATACGTCAAACGTCCGTGATAATAAAAGCGCAGGACTGATACGGTGCAGTTCAGCCTCATGGCACTAAAACAGATCTGATTTTGTGAGATGGGTTGGTTCTTCGTGGATCAGACTTGTTCCCATAAACCTGGAACAAGCCTGATTGCTGATCTGCAAACGTTGCCTCTTAGTGGCACATAAAGCAGTTAAAAACTAACAATTTAGTTCTACAGTAAAGCCCTAATAGCCTGGGTGGAATAATGAATGTGATGCATTTGGCGAGTGGGGAAAAGGATCTCACATTAGGGGCAGAGCAAAGCCTTAGATAGAACTCAAGAGCCAGTTTCAAAAGTGTCCACACTGCCTCTGACGTTCTTTAACCTCTTTTTGTGGCTTAGAAACCTCATGTCTTTGGCCTCCAGTCACTCTCTATTTATGCAAGAAAATAAAGAAGAGAACGCTGCCCCTCCTAAATCTGTAAACTGCAATTAAGCTAAATTCCAAGTTTATTTCCAAATGCCGTCCTTGCTCCAGACCATGTGAGAGACTTGACTCTAAAATTATCACACTTTTGGTCTGGAGGCCAAGACCAAGCCAAAACTTGGGACTGTCTTCTCACAGGCCACACGATCACAAGATGCAAAGGATGACTGGAGATAATGTCATAATAATACGGACAAGATTAATACAAGTAATGAGAGCAAAAGATTGAAAGGACATAAGGTTAACAAGGAAACAAAACGTTGTAAAAAATGTGGAACAGTAGTGAAATAAATGTTTATTGTTTAGCAATCACTCAGCACCTTGAAAACCAAAGGCCTTTAGCAGCGAGACAGTTTAACTAAAGGCATCAAGTCAGTTTAACTGTTTGATCTTAGGCTTTCTAACCAAAGGTCTTACGTCTGGAGGCAAACAAAAAGCAGCCCACGCACCTCACCAAATCTCACCCTCTGTCTCCTTCACTGTGTGTCGCTCCATCATGTGTTTACACACTGGAAGAGTAAGTGACAGGGCTATAATCGGAAGTCTACAAGCGTGTCATTTAAAAGACTGTTGTCTTTTCCTGTGAACGTGGTTGTCAGCAGAGAAAAACAAGATTTACATCTCAAAGGGAAGGGCAAAGCATCAACCATGCATTATCCCCTATTGGCTGTGGTCAGGGATGGGCGTTAACTTGTGGGAGAGGTAGACAAAATATGCAAACAAAATCTTACCCAGGAGAGAAAGTTTAGCATCAAACACTGAGGAATGTCATTCTGTAAATGCAAACAAAACAAAAAGCACACATGGAATACAGTGATATACGCAGGATGAGCTATTTTATACTGTTAGCCGGCTGTCAGAAACTTAAAACTTACTAATAAACAGGTATGAGATGTTTAATCTGGTCATGACATGAAATACCATCT
This sequence comes from Callopanchax toddi, assembly GCA_006937965.1. Lineage (NCBI taxonomy): Eukaryota > Metazoa > Chordata > Actinopteri > Cyprinodontiformes > Nothobranchiidae > Callopanchax > Callopanchax toddi. The sequence goes on from SSNR01000114.1 coordinate 677,444, forward strand.
ATAAACAAAACAGAATTTATAAATGCAATTTTGAAAAGGTTTGTGGGTATTTCTGCAGCTATTTAGGGAACACTATATTTTTTCTGTGATTGCCTTTGATATCAGAGCTGCTTTCAGCTGGGTATAAAATATAACGAGTATATAAAGAAAACTTCCTGTGTTATGTTTTTGTTGGTTTTCTTTCTCTTTTCAAAGGAGTTTGCTGTTTATTTGTTTGAAAGCTATGAAAAGTTTACCACGACAAGCCTTCAATCACCTCCTGGGAAAAACGAAGTAAAGATGGCTGGAATGACCCTCGCCGTTTCTTTCTGAGGATGTGGTAATTGTTTTGCAATGATGCATGACCAAAAGTATACAGAGGAGGCATAGAATAACACATTTAACTCTAATGTTTAATGCAAATCGCAATACCACCTTAATCTTCCTTCAGAGCACATGCAAGCTACATTTGTCCAAAAAAGTTTATGAAAAATAGAAAACGGATGGAAAAATGCAGATCCAGATGGTTCGAAATTGTGTCTTTTGAATGGTGATTAAATGCTTCAAAACAACAAAATTTAGGCTAAAAGTGAAGATTATTTCAGGGCTAGTGTTAAAAAATACATGACATGATAGTAAATAGTTGAACTTTTATTGTGAAAGTGCTACTTTTTACACAAAGCAGAAATAGCCTCGCCAGTCCCATGTATAAGTTATGACCCCATCACTAGAACGCTGTGATTTCCTAGGTCATATCTGCATCCTGATGCAGATTGTGAGGGCTGTGTCAGGACAGGTCCAGGGATCGTGAGCATACTTGGTAGGATTGCTGTGGAAAAATCTGAAGGCCGTCGGTCATTTGGACAGATTGCAATTCACACCCCGGACCACTTGGTGTTGAGTGAGCGTATTAATTCGCTGTTGTCTCTCTTGATGCATGACCTTGTTGGCTTCATTTGGAAAAATGTCACGACAGCTGAGTGTCCAAAGTTTCTTCAAAAAGCCCAAACAAGTGATCAACCTGAGGACTAGACTGTCCGAGGCAAAAGTCCAAAACCTCATGACAACATCCTCTGTAGCTATCCCACTGAGACATTTGATTACACACAAGCAGGTGCGTGATTAAAATCCACACAGACCAGGAGTAATTTGTGAGACTGCGTTCAGGCCACAGCAGGTGAACTGTTTATATTTGAAGTACAATCATTTAATAGTTCATATGTAGCTACTGGGGCCAAAGAAAGTAGTTTTTGTCACTGCAGAGAAAAAGTTGCATGATGCAGCTTGATGTATGATGTTCACCTTCTTCAGACTGAATATTATTTAAAATTAATGATGATTAAATGCTATTGAAGGCCATTACTCTCATACAGTAGATTATAATGGGATTTTTTTACCCTGTCAGTCAAAATGACAAACAACGAATAATTGTAGTGCAGCCTCTGCTTTAACATCTCACATACGTATGTGCTCTATTAGATCCAGAAGTGGGGACAGTAAAGGCCAACTCATACCATTCACATCCTTTTCATATTGGTTACCCTTCAAACTGTATTCAAACAGGAAGAACTCCCATTAGGATAAATATGTGCTGTTATAGGATAAAGGTGACCACTAAAAACTACAATGTGTTGATCTGCAGAGACTTTTCCTTCCAAGTGGATAATTAGAACCAAACACCAAAAAGCTTTTTTTAAATTATTTAATTTCTTGAATCTCAATAATACAAATTATGATCGTTTTGGCGTGAAAAAAAACTTTTGAATATAGAGCAAAAATAGTCAGATTCCCCAGCAGCACCATGTAGTGTTTTTATTTGAAACCAGACAGACACGCTTAATCCTACACAGGTTCAAAGCTTCACCAGCGCACATGTGGCATCAACCTGAACAAAGTTAAAGCAAACATCAGAAAAAGACTCCAAAGAACAAAGGCAATGAGGAAAAAAGACGACTGTGAGTAATAAATTCAATTGTGTTGTGTCTCTGGGAATTTGCAGGACTGCTTATTTTTCCCAGCCATGTGTGTAAGTACGTGTCTGTTTATACAGAAAATATAATTCACATTTCATTGGTTGGGATTTTGGTGAGCCCAGCAGCTCCGTGTTAAATAGCGGTACTCTTTTATTTCCCTGTGACTGCTAGACATCAGACAACCACCATGTTCATTCCATGACTCACAAACATCACCCCCTGTGAAACTCGCACAAGGGTTAATCATACACCAACGCTGAGTTTTAACTAAGACCAAACACACACAAAAAAAATAAAACAAGAAGAGAGAGTCACAGATTTAGGAAATGCCAAACCGAGACATAAAAATATGTGCAGAGAAATCATAAACCAACAGCTGATTGACTCATTACAAGTGAAGTAGCCACATGGTATTTATCTTCTGAACAAAAAACATGAATTAGTCCTGTAAGCAGCCCCCCCTCCTCCCCACGCAGACACACCCACCTCCCCAAAAACATGCTTTAAGAGGACATAAATAAACTACAAGAGCACTAATAAAACTATGTTTAAAAGGTCCTCCAATATTAGATCCCATAAACTCACACTGTATACTATTTAAATTAAATAAATCAATAACATAAAAAGAGGCATGAGTGTTAATTACAAGCTGTATTTACAAATGAGAGGATCTGTAAAGTAGTTATTCTGTAAGAGAAGTAAATGTGACAAATTTAACAAAAAGCCGGATCATAAAACAACATGATTTATTCTTTGAAGTCGACCCAAACACATTCTCAGAAATACTATCCAAACACTCACACACAGTAAGACACAAGAAATGGTTTCAAGCATGTTCGAAAGGAGACCTTCAACATCTGCACCGCATATTGTATCACATACCGAAGGTTCTGTATGAATTATAACCATCTTTGATTTTTAAACATATTGGATTGCGTTTGTGCTATATTGTTTTGCACATGCACAGTGTTTGACACATGATTTGGATATGACACCTCTGTATTTGTGTGTTTCAGTTAAACATCTTAGCACACACAGCTGAGCACTTAGAATTTATGCCCATTACTCTAGTGTCCTGGGACCACCACAGCATGCTGGAGTGTGAAGGTAAACACGTCTCAGTGAATTCGGCAGAGGGAAGCCCTGCTGGGGTGTGACTGCATTATGAAGGCCAAATAGTGCTATACTTAATCTAAACAGTCAAAGTGAGAGCTGGGGGACTCTCAGAGGCCATGGTTCTGCACAAAAATGTGAAACTGGGTTTTAAAAAAAATAGCAGGCTGTGCAGCAGCTGCACACAGTTACAATCAGCTGATATAATGCGGAAAAGATTTGGATGATCACACTATTCAGATGAGTCTTATTTTCTCTGCAACATTTTTGTGGATTTATAATTCTGCAAGGGGGCATGTTCTCTTTCAGTATAAAAAAAAAGCATTTCATATGAAGAGCATACATCATGCTGATGAAACATTGTGCCAGTTTTATGTTTCTCCTGAAACAGGATAATTTGACTGAATATCTTTTCTGCTGCAAAACGGGACATAAAAGAGGAAAAACAATGGATTATCTTTAGAATCGATCAGAACCGATACAGATGTCAAGATCTATGATATGAACTGATCTGATCAATCAAATGTTCATGCACCTCTTTGGCATCCTTACAATCTTTTGTGCTCCTGCACTTTTTTTCCCTATCAGACCCAAAATTTACATGCATCTTGCACAAAAAAAGAATTTAGTGATGTTTCATTCTTATTCTATACCGAGCTCTGATTGGTCAGTCGTTTTGCTTCCTGTAGGTATCATATAGACATCAATAAAAATGACTCCTGACCCAAATTGCAGAACAAATCTAAAAGTTGGGCAGTGAGCAGGCAGCTCTGGAGCTCAACTTTGAGGTTAACTAAAACAACCACTTGAGAAAATCTAAAATTAAACTAAACTTTATCATCTCCTCATGTTAGCTGGGGTCTCTGCAGATGTCCGTGTGCAGCCAAGAATTTATGGCTGCACTCTGCAGACGCACACCAAAGTATAAACAGAACCGCATGTGTGTCCACATGTGCGCCTGTGTCTGAATATATCAGGGCCTTAGGAATAAGGGTGCTAACAATATTGGCTTGCGACCCGTTTCTGAACTTGTGACCTGCAAACTGCACGTCAGTCAGCTGCACTCAAATTAACGAGGGATATTTATTTTTCTCTTTACCTCATGGACTTTTCCATTGTTCTGAAGTGCAGTGTTCAAGTTTACTGTGCCGTAATAAAAAAGAGTGAGAAAACACAAAAAATACACTTTAAACAAACACAGTGACCCACATAAATCTGTTTATTCTGGAGGAGTTTGATCTTTGCAGAAATTGCTTCTTGTCTTTAGTCAAAATGAATCATCTGCGGATTCTCATCACACAGATATGAGAGCGATAACAATCTGTTAATACAAGTCTCGTAATAAAAGATCAAAAGGTGGCTGAGTAACTTCTTAAAGATTAGACGTAAGAAATGTGATAAACACTTCGGTAATTATTACCTGAAGAAAATTTCCTCACATGATTAACCAAGTGAATCAGGGTTAGGACACACCAGCCGCCCACTGAGGACTCCACCTTCACCACATTAATGCTCCGGCAACTCACACAACTGCTATATCGGTTTAATTTAATATGCCTGATAGTTTTTTCCAGCCTTGAGTCAACTCTAATTAAAAATGATTCATTAAAAAGTAACTGTTTGAATTATATATATATATATAAAAACAAAGCCTTGTTTTTGTTTAGCATTAAGGAAGCAACGTCCAATAAAACTGATTGGAACAAAGAAAATGATGGTGCAAATCCAGGGGGTGGTGAGTGGGAATAAAGTATTGACTGAACAAATAAACCAGTAAAATCAACAGATGAAACACAAATGGTTCTGTCACTTCCTCAGGGTGTAAACAAACAACTAAACCAGATGCCAGTGATTCACATTTTCACCAGGGTTTTGTTCTCATATCCGCAGCAGAAAGCAGCCATAAAAGAAATGTTGAATCATGCAAAACCGAACAAAAGAACACGTCAAAAAGGACAAACTGGCACAAATTGTTCAGATTTTACCAACAATTCATTTTAAAAAGGCTGACTCATGAGGAGTGGTTACTATCAGCCTTCAAATCAGCCACCAGTGACTCACCACTGTCTGGAGCATTGGAAGATTTTAATGGCCTGCAGCTTTTCCATCACCGTGTCACAGCCATGACCTTTAAATTACATTATCCCCATCTGCACCAATAAAATCAAACACATAGGCCATTTGTGCCATTTTAAATTTATTTCAGCGCTCTTTCTGGAAATCTTCATTTCAGGCAGTTTGATGCCTGTGGATTCATACAGACGTTAACAACACTCCATGTTTTCATGTTTTTACTAATTATTCAGAAGAAAAAACAGACAGATGGAGGTTTGAAGGGGATTGGATGAGGCTCTCCTTGTTTTTATGCTGCCCTTCGCCTCTCAGCTGTTCATCTTGTCATTTTCATTTTACATTATCACATTTGGACACAACACCCTTTAAAAAAAGGGGCAGAAACAGCCAGGGTTTAAACTGGTCATGAACACTGATCATCCATAACATTATGACCACTGGCTGCTAAAGTAAGTTGCATCGCTTGTCTTCTTACATGACAATATTGTTCTTGAAAAACAGCAGATCAGATGATGTGTCTGTTCCATACTCTGTGATGTATTTACAGTCAAGATCATTCTATCTAATCACTGCATGTTTTATTAGCTTTAACCAGTCCTCATAGCATGGCTGATCCTTTTGTTACCACTGGTAAACCTATAACTTTCGTGACTGTCTTCCAAATTTGTACAAATATTACTTTTTGAATACTTTCTGAACGGTTTGGCTGTTAAATTCTGAAACTGTAAAGCATCGTTCCCATGAAGAATGCGCCAACTACCATTTGGACATTCCCTGCCTTGTTTACTTTCTTCTCATGAAAGTGTGCTTTTTGTTAGACACAACACAACCCACCTGAACATCTCTGCAGATGAATCAGACCCTCCACATGTCAACATCCCTTTAAGGGATCGGTTCCCTCAACAGAATTGCAAAACAGCTTAGAGGATGGTCAAAGAACATTAAAAACATGTCTGCAGCCTCTAAATGTTCCAGAGGTCTGTGAGATAGGATTTGCAGGAACCAAGCTCGTTCCAATGAGATCCCACCACAGGACTCAAAGGACGTACTGCTGACACTTCACAACACCTGCAGATGTTTGTGTCCATGCTATCACTGGTCAGAGATGTTCTGGTATCCTAAATAAGTGGTCATAATGTTATGGCTGATCATTACACAGAAAAACATGTTTCACAACTCAGACATTTTCTCCCAAAAACCTTGGCTGAATTTTTGTTAAGAGTTTCAATCCAGACATCATCCAGCAAAAAACACTGACTGACTCTAAATGTTTATGATGCTGAGGTGAAAAAGTCTAGCTAGAAGCTCCAGCCAAGACACACTAGAACAGAAATACTGGGCGGTCCGTTTGCCACTGGCCTCTTAGTGTCATTGTCCATCTATCTCTGCTCTAACCATTCCCCTAGACACAAGAAGATATCCCTGCAGCGAGACAGATGTGTGTGATAGCTTTACACCTTAGAACAGCTGAGCTCTTCATAAGAGAGCCAGAGAGTCAGGCAGAAATATTGTTTCTGTCAGACAAATAGCATAACAGATTAATCTCAGAGGGCATATGAGAAGGAAAAGTTATTTCCTGAACTGGAATACACACACAAACTCACCTTTGTTTCTATGTCCCTGTGGGGACACTCCATCAACACAATGTGGTACCTAGACCCCTCGTCTGACTTCAGCCATCACAACTGAACACCTGGTCCCGACCTAATTCTAACCCAACCCTCAAAACCACTTTCTAACTCCCTGCATCCCTTTTTACATCAAGTCTCCATAAGGTCTTGGACCTCACTTTGATGTAAAAGCAAACACACACACACTCAGAGAGAAAACATTACAGTCGTCCAATGCCAAAGACAATGTTTGTGTGTATAAATGCGCACTCCAGAGGTTTAAATGTGCCAATCCAGAAGTGTATGTCACAAATTTTATGGGAATAACCAACAGTTGGGTTAAACAGAGTAACTGCAAAACACATTGAACATTATCAATCATCCTCTGCTCTAAGCCACAACAGTTCAGTGATGGAAAATGTTGAGATGAAACCAAATACACCTTTAATACAGTAGCAGACACAAACAAAGAGTAACCAGGAAAGAAAAATGAAACTTTTATGTGCGGTATTCCCATGCACACGCGTGTTCTCACATTCAGATGTGGTTTGAGAACTAATTTTCTTTTTAATAATCCTGCCTTGCTTCGTGTCAGGCCTAATGACAGGTTTGAAAACCCATTTGGAATTAGCATAAAGCTGTTATGACGGGTTTCAGAAAACAAAGGCGTTTTCAGAACCATCACAACACAGTCAGTCCTGATCACATTCACATTATCTGCTGTGAGGGCCAAGGCATCCTAATTTAGATTCTAAAAAATCACATCGTTAGACAATTATAACATGTTCAAACTGGACAGGTTTTTATTAAAATATCTATGAGAAGGCTGATGGATCCGATTTAAGGTTGGCATCACATTCTCTGTCAAAATTTTAATATGTTTTATCTTCTTTCTTCTAACTTTTCCCTGCTGTCCTCATCAGCTTTGCCAATTAGCGGTCCCATGGCAGGGCTGTTAGAGAGTCTAGACGATTATAGAGTGAGGAGGGAGCACATACATAACCCTCAACCACACTTAATGCCTAATCTGAGTGTGAGCTGCTATACGCTCGGGGCACATATACCCTGCTGCTGCTTGGTTGTGTGTCATTACAGCAGAGCTAATACCACTCAGTGCATCTGTACATGCACACATATGCAAACACACCTCAAACCACAAGCATGCATTTAAATTGAAGCTCATTCATCCTGATAAGGTGCTTACTAGAGCAAACCCTGAACTTGTTGACCTCAGTCTACCATGCAAACACATGCTTGAGGGCAGTCTCGAAGATCACACGATATCTCTAAATCCTAACCTTAAACTAGATACCGACTCCAACCCACAGCCTTGTTTTCACCTTATATCACCCCTTACATTATTGTCCTTCAGCCTTAACCTAATATTTACCCTTCCATGCAAAATACACCTCACTATAAATCTCAAACGAGTCAACCTAAGATCGCCCTGAAGATCTGGACCACCATTATGAACGACTAGAAATATATTAGGTGCTTCTTTTTCGGCACCATAACAGTTCCTCATATATGGACCAAGAGAAAAGAAAAACACCTCTCAGGGCTTTGAGCAGAGAAGCAGTCAGTGCAGAATTTTTACAGGGCCTAATTTATTACCCAAAGGAGAGGAGTGTTAAGAAGAGGCCACAATGAGGCTTTGGAGGGAAGCAAGAGAAGTGAAAATGAGCCACGGCTGCACGCTGAAATATGGGGTTTCTTCCAAAGGACGGTGGTATTATCAAACAGAAACACTCTAATGCACATAAAGACACACACAAACATGTGGACACACTACACATGTAATCATGACCATGAGGAACAGTCCCGTCTTTATCCCTGTCTTTGGCAGCAGTCACTTCCTCAGGATACGGACCAGTTTTGTTTAACTTCAAACACTGCCTCTCCCCAGTTCCTGCCCTGTCGTGTTCCCTTCTTCGCCTCATTCCCTGTCCCTTCGTGTCCTGCTTTTATTTGTTTTACTTCCTTCTTATTTCCCCTTTTCCTCCAGAGAAGTTCAGAACACAACTCAGACAGGAAGATGGAATAAAAGAAAGAGTGACGAGGAGAAAACCACTGAGGTTTGTTTTTATCTGCTATAGACAGTGAAGGACAAAGCAATTTCTGACTTCCGCCTAGTCGCACCAGCCATAAGTTATATCCTTACCCCAATACTAACCACACACTCAACCCAAAATTACCATCTGCCAAGCATGACAATCTCACAAGCCCACCCACAACTCCAGCACAGTCGCTGCCTCAAAGCAGGACAAAGATCGACAACTACTACCTCTGCTACATTCAGCACACTGTAATCAACCAGGTCTCAGGCAATTATTGTGTGTGTGTGCATTTCTATGTGCTCACATAAGGGAATATTTCTCTGCACATGGGAGCATGAGTGTTCATTTAATAAACTAAGGAAGTTAAAAAACTGATAAGCAGGTGTGTTACGCTGAGGGAGACAAGACGCGCTGCTTGTCAGCTCACTGCTTATCTCTTCAACCTCTGCCAGAGAATAGAGTCATTTCTGCTACGGGACCAGATAGCATCACTGCCTGTGGTTACACTATCAAGCACAGGAGGTGGGACAGAAGCCACATGATCTTATCTCACTTGTTAGGCTCTGCCAAAATTGTAATAAAGCTGTGAGAGGTATGCACTGTAAGAAATAGCTGAAAATCTCAGCATTCTGATCAGCTCAACAAACTCCAGAGGGTCCCCAGCAAATGAAAGCACAACATCAAGCTGCTCGTAATGCTTTGCCACTGTGCGCTATGCTAGGCTGTAATTAAGATGATTTAAGGGCTGTTAAATGCAATCAGTCTGTCTCAGCATAATGCAGGCATGTGATCTGTTGCAGCGAGACTACACAGTTATCTTCAGAGTGAATCCTGCTACTTTCATGTAGCGTGGTAGCATAAATGTTGTCATTAGAGGTAGAGTGATGTCATCAGTATGCATCTCCCACCAACGTATGAAATATGTCCGGAAGCTGATTGGGTGAGACAGAAGCTAATAGTGGCAGGTGGTTAAAGTAAACCCAGGAGCTAAGAAGTATTAAAAGGTTATTGATTAAAAACTAACAAAAAAATAAAGGAAGTTCATTTCACGGTTGAGGAGCAACACTCTGGGAAGGGAGATCTCTTAGTTTTATATGTGGTCACTGGAACTGCAAGTAGATTTTAGTTTGAGGACCTGAAGGTTCGAGTTAGATATGAAGTCATTCATAAAGAGGAGTTAATTTAGATACCAGCCTTCTCCGTTTGCAAATATTTCTCAAAAAGTGAAAACTATTTCTGACCAGTTGTGTTCAGTAACCTTTAAGAGACACTGATTGGTCAAGAACCAAAATTCTGACTTGATGCCAGAATTTGTTGACTGATCAGATGCAGAGATATCCAAGCTTTTTAGAGTTTAATGGGGTTTATGCACGGTCACTTCCTGGTTGCGATAGACTCTGCCCCTCCCTTCCGGTTCAACGCTGTTCCCACACAAACTGGACAAAATGGATTTTTTTACCCGTTTTCTTCAAGACCTGCCGCGCATCACGGTAAACGATGTCCACCGGATTTTTGAAAAACACACAGAGACGTCTGTGAGAGCAAGCGGGTGAAGGACTTTAAGCTTTATATAACCAGCTTTATTCATGAAATTGAAGGTAAGCTAACAGCGTTAGCTCGTAGCTTCCATCATCAAAAAACAGTGAGACAAATCTATATAGCCGTGATCGTGGGCTCCAACTGCTTCCCAACTTTCAACTTTCTCTGGCCTAGCTGTACGTTATCAAACACCAAGTCTTCATTCACCAAAAGAATAGTTGTTCCAGTGAAATAACACACGAACGGCGCCACGCCTCCTCCTTTAGCCTCCTCCGTTAGCCTCCTCCACTCGGCTCTTTGACTACTGTTCTGCAAAGTGTGGACTGCAGACACGGTGTGGTTAGAAACGATCACGTTTTCTCTTCTTAAGTTCACAATCCTTCCTTTTTGTAGTTATTTATTCAGTGAATGTGTGGAAACGGACTGATGAATTATATTCAGCTGATGCGGTACACAACGGAACACAGCAGTGTTCAGCTGTCGAGGCTTCCCGTCCGCTGATACTTATATGATGGCTTCATTTCTTAGTGCTATAATATATATATCATACTGTACTATACTATACTATTACTCGTTTTGATTATAAACAATATCTTTAGCTGGAAATGCACTCTAACTCTGGAAATCTTCACGTTTCAAACGGAACCGGAAATGGTCCCGCGAGTTAATTTTAAACCGGAAGTTCTACTAAGTACTCTGTGCATAAAGCCCATTGAAGAAAAAAATTTTTTTTGGACCAGTAAGCAATTTATGATTGATGCTTGAAAACTTCTGTCTTAAGAACTCAGAATCTTTGAAGTAGCAGAACAGGTGAAGGTCATCTGCATAAAAGTGGTAGGTGATGTTATTATTAAATTTATTGAAAATCTGTCCAAAAGGGGGGAAATTTAATAAAAACAGGAGTTGACCCAAAACAGAGCCTTGTGGTACCCCACATAGTAGCTCAATGGTGTGCACTGAAGCTTCTGTTTGGAAGGTAATATCTGAAGATGTCACTAAATATTTTAAGTAAAGCAATTTCCATTGAATGCATGTCATGAAAACCAGACTGGCATTTATTAAGAACTTGTTATTTTAGCTTCATTTGTTTCATTTTTCTTTTGCTAACAGATTTTAAAGTCACTGAGCTGCAGGTTTGTCCTCTGAGCTCTCAAACTTAAAATGTAGCTGCATTGCTCATGACGGCATAAACTGCAACTGTTTAATAAGTTATCATCACACATCTCTACATAAAACTTGTTCACTACAAAAGGAAAATACTACCACAACAACATGACATAAGCCCTGCTGGAAGCAGATGAGTGAAGAAATTATTCAATTACGTAATATTCGTTTTGAAAACTTTAAGATGCTAGAAGAGGAAAATGTCAGTCAGAGTAGTGATGTCTGCCAGCTCGTTCAGGCAGTAAAAATCAAAGCTGCACTGCTGCGTACAAACCCAATCTGCTCAACACACGCTTCTCCGAAGGCATCGTTTTATTTTTTATTTAGGATATAAAATTTTAAATCCCTGCTTGTGACAAGTCCACCAAGTCCTGCCTGAAGCTTACTTTTGAATTCAGTTATTTTTAACAGTTGTATGCCTGTCCTTATTTGTTTACAATGATATCATATGTTTTAGGGTGGAGGGAATTAGTCAGCTGGACTTTTGATTGGTCCAGAATCTGGTTGAAGTCGGTGCCTAATCTAGAATCTAAGAACACCTTAAATCAGGACCTAGAAGCAGGATTTGTGACCAATCACACACCACCTCCAAGACTGAAACTGTTGTTTTTAATCCAGAAAAGGATTAGTTCAACTCCTGTTTGGGATGAGATGTTCCCTTTGGTGACGGAGATCTGCATTATAACAGTATAAGGCAATTCTGAACCACAAATCAAACCATTTCATCTCCAGTTATTTGAAATTCACATTTCAAAGCACAGTTCTATCCAAAGTTTATGAATCCATTCAAGTTTAAAACTCAACAGCTTCATGATTTGAGGGAGGTGTGCCAGTTTAGCTTCCAAATGAGATTCAAAATTCAGCATGCAGCAAAACCTTCCTGAAGACATTTCTGCTTGTGAAATCAGCTGCTCTGTGTTAGAGAAACCGACCTTCTCCAACAGAGAAGGTTTGTGAGTTTTCATGTGGTTTAAACTGCTGTGGCTCTAAATAAAAATCAGAAAATTGAGATTTCATACATTTATGAAATCACATACAGCTACATTTCCCTAAAAGTGAAGCCCATCTAAACCTCAGTGACCTGAGTCCTCCAGCAGGTTGAAGGGTTTGAGCTGTTGACTGCCGTCTTGGTGCCTACGCCTGTAAAACCGAGGGGACCTGTCTGGACTATATAAAAGACATCAATGAGGCCTCAGTCTCACTGGAACTGCAACACTCAAAGGTAACAAGCATGACCTCTTCAATCCATTAGATTTCACCACCTACTTACAGACCTCTGGTGGCCTTTCACTGCTGGGAAGGCTTTGATCCATTATGTATATTTGTTGCTTATTTTCTCATTTTTTCATCCAGAAAATCTAATAAAAACCACATAGAAATGCTAAATTAAATTAAACAGTGGCACATGAACTGGTTGGCTCCAACATTTCTATACTTCATTCAATTTTCATAACCATTCCAGTCCTGGAAAATAAAACTGTAAAACGACAGGACTTTTCCTGGTAGCACTTCCAGATCTGGATGTATTTTTCATTCGTCGAGGCAGAAAGTTCAGTCTGAGTGTCTTGGCTCTACCTCCAGTGAAACTGGGAAGAAAAACGAGGAGAGACAGCAGGCTACCTGTTATCAATTCAAATATTTTCCTTCCACATACCCAGAGTTTAACTTCAACAAATGACTGCAGATTAAATTAACTAAAATAATTTAAATCGGCTTCTCTCTGGGGCTGATGGGCTTCATGTTCAGTCGCTGAGAGGTCAAAGCTCTGTCGTTCACGGATCACACGTAAACAAATCCACCCAAAATCACTGACAGGAATTAAAACATGAGGATATCCTTTGATTAAGTCACATATTTTAGATAAAATTCAGACACTTCTATTTAAAATCAGCTGGAACTGGCTTTGAGTAATATGTTAGAAATACGAAACTGACTTTCATGTTCCTAAGATTTAATTAATTGGTGCCTATTATTAAGTAATAATTAAGGCTAAATCATCTTTATTAGCAAATAAAAGTTTAGTTTATATCAAGAAAAATCTAAATCTAATGCCAAACCATCACAAACGATGAAAAATCAGGATGAGAGGACCAGCTCCTACTATAGAGTCCATTAAAAACCACAGTGCAGGACAGCACCTTGTATCACCTCAAACTTTTACAAAATGTATATTTATGCAGTTTGCTGTGAGGCTTCAAACCCCTGAACATTAGATTTGTAGTGACGACCCGTCAGCCAATCAGAACACAAGTTCCAGTGGGGTTATATAGTGTGTTTTATAGGACAGAGTCTGTGGTATGGTTAGTGATTCCTGCTAATAAAAAAACATCAGGGGCCTTCCTGTTTTGTCTTCTCTGAGCTGTAAGAGCTGACAATCACTCAGGCCTGAAACATTCTTCATGTGTTTTCTTTACCTCAGCTTTAAAGCCTGAAATCCAACCTCTGAACACAAACTTTAAATATATACCTCTCTACGGGCTTCAATAAGGACAGAAATATTAGAAGTAAATTAGAGATCTCGTCACGTGTTCTGGTCCGTGTTTGTGAAAGACCAGCAGCAAATGAGGACTATTAACTTAGAAACTATCAGGGAACACAGTGCGGCAAGCATGCAACAGACTGAACACATCTGAAGGCACTTTACAGAATCGTTTAGCGCGCTGCAGGACAGCCAAAATTAACATCAGCTAATTCACCATCACTTGACTCATTGTTTAAATTAAACTGTTTGTTTGGAGGAGTCCAGTAAAAAAAATAAAAATCTTTTTAAATGAACTTCGTTTGCGCCAACACTGTCACCATATTTTGATTAAATAGCTTCATTTTCAAATCATTTCTTTATTCGCTTTCAATATTTTCCAGGGAGTTAATCAATGTGCTGCTTTTCAATCTGAGAAAAACCCAAATAACTCAACATGTTTGTTATTATTTTGTGATATTTGATTTTACGAGCACAGACGAGGTGTTTCCACTATTTACGATTGGCAGCATAAGATGATTAAAATGAATACAACCAAACGGCGCTGATGCACATTAAAACCTCAGTGGATGTGCAATCAAACAGTCATTTTCCAGAGATTCATTCATGTGACCACACGCTGAACTGAAAAAAGAACAGACTCTGAACAAACTGAAAATGTGCTTTAGGATGTTTTATCCTAAAGCACATTTTCTTAGTCAACACAAAACGAATTACCTCCTTTTTATGCAAGTAAACAATTTCAGTACCTAGAATCATCAAATCATACCTAAAAGTCTGGGGTTTTACTTTTCTTTGGACTGTCTGGAGATCTTCTTCAGAGCTCTTACTTGATGTTTTATGATCCAACTTTAGGAAACACTGATTCAGGGCATTGCAATCCTAACAGTTTATTTATTTTAGACAACTGGATTTATTTTCTTGTTATGATAATCTTTTTATTTAAGCAGGAGTTTGGAGTTCCAGGCCTTTAAACTAAAAATTGGAACTCTTAGTAGAGAAAGTTCCTTAGATAAGAGACAAATTAAAAGAAACGAAAGGTTGTTGACTCTTACAAAAAATTTTCAAATAACAACTCTTAGGACATGTATCAATATAAGGATGCACAAAATTAGAAGAAGAAAAAAACATACAGTTGCACTATTATCATTGAATGTTGTAACTTTTCCTCACTCCTCTCCTGCTTTAGTCCCTGAACCAGTAACATTAAACTGAATGTGGATGTCTAAGGCATAATGGTTTGAATCCACAGCAGATTAAAATTATATTTTATGATTTATGGAACTCCTAGCAGTCCTTCGTGATATTGGTATTACACACGTTGATTTTGCAATGACAGTAAATGTTTGATATATTGTGTTGCCATATAAGGTAATTTTTTGTGCCTTCTGATTTGCATCTGATCACAATGAGTCACAACTCTCGACTTCATGAGAGTAAAACGTTTCCAGTTAAGTTAAAATAAAGTTCTGTTAGAATAAAGCAGAGCAGCACAAACCCACAGTCGTGTTTATCTGTTTTCATATCCGACGGATTAAAGAACTTTTCTGACATGTGGTTAAAGATATGCTTTATTTTTAAATGTGACTGTAAACAGTGGACCAGAGTTGTGTGATAAGTCGACAGCCTTAAAGCAGAAACTAAAAACAGAACCTCCAATCAGTCCGGAGACATGGAATAAAATTATTCAAAATCTGATTTGTAACAAAGACAAAGGGTCCAAGTAGAAATATCACCAGAAACATATCACTCTGTGGCAGGTCTGAATCTAAAAACACACGACAAACAACCAGCCACATGAATAAATACTTCAAACTGCAACCGCAGGGAAGATAAATGAAGAACAATAACAAAACTGACACATTCATACACGCGACGCAGAGAGAGCAGCGCCAAAACAAGTTGTTATACCGCAGAAAAATACAGCAGAGCAAACTGCACTTTGGGTAATTTAAAGACAACAAAGTAAACTAATTTGTTTTGAAGTATGCTCATGAAATGTATAGATTTTTCTTCTGTATGTTCTAATTAAGCTGAAAAATGTAATTTGAATCTTGAATACTTTGAAAAATCCACAGCAACAAAAAAACATCAGAGATTTAAATTAACGCTGGTTAGGGACTCAGCATCTCCCCTGTAACCACAAACATATTTTGCGTTTTTTAAACAGCAAATTATATCAAGTTGCTGTTTTTGAAATGTAAATTTGATCAACATGTATCTGTATGTATGCACACATCACTGATGCACTAAGGATGAGTGAATGGCGGAGGGACCACCCCTGTTGCTTCTGCCATCAGTTTAGGTGAGACTGGTGGGACTGGTGGTCTAAGGGGGTCTGGGGTTGTTGCTGGGGCTGTGCAGCGATGTGTAGCCTCGTTAGTGAGGTGTGATCTGGAGGTTCCCAGGTCCATGTTGTGATGCGGGGGGCTCGGGGCTGGTGGCTGGGTTAAATAAATATAAAAGATGTGAAATCTATACACATTAAGTTCTTTTAAGCACTGATTATGTGATATAATGTTTTTCTTAAAGTGACATTCTACTTATTGTTCAATAAAAATCTGTCACAAAATATCAAAATGTTCTGTTGGTTAAAACCTTAAAAAGGCAACATGCTTCATTAAAACATTTGTTGTTTACTAACCCTGACATTAACATTAAATACCAGTAACTGTTGGATTTATTTTAGGAGCGTAAAGGTGGAATATGTTCAGTGATGATCAGAGTGGACGGGAAGACGTGTTTGTTTGACTCCACTCAGAATCCTGTCTTTGTGTTTGACCAAATAGTAAAATCCTAAAACAACAATCAATTTGTCCTTGTCACAGCCACCAACTTCAACAAGCTGGGAGTGTGTGTGTGTGAGAAAGAGACTACTCTGATGTTCTTTCCTCATGCATCGAGATATTTTGCATGGAATGGTTAAAAAATGAAACCACTGTAATCACAGGAGAATGATTATTAAAGCAACAGAGACAAATCCTGGAAGAGAGTCTGGATTTTGACATAGATGATTAGATGGAAGCCGATGACTTGAGGGTAACTGCCCTCACACAACTGTCAGCACTAGAAAGCCACCAAGAAGAAAAGGAATTCTCTTTCCTTAGTTTTTCATATTTTTTTTCTGCCAATTTTTATGTGAATGAGAGGACACCAGAGGAAAAAACATCCAGAGAAACTCTTCTAATCAATGGCTTTGTCTTCAAAGTGCATTCAAACAAAGCTGAAACTAAATCTGAGCTGACAGAAACACTTCAGAACGGATGTTAAATTAAATTATTTCACTATAAATTTCAGTTTGTAAGAAACTCAGCAGAAATTGAACATATTAAAACTTTTAGTTTTATGATATTTGAAAATAAACTGGGAAAAAAAACAGTTTGACTGATACAAGATAAAATAACCTAGTTATTTCTGAATGTTAAATAATCAATAAAAGCTTTAATAGATTAAATGTAGCAGAAACAGAACAGGTTTTGAAAAGTGACGTTAAATTGAGGTAAATATGGCGAGAAGACACTGATCAGGCTCTCACATCATGCAGCGGAGCCGAAACACACAACTAATAAATCAAACTCTGAACTGATGAGCCGTGACGCAGCATTGCATCACCGCTGAATGCGCTCAGAAACGGAAATAAAATAAAATGCAAATTACCGCAGAAGATTAACTGTTCCAAAACACAGTCTGCAGATTAAAAGCATGCATGTAGCCCGAGCCAGGAAAACAACAGTGCTGTAGTCAACTCTTCCAGGCCAGGACCAAGATCAGCAAACCACCAGAACACAATGAACCGGACCGCAGAGTGGCTTCGTGGCCACTTGGATAGTAATGGGTTCAGAGTTTCACCACAAGTTAAATAAGAGTGTGACCAGACTCCGATCCAAGTCCCCCTAAGACTCGATCCTGCTGTTTTGGCTCTGAGCGCGATGTCAAGGCCGTGCACCAGACAGGGCTGAACTATTCTGAGTTTTTGGCACACATCTGTCAACCACAAAAGAGGGCCAGTCGACTCCTCTTTTCTGGTCACACTTGTTTTTGTTTTTCGGTTTTTTTATCTTTGATCATTGTTTCTTTTAATTAGACAAGATCAGGCTTAGCAGAAAATCTGTAGAAACTAGGGGAGGTGGAAATGGAATCCCTGTCATTTCCTGAAGTGTTAGTAGTGAATTAGTGTTGATGCATCTCTTCAATGTTTAATACAACAAATGCTGTTTACAGGAAGACGAGCAGAAGGCACTGCAGCTGTACCGTCCAAACAGTAAGACTATAGCTGACAGGCACAATGCCAAGAGGACGTCCGGCTGGCAGCAGCATGGGCGTGCACGGAGAAGAACGGACCACAGGCCTGGAGCCGGTCCAAGATATAGTAGGAGGTTCTGGATGGGGTCCAAAACAGCTGTGGAGCAGCGGAGTCAAGTCCTACAGGAACCCGGATCTGTACATCCAAACATTCTGCTGATAGATTTATCAACCCAGACCTGACTTGGCAGACGTGAAACATCTACATCGAACTCAAACTCTTCCCTGCCGAGTTTTCTCCTCAAATATTCCAACTTTAAATATTTATATATATTAGTTTTTTAGCATTATGACCTGTTATTTCAGCCCAGAACATTTCATCCCTTAGCCATTTGTGCATGATTGAAAGTTATTATGCTCTCAGCACCAGTACATTAACCTCTAGGACTGGATGAGCCAACGATACACCTCATTCTCAACTAATACTTAAAGCTGTAGAAGCTTTCCACTATTGTTTTTTAATCCAGTAATATTAGAGCCAACTTAATATTACTAGCCCATGACTGCAGGCACTTTGAGCTGCTGAATGCACGGGGGGTTTGATGTCCGGTAAGAGGCGAGAAGTCAGGGAGTGTGCAGAGCGGCTGCGGTGAGGGCAGCGCTGGGCGGCACACCTGCCTGCCTGATTAAGCCACGGACAATGAAGCCTGTGTCTCTACCTGCCCACCTGTCTGCAGAGCGGAGCCCCTCCACTCTGTCCTGCAGCTCTGAATTCCTCTGTGCCCCTCCCAGGCCTCGGCCCACCTCAGGATCCACTCCAGGTTAATAATACCACATTCTTTGGCACGCAGGAACACTGCTGTAGAAAATAAGTTTGCACAAAAGACAGGACTGATATTGTCACGTTGCCAATCTGACACAACCGTGTCCTTCAGATACGTCTTTTTCCAGTTCCTCAGACACACAGCATGACATCACAAACTCATAAGCTAAAACACCTTAGGAGTCGAGCTTTCTAGAAAAGTTACTTGGTGTTATTCCTTCACTCTCTACTAAAACTGTTTCCTCCTGCAGACGCTGACAAGAGTATCTTATTAAATCTCTGTTTCCACTTTACACTCGTTACAGCCATTCCATCTTCTCTAAAAAATATCCTGACAAAAACGATAACTCCCCGCTCAAACAGCAAAACTAACAAAGGAGGTAAGAGCCGTATGAGGGAATCTCTTTAACTGAGCTGTCCATCAGCCAAAACTAACACAGTCCTCATTTGCTACTGTCATGCAAACCCCTTATCTTCTGTTTTTCATAAACCATCTTTTAGCATTCTCTCCACAATAAGTCTGGATCCCTGTGTGAGTTATATAAAGAATGTGCAGAGTCTCACAGACACAAATGATGAATGATGTGAATGTGACACTAATGGTTCGAGGGATGACTCGGTCTCATCTCCCAGAAGCTGCTGGTATTTTTGTTCTGTGGAGGGAGAGTTTGTGTATTTATGAATCTTTTCCCTGATAGCTGGACAACACTTGATGTCAGACTTTCCTTTTCAAGAATTTACCAGGAGTTGGTTTCATAACGTTAAGAAAAAAAGGTAATAAAAATGGCGAAACCATTGTTATCGAGTTTGATAATGACAATAGACGTGCCTGTCTGTCTTGTCAGGACACCGTGATGGTTTCCAGCGGCCTTCATGTAAATGCTGGCATTTAGATCTTGCAAATTTGTCAAAAATAATTTGCCACAATTTTCCAAAACAGACCTTTGTGGAGAAAGCGTCTAAGGCTGCATTGTTAAATACCCACTGTTAAAGCCCTCCCAGCTGTGCTCTGTCCGCCTGCCAAGCATATCCATTAGAAAACGCCTCGAGGGTTCCAACTTGTTTTGTTTTATGTGAATTTAATACCCAATGTTCAGATTATATGGCCCAAAATCTCTACTTCACCGCAAAGTTAGCATCAAAATCTTGTGCAGCTGGAAACTTTGCTGTGACCCAGACTGACGGGGTGGGGGGGGGGGGGGGGGGGGGGGGGGGGGCAGATGAAAGTGGTGGTTTGTCCCTACCAATGATAACAAACGTTCCCACCATTCTCATTGTTTTCTCACTCTCTGCTGCATACAAGGCTTTAGACAGACATGTGGTCAAGTGTCAGTAAGGGGTCATGGCTGGAGCTCACGGTATCATTTTAGGGTCCAAGACTAATAAAATTACCAATATTAAATTGAGCGTTCACTTCAAGAACCTATAAACGTAGCTACTGTTCTTATGATGAATTAATGACAGGTTCCCCAATTCGAGAGTTTAAAATGAGATCTTTGTGTGACAGTTTGATCCTAATTTACTGCACAGATTTTCATCTTTTTTGTTTTTACATTTAAACTCATTCTTAAACCAAACCACAGGCGAATGGTTTCAACTAGTCAAAGTTTCCACCGAGTCCTTTTCTTCTGTTGTTACCGACAGTTAACCACTTCAACCGTCTAAACAGAACAGCCAGAAAACTGAGAAACAAAGACAATGATGGCAGATTCTGTTCCACCTAAAATCACCTTGAAGTCATTTACTCATTCATGTCTTTGGACCTGAAATCAGTCGGAAACAGAAATATTTATTCAGTCCAGTCAGAGCTGTTGAGTCGTGACGGAAAAATAGAAAAGTTACCCTTATTAGAGGATATAACAAGACCTTTGCCTTTTGTAACTTTAATTTTTTATTTTTCCAAGTAGTAGATCAAGCTTAATAAAGTGACAATGTGATTCTCTTACCAGCTGTGGTTAAAATAAATACAAAAAGAGTGCTTTATTGGAATATAAAAAAATGCAAACAAAGAGGAACATTTTTTGATGAACACTATAAAAGAAATGCTGAAGTAAAATCTGTTTGAATGAAGAAACTGATCACTTGCCCAATAAGGGGTGATTTTCAGATGCTATTCATCTATAAATATTGTTTTCAGGTCTGATGTTTTTCCTTTTGTCCTCCATTTATTTACTTTCCTCAGTTTTTAAGCACACACACTATGCACTAAGAGCACAATATGAGTGAAAAAGCAGCCAAAAGATTACAAGAAATTCTCAGAAGCAAAGCATAAAAAGGGAGATTTGTTTTTTGCACAAACTTTTGCTGTAAGTTGTGCGAAATAAATAAAGAATTAACTCAAAGCTGAAATAAAAAAACATCTCAAATCACATATTTCCTTTGGAGTTAAAGGCATTTGAACAAAATCAGTTTTGTTTTCATTTGACTTGTTTAATTCAAAGTCTGCTCCTTTTCCTTCACATCATAGCAGATCTGTCCAGCAGAGAGCAGACTCTCAGCAAACCACACCACGGTCAGCACCATCCACACGCTGCTTCTGCTTCGTGTGTCTGTAGGAATGTGTGGAATGTGGAAGTATGCAGGTTTTACATGCAATCGATAGATGGGATTGCTTTCTGCAGAAAAAAACAAAGTGAACCCAAAGGGTGCATGTCACCTGAGCAGGGATCAAGTCCCCCTGTTACCTATGATTAAAAGTTACTCATCACACCTTTTTGTTGGCTCCAACACTGTAGGTTTGTAGGATTATGAGGACGTTTTTTTGCTAGTTTGAGTGCAAATGCAGTCCAGAATCCCAAGTCTCACTTTTTAAAATTAAAACTAAAGAAGGAAATCACATAAATCAGAAATAGATTTATATATAGCAAAGTTTAAAATGTAATCCCTTTAAATTTCTCTCACACTCTCTCCCCCGTTTGGCTCAATGAAAAAAATCAATCTCTGTGTTCTCTGGCAGCAGATCAGCCCTGGCAGGCTGAGTGATGTGAGCGTGGCTGCACGTGGCTACCAGCTTTATCTGCTGCTAATAAATCTCACAAAATAAGTTGAAGCATCTTACAGTCAGAGTCAGCTCTGAGCCTAAACGCTTGTCTCAACACACCAGTTAGTTAATCTGCAGAACCGAATTCTGGCTGCCTCTGATCTTCAGACTGTGATTTTTCAAGCTGATCAAAGCTGACTTTTGTGCTTGCGGTGCTCAGAATTGGTCACAAGGGGCCTCGGGGGTTTCTGATTCTAAATTTGTCATAGTTTACAGTAACACGAGCACAATCAGAGCCCTGCAAACCACATACGATACGCTGCGGTCGGTTTAAACACACTGAAAGTGTGGCTGGAGCTTCATATTTAAACAGACATCACAGACAGGATTTACATAGTTTATAGTCATATGTTCAGTTTATATAACAAGCAGATTCTATTATTTACATTGCTAAAATAAAATAAAGGAACATAGAAACAAAAGGATGCCTGAAAATTATAAAGGAAACTAGAAAGGATCAATCTACAAGAGGGCTTCATTTGAAGTGACCAAGAAATGGATCGTGCCTTTTAGACGATACGAATAGATCGTCAACACAGTCTAATCTGTCGTGGTTTAATGTTGTCATATCACCCACCTTTAATTCTGACATGAGTGCCCTTGTTTTCCAGGTGGCAGTGCGCTGTGATACAGTTTGTAGCGCACCTGTTCAGAGAGCTATGCATACCGGACATCCAGTGATACAGCTGAGTTCCTCCAGATGTAGGCCGGCACAAATAATTCATAATGGCTGAAGTGACCCACACCGACCTGTAATTGTGCAGCAAGGTCAGTGAGAGGGAGGAGAATCCAGGTGGAGACTTTAAAACAGGCTGGAGCTGAAACTTCTACAGGTCAGCTTGTTGTGTGTCTTGTTTTTACGACCTGCTACCTGCATGGGTCGATCTGACTCGGAATTTTGTTGATGTTACAGTGACTCATTAAAACTTCTTCAGCTCATCAATAAAGGGTACTTTTTCCCCAAGGTTCTAGTCTTTGATCTGCTGAAACCTCACCACATGTATCTGGCAGCAGCCATACTGTGGCGTCCTGTAAGCTTTTGTCTAATATTTATCACCGATTCACATCTGTGATTGTTTTCCAGTCTGTATTTCACTGCTCTGTTCTCTGGCTTGTTGACTGATCTGAATGAACAGGACGGAGTTTGAACCATGACAAAGTCATGAGTTGAACATCAACAGGTTTATATGTTTAGCATACAGAATTTACAAAAACAGAAACAGAATTATGGATTGTATCAAATCCTTTCAAAATGAGGTTACAGAGTGTTCAACATGCTGTCATCACCAGTGTTTTCACCAACTTTTACTATGTTTAATATCTCGCTCACTTTACTGCTTAAACTAGCATCAGGTAAGCTCAACTTGTAGGAAAATAAAACTACATCAACCAAAAGAAAATCCCAGAAAATTGAATTAAATTCATTTAAGTAACACAGAAGAACCAGAGGTCTCCTCGTGCCTCTGCAGGGAAGGATTTGATGGATTGTTGCAAAGGAAAAATGTCCCAAAGGTGCACAAAGAGAACGCTGATTCAAGCTGTGCTTATGAGAGTAAAATTAAAAACATATACAAATAAATTATGCTAACATTATTTGAGCTTGTTTATTTTGTATATTAATGATATTTGTAAGGTTTCAAAAATATTGAAATTTGTAATGTTTGCTGATGACACAAATATTTTTTGTTCAGGGGAAAAACTAAACGAGTTAATGGAAATACTTTCTGCAGAAATGGCTAAAGTGAAAAAATGGTTTGATAAAAACAAATTATCATTGGATTTAGGAAAAACTAAATTCATGTTATTTGGGAACCATAAAGTAAACACACAAATTGTGATGGATATTGATGGTGTCATTATTGAAAGGGTGAATAATTACAAATTTCTGGGAGTCATAATGACTGATAAAATAAGCTGGAAACAACACATAAAACACATTCACAACAAAACTGTAAGAAGTATTTCCATATTAAACAAATTCAAACATTTCCTGGATCACAACATACTTCACATGCTATACTGTGCACTGGTGCAACCATATCTGAATTATTGTGCTGAGGTTTGGGGCAACACTTACAAAACTACATTATCACCAATAATACTATTACAGAAGAAAGCCATTAGGGTCATTAATAAAGCTGGTTATAGGGATCACACTAACAACCTGTTCTTCAATTCACGGCTACTAAAGTTTACTGACCAAATTCATTTTTTGACATTACAAATAATTTATAAAGCTACTAACAAACTACTTCCCGGTAACATACAAAAACATTTTTCACATAGAGACAAACAATATAATCTGAGGGAGGAAGGAAATTTAAAACAGCCGTCTGTGCGAACAACAGTTAAAAGTCACTGCATTTCAGTTTGTGGAGTAAAATTATGGAATGGATTAAATAATGAATTAAAGCAATGTCCAAGTATGACCCAATTCAAAAAGTGGTACAAAAATATGGTTTTCATGAAGTACAGGGAGGAACAGGGATTCTGACTGGACCAGATCCAATGATTGGTGTGGGGGTGTTAAAATATTTGTATATATCAGTGTATATACACATGTGTAAAAGAAAATGGGTTATGTTTGTAATTGGGTGTAGTGGTGAATGTTTATTGCTGTGTGAGGTTATAGGTGGGTAAATGGGAAAAGGGATGCTCCAATATTTTGTATGTAAAGGTGTACATGGGACATTTTGGTCAAAGACAATTATAGAGAATGAGGTTGAACTGATGTAAATAAGGACACTGTTCTGTTTGATTTGTGAGGGAGACGGGGAAAAGGGGCAGGAAATTAAAAAAGCTTATGCTTCTTCCTGCTCCCTTTGAACATATCAATTATATATACATGTATGTATATGTGTGTGTTTATAAATATGTATATATAGAAGATTTATTTATTTACTTTTATTTTTTCTCATTGAAGTATTATTCTCATTATTATTGTTATTTTGCTGAAATTATGTTATTATTATTATAGTTCAAATAAATCATTCATTCATTCATAATAATGCTTAACTTCTGAATTTAAACATCCCCATAGTTTTATATATTGGCTATAATGAAGTGAGAAAAGTGACAAACATTGTCACAAGCACGTTTTAGGCCCAATCCTCATCCTGTTGAGTAGCGGTATCCCATAATACTAACCAGGATGACAGAATTAATCTAATACATCAGAGTGATTTGATTGTCTCAGCATCACAGTGTCATGGTTGAACTGCAGCCAAATTATCAAACTGTTAACTTTAATCAAACAGTTCATTCGTGAAAATATTGTGGACAAAAATGAAGCTAAAAAATTATCCATCTTTCCAAAATTAAAACAAGATTGAATCCATTAAATGCAGGAAAAGACCTTTTCTGCTCTGAATATTCTGATTTGACGGCGTATTTCCTTCCATTTGAAAAGGATTATATGAAATAAATAAACTTTTAATCAAATTTAAACTGATCAAACATTAGATTATTTACAGTGACACGATATAGATAAATTGTGTTTATGCATACAGGCAGTGTAACACATGGACAGACAGGATGTCCTGGATAGGGCTTTGGCAATTTATTCCTAATCACAAAAAGCAGAAACAGACGGGATGAAGACTAACTTTGACCACAACCCACCAAACGTATTCATACATACTGTAGCAGTTACAGCAGAACAATGCCACCGCAATCCAAGCACAACATCTGTTCCAGTCAGAAAGCAAGTCACAGCCAGAAACATGTTTAAAAACGAAATAGCATAAAAGCAATGAAGTAAAAGAGAAATAGAGGAAACGAGAGCCGTGAAAAATGAAAAACAAGACGGTCTGAATTTCCATTGATCCTCGGTGTTTTCTGTGGCTCGCCGTGCTATTTTCCAAGCGGTTTGGCTTCCGCGCACTTCAGAGCTGTGAGTTCTGGATATTTTCTCCTGCAGCAGATGATAAAACAGCACTGACATTATAAGGTGTTAATTGCCAGAAACAGAGGTGAAATTAATGAAAAGAGAATAGAGAAATAAAATCTGAATTTACCAGAATTCACATGACTATTTACACCGCAGACAGCGAGCGCTCCTATGTGTCTGAATGGGAGAGTGCAGTCGAATAAAGGCTCCAGCAATGCATCCGGCAGACAATCTGGGTAGCTAAAAAACTGAGCGGATCAGGATACATTTATTATTGAAATTAAAACTTCTACAAACCAATGAATCAAATGTATCCAAAATGGATTTGCTTCACATATGAAATGCACATTAGAGTATTCACCTACATCACGCTTTTTGCGTCGACACTTGCACGCGGCTCTTGATTAGGAAAACATTTATTTGGCTGAGTAATAAAACAACTGCAGGCACTAAAATTTGCACAAAAAACAAGAATTCAAGTGTTTGTTTTAGTAATTAATACGTTTAAACTGTTTTTTTTCCCCTGGTCGACATTTTCTGCATGAATGAAATGATGTAAAATAATTCAATGCACAATCTATCGTGCACTAAAATTTCACTATTTTTAAATTTTAAAAATTTGATTCACTGCATGGATGAATTTCATTAGCAGAACGTATTCAGTGTTGTTATCCTTCTATACTGTATGTTGTTGATGCGCATGGAGGACAAATCATAGAATATTGTGAATCCTTATGGAGCCAGCTGCTGTTTGAAGATGTTTTAAGAGATGTTTAAACTGGACTAGACATGGCAGCTCCATTGTTCCACCATCAACGTAACAGAGGGGTCACTGCAAAGCCACATCTCTGGTTTTGGATTCAAACTGTTTTAATGAATTTAAATTAATTTCACTCTCTTATCCTTAGTTTTTGAACATTTATGACCAGATATCCTTACATTTTGTTGAATCTGTCAGAAGAGCTGATTCCTGCTCTCCTTGGTTTTATTTTAGTTTCTTTTGTTTCTAAGACATTTACAGTCAGGCGTCTTTGTCACTCAGTGGGTCTGTTAATGACGCAATAAAACTAAAAACAGAGTTTTACATCCAATCAAATAGTTATAAATTTGTAGACAAATGTGGGAACTTTCTAAATAAATGTATATAAGATATCTGAAAGGTTATTCATGTCCCTGAAACTAATTCTAGCACACAAAAAAGATCATTTTAAAAAACATGGCCTGCCTAATAATGACAGATAAGATATTTGTATTTTTTAGACTTATTCTATGTTCTCAGAAGTCTTTTCGAGCCTAATTGTTTCACTCCTTAGAGTAACGTTTAGTAGAGATAGCCTTTTAAATAGTTCCTCTATGAGCAAAACACCCAGAAAGCTCTGAGGCCCCACCTATAGAATTACAATGTACAGAACCTCTTAACACTTGGCAGGAAAGTTGAAGGTAATTACAACAGTTTAGACAAACTATTTCTTGAGAAAGGCATGTAAAAGAGGCTGTTAAAGTGAGAAAAAAGTTCTTATGATGTCAACCTCCTGAAGACTTCTCCATCATCATCCCCTGAAATCTAAGCTGTAACATGATGACTGACAGACACAGTGGAAAGGAGACACAAAACACTGAGATCAGCAAAGTCTGGTCAATAAATGTGACACTGCCTCCTATAGGGAGAATGTGTGTGTGTGTGTGTGTGTGTGTGTGTGGGGGGGGCTAAACTAAGAAACAGAAGAGACAACGTATCCTAAATAAATACTGTTAAATGTTGAAGGTGTACGTTTTTATGGTCATAAATAATTTTCTTGACATGCAGTTAGAAACTTGTCTGCTTTGAGCACTCATGGCACTTTTCCTGCTTCCAGTTTCTGAGCCAGCGTATTAAAGACCTGCAGCTATCCTAATGACTCCATGTTTGTGCAGCACGTGTATACAGAGCGAATATATGGACACGCAGCCACAGAGTGCACTTCAGGACATATGGCTAAAGACTGGCTGGAATCACAGGTATCTGGAAACAGCCAAAAGACCTAAAGAGCTACTATGATGTGCCAAAGTCCCAATTATTCAATTTACTAAACAATCAGGTGTTTTTACAGAAATTTTGTTAACCTACAACCTAGAAAAGATAATAAACTTGCCATAAAGAGGTAAGATAAATGTGACGGAGAGTAAACCAACCATGTGACTTCCTGCGCCTCCCTGTGATTTGTGAGTCCCTAGTTATCAGTCCCTGGGGTGTCGCATTGAGTAACAGATAAAGTGAAGAAGTTATATTTTTCCACTTCAAAGGAGAGCTCAGGTGAACTGTACTGAAGCCATGGCTTTAGGTAACATATGGATGATATGCGAGTTTGTCAGGGTTATGCCGAGTGCACGTTTGAGAAATTATGCAGCTATGTGCAAAACATGACATAGCAAGTCGTAGCAGGAGAAAGGAGTCCAGATGAGCTAAACGGCTGGAAATGGAAGCAAAACATACTGAGGAAAAACACATCAGGACCATGATGTAAAACGAGATGAGACTAAACACAGACGGAGTAAAGAGGCCTACGGTTTTCTCACTACTAACGGTGATGCTTTAAGACATCGATCACCTTCTGCTAGCTGCTTACGTAGACAGGTCGTGACCTGTTTCTTCAAAGACCCTTCCCTCTGTAGCACTCATTATTAGTTCTTTGGTTCTCACTGGAGGGCTTGTTCTCGATCGTCCAGAAACCTTCGCTGCATGACCACCATCCATCTGCATACCCTCCCATCAGAGGCCTTTCAGCACACTCAAAGGTTCAGGATCCACTGAATCCACGCCACTGTAACCAGGTCTGGCTTTAATGGTAGACGGTGACCTCTACTTACAATAAAATCTATAGAACTCTGTCTTCTTTTGAATAAATTACAAAGAAATATATAAGAGGTTAAATACCCTGTAAAACTTATTCTAAGGTCACGTAAGTCTAATTAAATATCTTAAAGCATTGCTCTTTATAAGAGTCTGCTGACCTACGGTAACCCCGGTGCATGATAAAACATGTGTCGGGTCTCCAGATGGGCAAAGAAACCATCGAGAGGAAAAACGAAGATGAAAATGCTGCTTTGGAAAATGTGTTCCTGTAACCTGAGAGCTTTGGGGGATAGTCATCTGGATGGTCCGTTTACCTTTTTCCTCTCTGTTTTTTATGTGCAAAAGTGTGCGTGAGCGTGTTGTTTCTGAGTGTGACCCAATGCTTTCCACATGTGCATGGGAGAGTCATTTTTGTTTTGATGGGACCAGATAGATCACCCATATGCTCGGCGCTGCTGCTCGGTGCTGACGCCATCCTCCACCACAAAAACCCAATATCAACAAATCAGGGACAGTAAGCAACAAAAGCTGCTCCTGACATTTGAATTTTCCTCTTCTTTGCACTTTATGATGTACTTTTTGTTTATTTTTTTTTTTAAACATTTAACATTTACAGTGAGCATGCTAAATCTGTAACTGGCTTCTTGTGGAAACTTTCAAAGAAAATCACAGCTCTTGCTGTTTTGTTCATAACAGAAATATAGTTAATGTCCTTCAGGACTGATGAGCTAACAGCTAACAGCCAGGACAAAAGTAGCTGCAATCTGCAACTATTTAGTGGTCCATGTGACATTATTTTCACAAATCTTTACAATGCTGTCAATTTTGCATCATACTGTTATTTGCATGCAAGTCTGACTATTTCTAATTGTATATATCAACAACAGCAGCTAAATGTAGCACTTCTGGTGCATCCAGGGATCAGGACTGAATAATTGCTTTAATATTTCAGCAAAACACCATTGAATGCTAATTTGACAGCTTTACAAGGGTTGTAAATTAATGTTCAAATGCACCAGTGGGTACATTCTGGAGATGATCAGCACCAGCAACACACTTTGGTCTTGGCTAAACTTGATCTAGTCATCAATCATATCAAAAATAAAAGTTATTTCTCCAAACGGAGGCCATGAAGAAAACCCATCTACAATGAGAAAAATACGTTTTTATCCCCTTCTACACAGAAACACACTTCTGGATGGCTCTAGAATCCATTTAATGTGTTCAAATTCTTACCTTTAACTTTAAAATGAACCCTTTAATTGCTTTAAGTGCTGTGTTTGGGAAAACAGTCCTTTAACGTGTTTTTTTATTGCTTTAGAATGGTTACACTTAGTGTAAATGTCTTCCTGCAGAGACAGACCGATTGATCAGCTGATTTAGACAAAACAAAAACAACAATCCTGTCATTTTTGTGGTTTTAATATTTGGTTTTCTATTTTGTTGCAGTTGTATTAATATAATATAACTTTCAAATTTTGATAGTTATTCACCTTTTCTTTGTACACAACCTGTGTAAACAAAATTATTATACTTTCTCTCTCTTACACACACCTCCATCCGTCTCCCCCAATAATCCTCCCTGTGCGGAAACAGTAGTGAGCTCTTAGCTGTGGATAGGAGATCTTGGCCTGTGTGATGTGGAAGCTAAACGTCTACTGTTTCAGAAAAATAAACACAGCAGGATTGTCCCTGAGTAACACACTTGCCAGCAGACAGACTCATAATATTTCCCCCCAGTCCGATGACAGCGGGGGGAGTTTTCCTTAGTGATAACAGGAATGTTTTCACACCCTTTGGACACGTACAGTTTAACCACTGTGGTCATTTCATACAGAGAACCTGCATAAAGGCTAAATAAAACAGAATTGAGACAATGACAGATGATCTGCTAGTTTGGCTGCAAGTTCCTCCAAATCTCTCAAGAAACTCATCCTGAATTCTCTTAACTTTGCTTTGGATCAGCTCATAATGTCCCACTTCTATCACTGAAGTCATTCCTCAGTCTTGTTTATTTCCTTTGTGAACCTTTTAGATCTCGGGACAGATGTATGAGCTTTATGCAAACTGTATCATGACGTCCACATGAACTGTGAGAAGCATGGGGCCTAAAACAGCAGCAGCCATTGATGATCCTGGGAAGTGACACAAACCAGCCTCTTTCAACTTCCTCGCTCCGGTCAAAGCTTTGATATCACATAAAAACCACACACGTGCGCGCGTTACAGATGGACCATTCAAAACCACAGCAGCATGATATCTCTGTGTAAGCTGAGTTGGCTCTCATCCATAAAAATGTAAATGTGTGCTTATAGATGCACAGTATATTCTCACAGTATGGATACTCAAGCCCACAGATGCTGTTTGAGAAAGAGCCAGCAGTGACAGCGAGTTTCCGATCAAACAGAGCTCTGTGCTCACCTCAGGCGGTCAGGAAGATCTAAATATGCAACGAAGACCCCTAGGGTTGAGCTGGCTTCCTGTGCGTTCCAGGAGCCCCTGTCCCAGCAGGTTTAGAGCAGGTGGGAGGGTAGTGTTAGCACACCTGACTGATTTCATTATGCTTATCCTGGCAGAGAAAAGAACCATTATCCTGTTATAAAACAACTCTAAGAGCAGACACAAACATGCAAACAGATCAGGATTCACATAAATATACAGGATTAACACATTAGACTGATAGACATAAGGCTGTAGGACCAGCTGGAATTATCCTAAATATAATGAAACAGTGAAAATTCTTTTCACATTAAAGGAAAATTCATCTGAAACACCTCCCATTAATTTTAGGAAGTACAATCTGTCAGTGTCAGCAGAGTGCACGGTTAAAGAGCTGTCTGGGATACTCTAGTTAGTTCTCCATGTGGGGAAACTTTCAACTAAAAGTCAGAAAAATACTTGGAATAAGTCTCTGATTCCACAGAAGGCAAAATGATCAGAAAGTATCGCTGATATGATAATAAACACACTTCACTGGTTTGGAAAATATTTCTGTCAGAAGCTCTGGTGGGGAAGTAAAGGCGTCAGCGACCTGTGAGGATAGAGTTCTCAAGTTCTAGACCTCAGAACTTCAAATATTCTGTTCTAAACATTAAATAAAAGAAGAAATACTGGTCCAAACCTAAATAGTTTGTTTTAAACATGATCCAGGTTCTAAAAAGCCCTTTATAATCTACTCATCATTCACTCAGTCATTTACATTCTGTTTGAATTTGGCTCCAAACAACTTTTTATTCTCACTCACTCAAAAGTCATTTAGTCATCCTCTACACTTTGTCCTGCTCAGGGTCACAGTACGTTAAAGGGATAGTTGTAGTCTTCTGAAGTCATTTTTGTCTTTGTGGGAAAATTAAGAACAATTTACATCTAATCTGATATAAATAAATTTTACAACAACCTCAGTTTGAAGAAACAGAGATAACTTTTGATGGGATTGATAGTAGGGGTGGGAATTCAGAACCGGTTCACACTCAGAACCGGTTCCAACCGACCAATTCAATCAGAATTGTTCACCTCCAACTTTATCAATTCTTCTTACCAATTCTCTTGTTTCCGGTTGTCCTGAAATCTGCTGGTCAGTAATCTTTAACTCCTGGAGGGGTTAGACTTTTAAGCACCTCACTGGTCCAACAGAACAATAACCCAGTTTCTGTCTGACATCCGCTCTGGTCAGAGATGCAGCATGAGCAGCGGAGGGGCATGACGAGGTGAGGTCCGGATGGAACCGCAGCCAAACTGCTGCAGCGTCTTCACAGACAAACTCGCAACAAACGCCGGATCCCCCACTCTGCTTTTTTCACAAATTGCACACTGCACTCTTTGAGAGGGGGTGAAGGCGCTGCAGCGGTTTGGGTCCGGAAGCGGTTCCTGTTCCGTCCGGTTCTGTCTGGACCTCACCTCATCATGCTCCTCCGCTGCTGCTCACGCTGCGCTTCGGGCCGGAGCAATTGTCAGACAGAAACCAGGTTTTTGATAGGCTAGCTAGTCCCAGCAGGGCCAGAGTTACATAGAGGATTTCTGTTGTCTCAAAATTACTCCAATTTTAAAACTCTGCTTTTTTTTTTTTTATCTTTAAAACATTTTTTTTACAAACCTGCAGTAAATTTCAAACCACACTGGTATTTTGGCAGAAATGTTATGAAATTCCAACTGAAAATGTTACATTCTTAACCAGAAATGCTCTGCTAACTTCAGCTCTAAATAACCATAGAAGTCCATGTAAATGACCATGTAATGCAAAATGTTTGACTGTGAAAAGGTTTTAAAAATAGCATTTGCATTAATCACTATGATACTGTAGAGACTGCAGTCATTTTTTAACCAAATTATTCAGTCTAGTCAGAACTAATTTAGCTCTCCAAATCGAGGTCATTCAAAAAGCTATCTACACTCTTTCCTCAAAAATGTACTTAAAAAGTCTGAACTGTGCTATTTTTGACCAGTTGTCAGTGTTATCTCAGTGGTCACTGGTTCATCCCACAAACCAGAACACACTCACAGAATCCCCTCCTGCAGACATTATCGGGCTACCTAACATACAAGCTGTTTTTATTAGTATTTTTCTTGTCTATTAATAATGAGAATAATCACAAGTCAAAAATAAAGAAGCAAACATGTCTGTTCTTATATCATTTTAAACTATATTTAAGAGTAAAATGATATAACATCAAATCATTTTGCACCAATTCAGTGTATTAAAGCATATTTTATGTGGCCGTTTTCTCTTGATGACACAAACAATGGGCTCGTTTACAGCGGCTCATCCTCAGTCTGAACAATCACGGCGATGCTGAGGCTAAATGCAGTGACACGGTCGAGCAGAGACCTCACTGTGGTATAAAATGCATGGTCTGAGCTGAGGGAGAAGAGCTTGCCACATTTCATTAAACCAACACTGAGCTGAGCAGGTCTGATGAAGTCATACACTTTACTTTCATTTAAAAAAACTTTCACTGCAGAACACAAGTCATCAATCACGTCCCGACTCACGCTGCCTGGAGACAAGACGCGGAAACAGCCACATCACTAACATCCTAAACCACATGCATATGCTCAAAAGCCCTGTGCACGTTTAGGCACAACAGGAGCGCTGTACATCCAGGCTCTACTCCACATTTTCTCTTAGTGCACACATTCTACTATCAGTGATGCCAAATGGCTTCAAACTAAAGCAGCAATGAAGCTTCTTCATTCAGCTAAAGAAGCCAAATATAGACAGTTTACTGTGAAACGATGAGCCTTCAGGAACAAAACGACCAGCGAAGCCTGACAGCGTCTCATCACCTCCTACCAGAGCATGAGAGAGTGAAAACGTCACTCACAGAACAAAATAGAAGAAACACAGCAGCTGAATTCATTCAAGGACCTTTATGAAATAATGAGAGGAAAAAAATAGAAACAAGCATATCAATTCAGTCAGATTTTTATACCTGTACAGCCTCCGTTACCATGGTGATCTGTGTTGTCTGATGACACCTTAAACTCTTGATTTGAACAGATAAACAGAAAGTCTTGTTTTATATTAAAGCTCTAATCTCTTGTGACCATCTTGCCTCCTATTTTCTTGCCACGGTCTCTTTCCATAAAAGTCTTGGAGGAACACAATAAACTAAATTCCCAAATTTCTAATAGTGTCCTCTTCAGAACCCTAAACTCAGATTTATTTACTAGTATTCACCACATTCCCCCTGACGACTGAGGGAAACATTTTCAACTTTGTCCTTCCTGCTATTTGTTTTTCTCCTGTCCAACATCTGTGACATCTCCCCATCACTTGGTCTGACTTTGGGATTTTATTCCAGGCATTACCAGAGCTTTCAAAACCCCACTTAGTTGGTCCCACTTGTAAACAACTTTTCTGTTTTCATGGTTACAAAAACAACAGATGTTAAAAGGAGGCAGAAGTTCCAGCAGGAGAAATGATGTGATGAATCTTTAGAGCTCGAATCAAGTCAGTCTAAAAAATCTAGGACCGTTTTCCTGCTGCTCTTTTGTTTTCTGCACATTCAGAGAAACAGAAGAATAAAATACTGATTTAAAAAAATCTGATAAGAACACCTAAAGAAAGAATTGTACACAATATAGGAGCTACTGCCGTTCTTGATCTTATGAAGGAAGAAATGGACACTGGAAATATTTAGGGTCTTGGACTGTTGGAGCTTAAATGAATTATAATTTTGAGACCTGTGACAGAGATCTCATTTTTGCCCCCCCTCCAGCCTTCAAAAATCTATTTACAGTTTTGTAAGCTGACAGTGAGAACAATTTCTCCACATTTAGGACAGAGAAAACCGAAGCACTGCAGTATATTTAGAAATACCAACGTGTGTAAGAGAAACCTCTCTGTGAATGAAGGATGTACAGTGTGGTTTCAAATGGAAGCCGACTGAGTCTCTGGAGTATGTGGGGAAAACCAAGATACCTGTAAGAGCTTTAGCATCATTATGATGCAGCAGAAGCCTGTTGGGCCCTCTAAAGGCACCGCATGCCTCTACGCAGTCGTCTGTCTCAAGGTAAAACCTTCTTACAGTCATCCATTGGACATGTCCTAATGAAGTGGCCATTCTGCCAGCTCTACTATAAGAATCCTAGAAGATCTAAAGTCCTCCAGTTTTAATATTAACACCCCATCCTCCAACCTCCCATCTCAGTGTCCTCTTTAATGTTACAGTCTGTCAGCGCGAGCTGGAAGATGTCCCAGAAACATCAGCAGAGGCTTATGACCACAGGAATATATATTGAGGGACGAACTCCGCGTTTCAGCTGTTGAATCAAAGCGCTGGCTAGATTTCTGGCAGCTCGTCCAGTTGAAGTAGAAATTCTGTTCTTCAAACAAGCAGTTCTTGTTGCATCAATTTCTGGCAAACGTCCCTGTATATATTACAGTCACTGATCTCACCACTATTGTTTTTAGTGGAAGTGAACTATGTCTAAAGTGAGGTGTAGCCGTGGGGTTGGGCTGCTTGTTGGTGGCGTGAACTTCTCCAAGCAAAATCCATGGTTTTGTTCTTCAGCACAAACATCTGTGTGTGTGTGTGTGTGTGTGTGTGTGTGTGTGTGTGTGTGTGTGTGTGTGTGTGTGTGTGTGTGTGTGTGTTTTCATTATCCAGAAAGAAAAACACTGTTTTTACTGGATTTTAATCATCTTTGGATGAAATGCTCATTAAATATTTAACTATTCTTCAGCAAACTGATGCATAGGAGCAGTTAATCCACTATTCCTCCGTGTGGATTTTTTTTAAAGCACTTCCTTGTTAGTGTTTAAACGTACTTGGAGGAAAAAGAGCAGACCCAAGTGCTTTTATGGGAGTAATTGGGTGCTAATAATGCTTCTTGATTGTTGCTGCAGTAAACTGTACCATAAATGTCACATAGTAGATGATATATAAATGTACACCAGCTCTACAGCACCAAATGCCAAGCTGCTCATTTCCTTAGAGACCCTAAAAAGTCCTGATTCGTCATTCTAGTGACAACATGGGCTGTTATAGTTGTTATACATGGGGAGAAAAAGTGTTCAGGGAATATGTGTTCTGAAGGAAATGACTTACTGTAAGAAAATGAAAACAAATACAGATGTTGCTCTCTTAAAGTAGTCAGCTGCTGCCATGTTTGGACGTTTTCATGGATGTCATACGTGGAGGCGATGATGTGAGTGTTGTACAGTGTTTATATATAAGAGCAGAGGTTTCTATGACACTAGAATTGCCAGAAAATGGCACATAGGTGTGCCAGAGAGAAAGACCACTTAAAAAAAAGTGTTCCATCATGAAGCTGGACTCACACACTAAAATTTTACAGTTTCTGATTTCTGGATGAAATTCCCGGAGTGTAATGTTGTTGCTCTTATAGAACGCAGACCTGGAGAGCTGAGAAGTCTGGAAAAATGAGTCAAACATAATGTTGGGAAGTCGATAGCAAGCAGTTCGTGTTATACAAGGATGTGAGACGAGCTGCGGGGAAAGCGTAGAGGTTTGGGGTTGGAAAAAAGAATACAGACTTGGACCACTCGCACATATAAAGCGCCTCTATGAATTTATCCAAAGGTATATTAGATGAATTCTTCAGCTTTCAAATGGTGTCTCTGAAAAGTTAAAAACTGATGGTGGATTGAAGCGGTAGGAGGAATGCGAGATGTGACAGTGATGCTGCGGCGGCAGCAGGCCAGAGGTTGATACCAGAGTCTTTATGCCACAAGGAATAAAGCCAGTCTGGCAAGCCAGCTCTAAAATACACAGCAGTCCTCCTCTAACTAACCATCATCAATGTGGTAGCAATCAGCCGTGGGTGAAATGATGTTGATGGAAAAAAAAATACCGACAGCCACTTGAATCACCCACCTCCCCACATCAGGCGCCCCTATGTTCTCATTCATACCTCTCCCCGAGTCAGGAAAGATTGAACAATTTGAGAGATGAACAAACTAACATGGCTGTTCTGGGCAAAGTGACAGAGGCAGACATGCCAGTGGTTGAGGCAACTGGCGAGGCACAAGACACCACAGCTTCCCTCCGTTTCCCCTCCTTACCCCAAGACACAGATACAAGCGTACCGCAGCACGTATAAACACCCTTATTCTTTGTGCTGATGAAGCAAACAGGCCAAGAAATTTAACTATTCTTTAGGTAATTTATGTTTTAATGGATTTACAAGGTTGCCCAGAGTCTGAGGTAGAGAGGGTTTTCACGTTCGAGTGCTGCTAATCCTCAGCCAAGCGAGAAAAATTTGACTTATGAGCGCACTAAATCAAACCTCCTCAGATCAAAGATGTTGTTAAAAAACAATCCCGCGCCCACAAACAGACGCAGTCCCAACCCCAACACAGTCCAAGACACATCCTTGGCTAGAGAGCACATTTTAAATCATGCCTTCTGTCTGCACACACACACACACACACACACACACACACACACACACACACACACACACACGAAGTAGATATATTAATTATTTTTACAGGCAAGAATCTGTATTTTAGTGCATTTCTAAAGCTGGAACTGTATACTTTCTATAGCATTAACGAGAGTTTCTTCACAGTTTCCACTGCGAGGCCTTTAAATATAAATGAAAACAAACAGCTAGAGCTGTAGGACCTCAGTATTGGTGCTTTTCTCCGTGACTTTGTGCACAGCGGCGCTCTGTTGTTTGTCTCTTCTAAATACCCACGAGACAAGCACCCACAGATGCTTTCAAAACCAGCGAGTTATGGTTTCACCACACTGATGTCACTGTTTAATAGTATAAGTTCTACTGGACTCTGAGCTTGGGTGCATGAATCATGTGTTCAACCAAAAAAACCAGGACAGTTTATGTTCCACGCTCTCTCTCCGTCGGCACAATCAGCGAACCGTTTATCGAGATTACGTTTTTCAATTTGTGGGCCAGACTTTTTAAATTTTAGGTATTATAATCAAGGAATAAAAGATATATGGTTGCGCTGTAATTCACTGGGGGCTATCAACACAAACAAGAAACAAGAACATATCCCAATGATTTTTATTCAGGAAAATAAATCATGACAGTTTGAGCCTTTAACTCTGAACTATAGACAAATATAAAGCAGAACTTTTGGGTTCGTCTATGATTCGCCTGTCTAAAATGTTTGTGTTGACAGAGAAGCCCTCAATCTTTGTCTCTCTCCATTTTTTACTCCGTCGGCTCTCTTTCTACTTCAGCTCTGACTCATTCTCCATTATGAGTCCAAAGTCTGGCGTCAGACGAAACATTAAGTTGATTTTTTTTAATCAAATAAACCATTTGAGGCCAATAAATGTTGCCTCTTAGTCTCGATGGCCCTAATTCTGTTGAGAATTTCACAGAAATCCAAATAAGTGGTTGTATGGATGTAAGGTATACCGTGTGTTTACATCGCAGCATTTGTTCAGTTTAAATGACAAAATATTCAGAATTATTTTATATCTGTGTTAATAAAAATTTAAGATTTCACATCAAGTTCACAAACGGTAGAAATCCTACAACCTTCCTTTATCTTCGTCTTCAAATCCTTCTGAATTGTATGTAAATAAATTAATTTTTTTGCATTTACTTGATTTTCTCTGCACCTTATATTTTATATTTTGCAAATGCAAATAATATGTTCTATTTCATGACTTCCTCTACTTGTTTCTTTTCCCCAGACAAGTATAAGTTTTAATTTTCTATTTTATTACAATGTCATAAAAAAAAGTTTGCAAAAGCCAAATCAACACAAATATTGTTAAATTGGAATTCTTTGGTTTTTGATGTTAAAATGAATCCATGCAAAACAACAACTCAGCATCGGGTTTTTAAATTTTTAAGAAAACAGCAAAAAAGGAACTCACTGTGGAGCTCCACAGTTTATGAAGTGCTATGTGATGGACAACTATTAATCATTACTGTAGAAGATGTATCTGCAGTCTTGTGTTTTAATAAACTTCAGGAAAGATGACTGGTGTCCAGTCCTGATCCTCGAGGACAACAACTTTGCAAGTCTTAGTTGTTTCCTGCTCTAACACACCTGATTCAATGGTTAAATCACTTCTTCAGCATGTTTTTAGAAACCTGTTAATCACTGATTCAAAACAGGAATCTGGAACCATGCTGTCTACTAGTAAAGATATAAATAAAGCTCCACTAACAGCTGATCTATGCGTGGCTCATGCAGTTGAAGCCCCTCCTCTCCTTTACGATCCATCTGTCCAGCGTTTAACCTCCCCTCCTGCTGCTGCCCTCTCTGTCCAGCTCGACCGACACAGCTAATTCACAACCCAGCAGATCAAACAGCAAACTACCTTTACATTACCATACTTTCTAATTACTGACATTTTTCAATCTGACAGTTGTACAGATGAGACTGGGGGAGTGGGTGGGTGGGTGAAGACTGTCCTGGCTTAGCTTTCCTGCTTTCAAGGCTCACTGGGCTGTCTATTATTTCCCTGATGGCCTTTTAAAAGAAGCTCATCCATCACTCGCTGACAGCATCTGTCTCTGTCTAACCTCTCTGGCCTGATACGAAATAATATTTTTTAAAAGTCAGGCCTGTCATTGTAACGGACAGCTCCTCCCACTGGGCGGCAGGAAGTCAGAGCTTTGAAGCGTGTCACTCAAGCAATTCAACCGTGCGTGTGTGTGTGTGTGTGTGTGTGTGTCAGAATCAAAACTCCATGCAACTGAATGACAAGAAGAAAAGAGGAAGAAACAGATCCATAAATATCCGTCTTTAAATCAGAGACTTACTCCTTCTTTGGCGTGTGGGTTACACGGGGCTCTCTCTGTGGACTCAATGATGGGAAGTGATGAAAGATCTGCAGAGAAGAGACCCGATAATGAGAAAATACAGTCGGGAAGTACTCAGTGATGTGTGGTGCCTACTGTAGAACCCACAAAGACCCCGCTTTCAGCGCATTTAATACCCCGAGGGCCCGTGCTGCAGCGTCTGCTTTGCTTAATGAAAAAAATGTGTCTCTTTGCAGGATCCTGCACTCTCTCAAAGTCTTCAGCTAATTATCTCTGCGTCGTATTATTCTTTGGCACAATGCAGCACTATTATATTCAAATGATGCATGCAGGGCATATGTGTATGTGTGTTTTGTTTGGATTTTTTTCTTCCTTTTCTTAACTTTAAATTGCTTTGACAGTACGAGCACATGTTCACGTTCAGGCCTGCGTTGTTTTAAACTTCACCTCATGCATCTCATTCACTCAGATTAGCCTCTGAGTTTATGTTGGTGTGAGCGTGCACACATCTAGATGGCCTGTTTTAAGGCTTCTTCCGTGCCCTGTATTCTTCCTAAGATCCGGCTTAAATCCGATGTGCAGGTTCCAGTTAGTGCCAAGCTGGCATGTTCCCTGGAATAATGAAAGACTATAGTTTGGTTTGGATTGATCAAGGATTATTCAGTAACACAAACAAACTACTGTTCTGCCCTGTGTGCACACGAAGAGAATTAGCCTCTAATGAGCGAGGTTTGGTCTTTGAATACGATGAAATATGGTGGGAATCTGTCCAACGAGCAAGAGGAAAGTTCTTACAATAGATGAGCATCTCTAATGTCTGAATAAACACTGAATTATTGGACAAGTTTGCATCCCTGCAGGGCTGGTATGCCTGCGTTCTTTCTCCATGCTGGCACAAGTAATGACCAAAGTTTGTGTACTCCTGCCATTTTCCAGTCCATTTCTACTTTGGGTATGAGATGTGTTGCAGAAGAAAATCTTTGCAAACTTTACAGAAAAGGTTCCGTCAAACATTCGACCATTAGCTTCTAGTTTGTTCTTTGCACAAACTGTAAAGGGACACACACTGATTAAAATCCAAATCACAGACATCCCAAGTTTGTCAACTGAACACGTGTAAAAACTAAATAAACATGAGATCAGATTGTGTGGTGCTCCTGAATGTACTGCCGTGATGCAACACTGGTGTTTTTACAGCTTCCTGGTGCTCCACCACACAAACGGTGTAAAAACACCAATCAATCCCAGAAGGAACCACCCAGACTAAATAAATAATCCAGGCTGTGACCGAGCATTAATGGGGAGTGGAGTGACAACGGTACATGCTTACTGGTGGTGGATACTATAGGTTGAGTCAGAGGGATAGGACTTGTTTTAACCTTAAGTTTAACTTTACTTTCTAAAAAGGTAAGGAAGGAACCCAAAGTTTAACTCACAATCAAGCTGGTATGTGATGGAGAAATCACAGGTAAACCAATCACAGCAGGTTTTAGTTGCTTCCTGCTCCAACACACCTGATTCAATGGTTACATCACTTCTTCAGCAGGTCCTCAGGTTCAACAGAAACCTGTTAAACACCCACTGATTCAGAGAAACATCCAAAACATGCAGGTTAGTGGCCCTCGAGGAGATGGATTGCAAAAATCTCTACCAGTAGCCTGAGTGTGAAAAAACACCTCTTTGTTTTAGTTTGAGCACAATCATGCTGAGTGTTCTGTCTGAAATTATCTCCAAAAATATTTAACGCGCGGAAGAAAAAGATGAGCACAGTCAGGTCCATCACATGAAATCATACAGAAGGAAACGCAGAAGGATTCTGATTAAAGTCTTTGGTTCACCTCTGTAGAAAAGCGTCTCTACAGCTGGACAGAAATAAACTAATTCAAGAATGTATTTCCAGACTATAAAAGCATTCATCAACATACAGCTGTTTTCACTAACAGAGCATTAGGAAACATTTTGTTAAATTAAGATGCTAGAAAATAAAAAAGATAATCTATGTGCAACACAGTTCATGCAGTTCTGTTCGAACTTCATTTACTGAAAATTGATTAAAGATCAATCAATAAAATATTATCCAGAACATCAAATAAATGCATTAGAAACTTTAGGTTAAGTTAAATATTTCAACTGACTAAAATATGTTCATTTTTATGTTTTATATGTCTTCTCTTGTCATGCAAGTAATAATAATAATATCAAGGTGAGGTTAAGTTAGCTTAGCAAAGTCTGGTTCTGTATACATTCAAACTGCTTTTTAAAGTTTACAGATTTGCCAAATTGAATAGGTAATAACAGTGATACAAAAATATGAGCATATTCTAGTATATAGATCTCTAACTATTAACATCTTAGATGAAAAATAGACCATTATGAACCACTTCTAGAAAAAATGACCTCCTGAAGAGGATTTATTAACTCTCAAATGAAAAAAGTTTGCACACAATATGTGAAATATATTCCTGATAAATATACAAACAAAGTTAAAAATCAGTATAAAATAAACAATGCTAACAATCTGTATCCATATCTTCACAGTAAACTATGTTGCAGTTGTGAGTTAGTGTATTATATTTAAAAACCTGTTCTTATTTGAGACCTGGTTTATATTTAGAGTTTTAATAGTAACTCATTATTACATCCAGAATTTAACATTTAGGGTTTGGGTTGATACTTTTCGTTTTCCCATTGTTGTAATAAAAAATGTTTTTTTAAACCAAAAGTCTCATTTATTGCTGATTTTACTGTTGGGTTGAAATCATTTCTACGTTACAGAATCCAGTTTTTGTTTTACTATAACCATAACCATGACAGTTGCTTTGTATTGTGATTTCTTAATCTTGTTTAATTGGCCTCCATGTGACTAAAAACACTTTTGCCAATTTGCTTAATAGGAGAGAAAAACACTTTTTCAAAAATGAAATATGGATTCTCAACAAAATTTGAGAACATCTGAACACCCACGTCCAATTAAAAAAGGGAGTGAGGTGTAATTCTGCCAACATCAGAGAGTGAAAAGATCTGAGATGCAAATCAGAGGTGGAAGAAGGTGAGGCAAAGGCATGACAAACTGCTCATGCTATAAAAATAGATATTTTTAGTAAAAACTTGTACCATCTGTGACGCATTCAAGGACAAACTGGACAAAAAAATAGCATTTTCTAAGAGATAATAGTCATTACTGCGTGTTTGAGAACTAGTAGATAAAATATTTTCATTTTAAGTCAATTCACTTGGCATGAAAATACACTTATAGCACTTTAGAGCTGCATTAAGACACTGTGTATTATTCTTGACCTTCTGTAAGCAATTAGAAAAACGTTTCCATTTGCTCCCTATGATTTCCCGATGCTTCATCCACACAAAGGAACCTGTGAGAAAATGAGAACGAGCCTCTGCAGAAACCTTCATCTTTAAAGTATCACAGAGTAAATCTACTGTAAATGTCAAAGTCACATTAACATCAACAAACCTGTCAAAGTATGGTTTAGCAAAAGCATGTGAAAAAGTGCACACAGGGTTTGTTACACAACGTGTAGCTAAAATGTTTTATGTTCTGCAGCAGGAAACCTAACAGGCATTTATTCCTAATTAAAGTTTAAGAAACGTGTTTCAATTATGATTATTCTGTTGCTTAAATGTTTTACTACCTAAATGCTAAATAATATTGCAAAACCAGAATAATGATGATAAAATAGTTTTTGAGTCAACATTCTTGTTCTGTGTTTATTGTGAGGCTTTTCTCCAAGGAAACATGTCATCGCAGAAAAGACTCAGATGAGACTAATAACATTAATAATTGCTGTGAACCATTTAGGTGTGCCAGTTCCAGGAATCAGGGATTTTACATGATGGTTTGCTGGAATGTTTACAGGCTCTGAAGGGAGCCATCATTAATAAGTTTACTTGCATAAAGCTTGGCTACTCACAATGTGTGGCGTGACACAAATCTGTATTTATACAAAACAGTAATTTATCAAAAGAATGCTAACATGGCGTTTAATCAAATATTCAAGAAGTTGCCGCAGAGCTACAGCAGAATCACTTTGTTAGTAAATAAAGTGAAAAACAGGTCAAATGTTTGTGGCTGTAAAAAGTTAAAGGAACTTCTAAATTATTGCAGTTAAATGAGGG
The DNA here is from genome assembly GCA_006937965.1 of Callopanchax toddi. Classification (NCBI taxonomy): domain Eukaryota; kingdom Metazoa; phylum Chordata; class Actinopteri; order Cyprinodontiformes; family Nothobranchiidae; genus Callopanchax; species Callopanchax toddi. Next base: position 721,609 of record SSNR01000114.1, read on the forward strand.
AAATGAATGCCAAGACTTTAAAACCATGGTAGGCTTCTGGATTGTTCAAACTTCATGGAAACCAGTCAGTGGTTTTTGCATCTCTACAGTCATCATAACAAATGTATCAATTACATTTAAAAACTTGGTTCTGACATATTCTATGATCAGTTGTTCCTGCAACGACCCCATCTATCACACCCAGCTGTTTTCTGTTAATCCACTTCAGGGGTGTCTGGTGTCCATGCAGTCAGCAGGTAAGAGGCAGGACACCCTGGACTGGTCACCAGTCCATCATCGGGTCAACACTGAGACACACAATCATGTATGCACACATTTACAGCTGGGGTCAGTCTAGAATCACCAGTTAGTCCAAAATGAAGCATGCATGGACCTGAAAACTCCTCACAAAAGTTATTTGCTGGGATTTGAACATAAGACTTTCACACTGAGAGGTAATGGCTCTGACCACTGCACTACTGAGCTGCTAATAAATGGCTAAAAAGCCAATAAAAGGACAAAGCAAGTATAGGCTTTGCAGAAATCAATTCATTTATGACTGTTTTCTTATTTTGTAACATTATTGAGAATAGATTTTTTTCAACACTTAATTGGAGTTTAATGACCCACCTTGGGTTCTTGACCCCCCCCCCCCCACACACACACACACACACACACACACACTCTAACAACCATGGAATTTCATATCTTAAATTTCTAATTGTTAAGCTTTAAAAAACTACCGGTAATCTAATGAGAAAAAAAAGATGCAAGACTTAGCTTCCGAAAAGTTTTTTCTCAATAAAACGCAGCAATCCTTGGATTTACAACAAACATAAACGCAACGTAAATCCCTCCTGGCTCTGCAGCCTTTGGTCTAATGCATCGTTACTTAAGGGAGCCCCAGCAGAAACACGCCAGGCCCAGCATCCGACGACGGTCTGGAGTCAGCTGGATGAACAGAGCCGTCTCAGGCATCGGGGACAGCAGGGTCATTATGAGCTCCCAGAAAAAAATAACCCAAACTTAATGCAACATGGCACAGCACGGGCAGGACCGGCCAGCACTTGTCAAACGGGCCTCAGATAGCAAAGCCCACAACGTCAAGCACCTCAACAAGTATACAGAGAATCCAGATAAATACATAAATAAATAGGAGTGTTGTAGTTGGCAGGCCCGTGTTGTTTGAGAATACCACTGTATATTTGAGTTGCTACTTGAAGCTCGCTGCGCTGCTGGACTTCCAGCCTCTATGTGGCTCTTTCATCGGACGGAGGGAGGCTGAATGTGAGGTTTGATGATCAGGAAGGGAATTAAAATGATCCACACGTTAGGTGTTGAATGTTTAGCCTGAAAAAATACAGATTTTGTATGTTCAACATCATTATACCTCATTAATATAAATGATGACGGTGCTGCAACAGCCTCCTATTCAGAGACATGTTTTCTATATGTGAACAACCTGCACGTATGTAAACCACAGAAAATTAAATACATGTGAGAAAGGCCTTTCAGTGCTTTACATCTAAATTCTGACCGTGTAGGATTTGTTCGATGTTATTTTAATGTGTATGTAAAGGAAATTTCATGTATAAAACCCCAAAAAGTTATCAAATTAAATATTTTATCTTTTCAGAAACAATGTTATGGTTTCTCTAAATGTTCCCAGATCTTTTCTAGTTGGTTTTCATGTAAACAATTTATTTGATTTATTTAAAAGCTGGAGACTGAAAACACTGCTTTCTCTGGATGATGCACAAAGAAAAACTGCTGCTAGACGTATTTATGTTGTTTAACAGGTCTGAGAGCCACAAACAAAATCCCACTTCCTTCAGGAGACTGAATGGCTGCAGAAGTCCCTGCTGGCTGCTCCAAATAACCAACAGGTTTAACCTAAAGCATCACATTACTCCTTAGGCTTGGTTATTGTTCGTTTCCCAGTAAATCTGACATTCACCACCTCACCCGTTCATTTTAGTGTCCGATCTCTAAGGCTCCCTAAAATAGCTGCACGTGATGCTTCAGACTAACAAAGTCTGCACGCTGGGAATGTGCAGACTGCCAGCTCCCTCTCCTCTGTTGTTCTACGTCGCTCTGCCAAGGCTCTGGAGCAGCCGAGAAGGGGGGCATGAAATCCCCTTGAGAACAACAGCTGAGCTCTGGGACATGTTTTAAATTTGGACACTATTGGCTGTTTTTATGGCCCTTCTGTAATATATTTTATGTGCCTCCCAAACATTGGATGGAGGCTTTCCTTCCCTCCCCCACCGCCCCTCTGAATACATTCTCGTACATCACACAGAGGAGCTGGATGTCAACGCGCCCTCGGTCCTCTGCACTCTCTCCTGCTCACAGTAAAAGTCATGTGGCTCAATAAAGCAAACGTGAGGCAGTCCAGAGACAGAGAAGTGTAGAATAATGACGAGAGGGGGAGAAAATTCAAGAAATAAAAAGAGGAGAGTGAAATAAATGGCAACCATTGAGGATGGTTTAGACCAGTGTTTTTCAACCTTTTTTGGGCCAAGGCACACTTTTTCATTGAAAAAAATCACAAGGCACACGGGGGGGGGGGGGGGGGGGGGGGGGGGGGGGGGGGGTTGCTGCTGTCTGAGCTCATTGATGGTTGATAATAATAATAATTTATCATTTATTGATCCCCTTGGGGAAATTCATCTCTGCATTTGACCCATCCTAATTGTTCGAGGAGCAGTATAAAAGCAGCATAAAGTTATCAGATGAATTTGGTCCAATCAAACATTTTTAACACTAAAACACATGAATCTGTCAGGACTGCAGCTGTTTTCTAAGGCTCACTCTGTTTTAATAGTTTTACTGTAGAAACCTTCTCATCTCCTGACAGTAAAGGATTACATTTAGTTTACAGGTCACCTGATTAAAGCATCCGTCTTTTTTACCACATCAAATAATTTCAAACTGATTTTTTTCACCTGTCAAAAAGTGATTGTAGCATCCAGTTTATCTGTAATGGATTCAATCTGCCTTATTTCATTCTCCGTGTTACATCATGCAGGACTCTGCATCATGTTTTTGGTAGTAAAACTTTTGGGTGTATTTAAACATTAGTAATAAAGGACAACCTGATAAAGTCACTGACAGATCAATGTGTTTTTAGTGTTGATATTGTTTGATTTGTTGAATTTTAAGTCATCGGTTATGCTGAGAAACACAGCTGTGACGTGCGCTCTCCTTATGCGCGAGCACAGCGGCTCCTCACCGGTCTGACAGGTGATCAGAATAAAGGGACCTTCAGTCAAAGAGAGGAGACACTGGAGACAAAACCCAGTGAGCCTCTCAGACCGTTAAAAAACCAGTGGTGCTGAGGGGGTTTACTCTGACTTTTTCTTTTCTTTTTGCCAAATGTGCGTCACGCAGGAACAAAGCGACATGATGATGACCCAACCCAGTGTCCGTGGGCCTGCTGATCTGGTTTTATGGACCGGTCAGATCAAAGTATGGATTTAAAAATGTCGGGACTGTTGCTCCACCAGGAAACAGAACCAGTCCAGGACTTGTTCTCCTGACCGTTGGCAGCGGGTCCGCGACCGCTTGTCTCCCCCTCCTCCTCGCCGAACCACAGACTTGATGTGGTCCAGTTCGGGGGAGGAGGCGTGCCGGTGCCAAGCGGGCCGCGGTAGCATCTCACAGTGCGCCACACGTCTCACCAAAGCGCACACCCTGGACCAGGTCCAAGTCTTGGATTTGCTGCGCGGTCTGACTCTACCGGAGTCTGCCATTTGGTGATGGATGGCACAGACGCGCGATAATTTGAATAACTTCCCGCGGCACACCTGACAATCTCTCACGGCACACTAAAGTGCCGCGGAACAGCGGTTGAAAAACACTGGTTTAGACACGGTGGAAAATGGAATAAATTGTAATGTTATCTTGTGGGTGTTATATGATAAATAAGGCATTTTGTTTAGCAATCTACTTGTTTTGCACACTTAAAGATTCCCAGTGAATGAAGGACTGTATTTTGGCTGCAGCATCTTCTGCAGACAGTGAGGTGAGGAGAAGAAGTCCACAGCAGGCATCCAACACATTAAACACCAAGAACACACAAATCAGAACTACATCCACTGTCTATGATTCAGTGAGTTTTGTCGACTCATGATCGACTTCAAGAAACTACGAGTCTATCTGAACTATTAAACAGCAGACATGAGCTAGCATTAGCCTTAGTTCAGCTAACAGTTCAACATAATAAAACATCAGCAAAGTGAGATGTCAGATTATTCAATGTATGCTTCTTATTTTAGTTTGTATGAAAATAAAGGAATAAAGCAGATCTATGAAAGTCATTCATTTTATTTTTACTAATAAATCACAGGTCCTTTCTAGGTGTATTAACATAAACGTGTCAACTATTCAGTCACTATATACTATATATTCAGTATACAGTCACAGAACTGAGACAATACTTCAAATTATTATAACACCTGGAAAATTTAGAATAAATAATCACACTTTCATATTTATTTTACATTAAATATCTAATCGTGGTTACAAGAATAATATGACTGTTAGAAATCATCTCCTCACCTGTCTCAGTTTTCTCTCCTAGTGAAAACAGGCCTGCTCACAATAATTGTGAGCACATGTTAGGAGGACGGCATCGTCGTCCGCTGACTGGAATTTAGGATTAGTGGAAACAATAGGATGGAAACAACACAGCTCCAAACCTGTCTTTGACTTAATGATCTCCTATTCCCAAACCCTCTCCTCACTCTAAGCCTCCTCAATCACTCCCTCCAATCACCAGCTCCAGAGTGCATCATGTGCATCTGTGTACAAGGTCAGTGTGGTTTCTCTGAGGAGAGGGAACATAAACAAGAAGCATAAATGAAGGAGAGGGGAATTAGAAAGGGACTCTGAGGTTGTGGATGCTGGCGACCTTCAGTAAGCTTTGTGGCAAGGACATACGCTGGCATCCAAGTGCCTGGCTGCTCGACAGTTTGATATCCTGAAAGCAAGCAGTGGCGCAAGCAAGGGCATCAGCTGCCTGAAAGACTCGCATGTGCAGATGATAATGCCTCACTATCCAGGGTAACTGTCATGGAGGTATTAAAGCCTGCCAAGGACATGTGAGAACCAACACCAAAACCAGAATAAATAAACCGCACCGTAAGATTTTCCACCACCACAGGAACTGCAAAAAAAGGGAGGAAAAAAGAAAAATGGGGTGAGTGAAGAGAGACACTACAGGGGTTTAAAGGGGAGCAAAAGCCACAGCACGCGGCCTACAGTGTGCCTTGCATGCAACTATTTTCCCACCCACAGTGAGAGCCTCCAACGCGCTGCTCTGTCTGGATGGAGAGAGCTGGAGCTGACACAAATAACACAACTAGAAAGAAAATAAATTATTCTAAAATATGATAACAGAGATTGATGTTGGAGCACTTCACTCCTAAATCAGCAGAACTGATTTAGGTGCAAAGCAAGGTATAGAGAAGAAATAAAGACATGAGGAAACGCTTCTATCAAACTTTAATAAATAAAGAAAAAATGAAAACGGTAAAACACGAGGAGACAGAGGAATGATTTGCACACACAAGCAACAGGATAATCTACTGCTGCAAGTTATGATGCCTGCTTCAGTTTTCAGCTGAAATGATTTAAATATCCAGATCAACAACCTGTGAGGTAAGAGAGGTAATATGCATTAGATGTATCCATTTTTTCCCCTCCATTTTGACATTAAATGAATTTAAAAAGTATTCTCCAAAGGTCAATGCCCATGTCACCCCAAGAACACATAAATTCAAACCAGAATAAGTTGGGGAAATGTGAGGACAAAGAAAAGAAACCCTGCTATTTCACCAACCGCTATGGAACAGAGACGGGACATATGAAAGGCTCAGATTATAGATTGTGGACCGTCAGGAAAGAGGCCCACGCTTGACCTCAGCTACGGAAATTATTCCACCAATTATCCAGGACGTTTTCCCTACAGCTCCAAACGCTCGGTGGCCAGCCTTTACGACCTTAGGAAACTTTCTGTGTTGTTTTACTGTGGTGACCTCACTTCAGTTAGCGTGCGCTACAGCGCTGCTGGGAAGAAGGATTGCTACTTGTCACAACCCAAAGCCATGACGTCAGTAGAGTTTAAAGACCTCTGTACAGTAGTCAGCGCGGTTTCTAGGTCTGCAGGAGCTGAATCGTTAACATAAACACGCTGATAAAAAGAGAATCAACAAAGTATAATATTTGCAGTATTTGCTGTTGGTCTTAATACAAAAAACTAAATTTAGTGGCTAAATGTGGATTTTAAAATATCAAAACATATGTTGTTTATCCCAATAAAGGCCCCAGATATTGGAATAATACATAACCCAGCTCTAATGGTAAAGGTTCCTGGATTTATCATCCTCTTACCTCATTTCCCAAATTTAACAGTCAGTTTTTCTCCACATCCCATTTCCACGTATTTTATTTCCTCTCATCAGAAACAGGAGGAGGGAGGGAAGAGCTGAGGTAATGAGCATTTATCAAATTGAGACATCTTTGTTTCAAAGTCATCCTTTCAAACAGATGCCAATTCATTATGATGTGTTGCACAGCTGTGTTAGATCATCGTTGATTGGTTGCAGCATCCAGCTGTTCTTCATGATTTTTATCAGATGATCATTTAAAATGTTTATGATAGCGAAGGATTTATTTTTAATTTGATTCAATTATATGTCATGGCCCTTTCAGATGATGCTGGGGCCCAGAAGAATCCAGGTGCATTGTGGGAAACAGAACATCCTTTAACATGTTTATTTGACATCAATATCTGAATCACAAACGGGAGAGAGGGGATGATGAAGCCGAAATTTGAAAAATTAGACGAGCCTTGTGGGTGGTCGAGGAAATGCAGCAAATTGAAACTCGGGGAACTTTCATGGATAAATTAAGTAAGAGAATATCAGTGATTTAACAAAACAACGGCTCCAGAGAGCAGCTGGTTTGGTCGGATGTCTGTCTTGGCGAGGTCCTACAAAGTGCTTTACAATGTGCTTCTTCATAGTGCAATTTATCTCACCTTTCCCCTCGACATTTAGCAAGTTTATGTGTAGGACTGTTGTTTTTTCCCCATCAGGATTCTGGGTTTCATTGCAGATCACTGATGACCTGCTCTGGGATTCACCATAATTAATTCTTCATCTCCTCTGCTGCTCTGGACCCCCTGAGCTCCTGCTGGCTGTATTACATCGTCTGTTTTGTCTCACAGAATTTTCAATGGTTTTTGATAGTTTGAAAAAAAAAAACACGCAATCCCAGTGTCTTACAGCGGAAACACACCATTGACACCAATTAGCATGAGAATCATATGGCTGCAACCCCCTAGTGGTAACTGAAGGATATAGCAATTTAATTCAGAAAACCCAATTAAATCTTTGGTGTCCTGTTCTATATGAAGTCGAGCTCATTCTCAGTGGGAGTTCGGCTCCTCTAGGGCCGGCCCTTCTCTCAGATCCTGTTCATGGACTGGATCTTAAAGCGTAAAAGAAAACAGGTCTAACTTTTAAAATTTGAAGTAATCGGTCACATGTAATTAAATTAAGTTCTTTCAAAGTTAATTTATGAAGTTTGTTCAAAGTAAACTTTAAAAAATTAACTTGGATAAACCTGATTAAATAGCTTTTGACCGATTACTTCAATTTTTTTTAAGTTAGACCCCTGTTTGTTTGTTTTTTCTAGTTAGGTTAGACCAATGTTCTCTTTTTTCAGTGTGTGTAGAGGAGAGTGTCTGGTTTGCAATGGTTAAAAATGGCTAATGTGCTAATCCACATTGATTAAAAGGTAAAGCAAAATGCTACAATGACAGCATAGCTGGCTATAATGTGTAGAATGATTAGTGGTCTACAGTATTGACTTGCAAAAGAAAATTTTCTCCAAATGCCACTTTTTAAATCCTTGTTTCAAAACAAAGATAAGCATTATCATACATTCTTATTCATGGCTCAAGTCTGTGCTGAATAAATGTTACGGTCATCTAACTCAACAGGAACAACAGTTAGCGCTCAAAAGATACCTTAAAATCTGGATTTAGCTTCATGTTTGGAAAATATTCTCCTTTTTTAAAATGGTTATATTTTATTTGTCTTTTCTCTCAGCTGGAAATCATTACTAAAAGTAACAAGGAATATTTTCATCTTTAACTCATAAATGTTCAAACACTACAGACTCACAGCCAAGCAAGAAATGGTCTCTGGCAGCATTCAAAGACACTTCCAGAAAAGGACGTTGGGCCAATCAGTGATGTAAATTTGGCAACTCAGTTCATCAGTAACTGAAGTCAAAACTGACAAAAATGATAGTATTATTCATTTTAACATCTGCATGTGAAATTAGCTGTTGGCTCACAGGAAGTTAGGTAAAAAAGAGGAATCAAGTAGACGCATTTCAGCCAGAATCAAAACGTTGTCATGAAACCCGCTCCTGCTCTCTGCCCCTCCCTCACCTGTGTCATGAAAACTCGCTCCTGCTCTCTGCCCCTCCCTCACCTGTGTCATGAAAACTCGCTCCTGCTCTCTGCCCCCTCCCTCACCTGCTAATCATCATCAATTGTTTCCACCTGTCCCTCTGACTACTTAACCACAGTTCTGCAGCTCCTCAGGGCGAGATCGTCTGTTGTGTTTACCTCACAGCCTTCAAGCCTCCATAGTCCTGTTCCTGTTCCTGTTCCTGTTCCTGTTCCTGTTCCTGTTCCTGTTCCTGTTCCTGTTCCTGTTCTTGTTCCTGTTCCTGACCACAGTTTTTACGTACTCTGACTACTGCCTCTAGCCTGCTCCTTGTCGGTTCTCGTTTGGATATTTTTGGATTCGACCTACCCTTCCGTTACTGACTACCGTCTCTGCGTGCTCCCTCTGGATTCTGCCTGCTCATCTCCGACCCGGACCGCCTCTGACCATCCCTCCACTGGATCACGGACTTTCCTACCCGCTGTGGTGAGACCCACTCTCCCATCACTTCCTCTCACCTCCTTGTCCTGATTTTCTCCCCCAGCAGCTGGACTGCCTTCCTGCTGCATTCCACCTCCCTTTTCCCTTTTATTTTTAATAAAGACTCTTATTGTTTTCACACCCTGTTGTCTGGGTCTCATTATGGGTCCTACTCGAGCCGGGTTCGTGACAGCACGATCTCGCCCACATAGACCCGAGACCCTAGACAAGACCAGACCGGTTTCTGTGTCTAGTAGTGCCGACCAACCTTCGGACCAGGCAGAGGAAGCCACCATACGGAGGGTGCTTCAAGTTATCGCCACAGCCTCCCCAGTCTTCCGAGGTCCGGAGGGACCTGCCTGTCCCCATAAAAGATTACGTGTGGCCAAACTCATCTACGGACTCTTCTGGGAGGAGCCAAGGTTGGCAGCGTTTCCTGCGTTGTCACTTCACGTGGAATCTATCAGGTGTGAATACTTGGCAGCGCTGCGAGACCTCTCGACGGAGGGGCTCACCTGCTGTTCGGTGCTCGAGTCTGGCGCTCCGTGTCGGGTCCAGCCGGAGGTCACACCCGACGTCCCGCCTCTCCTCCAGCGGGGAGTTCCGCAGCCAGTCGCCTCTCCACCTGTTCCTCAGTCACCCAAGCCACCGAGGGTCCCGTCACCGGACGCCTCGCTCCCTGCTTCCAGTCCTGCTCCGGTTTCCGGTCCTGCATCTACTCCAAGTTCTGTTCCTAGTCCACGCCCTGATCCACCGAGGGTTCCGTCGCCGGAAGCCTCGCCTCCCGCTCCACGTCAAAGTCCCGATGATCCTGGTCCCGTTCCAAGTCGAGTTCCAGAGGGTCCCGAGTCATGTCAAGTTCCAGAGGGTCCCGAGTCACGTCAAGTTCCAGAGGGTCCCGAGTCACGTCAAGTTCCAGAGGGTCCCGAGTCACGTCAAGTCCCAGAGGGTTCCGAGTCACGTCAAGTTCCAGAGGGTCCCGAGTCACGTCAAGTTCCAGAGGGTCCCGAGTCAAGTTCCAGAGGGTCCCGAGTCAAGTCCCAGAGGGTCCCGAGTCAAGTCGAGTTCCAGAGGGTCCCGAGTCAAGTCGAGTTCCAGAGGGTCCCGAGTCCAGTCGAGTTCCAGAGGGTCCCGAGTCCAGTCGAGTTCCAGAGGGTCCCGAGTCCAGTCGAGTTCCAGAGGGTCCCGAGTCCAGTCGAGTTCCTGAGGGCCCCGAGCCCTGCCTTAGTCCTGAGGGCCCCGAGCCCTGCCGAAGTCCTGAGGGCCCCGAGCCCTGCCGAAGTCCTGAGGGCCCCGAGCCCTGCCGAAGTCCTGAGGGCCCCGAGCCCTGCCGAAGTCCTGAGGGCCCCGAGCCCTGCCGAAGTCCTGAGGGCCCCGCTCCCTGCCGAAGTCCTGAGGGTCCCGCTCCCTGCCGAAGTCCTGAGGGTCCCGCTCCAAGCCGAAGTCCTGAGGGTCCCGCTCCAAGCCGAAGTCCTGAGGGTCCCGCTCCAAGCCCAGCCCCTGTTCCGGCGTCAAGCCCAGCCCCTGTTCCGGCGTCAAGTCCAGCCCCTGTTCCGGCGTCAAGTCCAGCCCCTGTTCCGGCGTCAAGTCCAGCCCCTGTTCCGGCGTCAAGTCCAGCCCCTGTTCCAGCGTCAAGTCCAGCCCCTGTTCCAGCGTCANCGGCCCTCCTGCCTGTTCCCCCTCCTCCCTCCCTGTCTGGTTTCCTGTTGGGGCGTCTGGAATCCGCCCCTTGTGGGGGGGGTTCTGTCATGAAACCCGCTCCTGCTCTCTGCCCCTCCCTCACCTGTGTCATGAAAACTCGCTCCTGCTCTCTGCCCCTCCCTCACCTGTGTCATGAAAACTCGCTCCTGCTCTCTGCCCCCTCCCTCACCTGCTAATCATCATCAATTGTTTCCACCTGTCCCTCTGACTACTTAACCACAGTTCTGCAGCTCCTCAGGGCGAGATCGTCTGTTGTGTTTACCTCACAGCCTTCAAGCCTCCATAGTCCTGTTCCTGTTCCTGTTCCTGTTCTTGTTCCTGTTCCTGACCACAGTTTTTACGTACTCTGACTACTGCCTCTAGCCTGCTCCTTGTCGGTTCTCGTTTGGATATTTTTGGATTCGACCTACCCTTCCGTTACTGACTACCGTCTCTGCGTGCTCCCTCTGGATTCTGCCTGCTCATCTCCGACCCGGACCGCCTCTGACCATCCCTCCACTGGATCACGGACTTTCCTACCCGCTGTGGTGAGACCCACTCTCCCATCACTTCCTCTCACCTCCTTGTCCTGATTTTCTCCCCCAGCAGCTGGACTGCCTTCCTGCTGCATTCCACCTCCCTTTTCCCTTTTATTTTTAATAAAGACTCTTATTGTTTTCACACCCTGTTGTCTGGGTCTCATTATGGGTCCTACTCGAGCCGGGTTCGTGACAAAACGTATTATTGTCTACAATTATCTAAACTAGCAGTTATTTTGTCTTTTGTTTCCTGCATTATAAAATAACGGTTCTCTGATTTATTTTGTTTAATTTATTTGGTTAATTCTGTCTAATATTTAAAAAATGAAAAGGCAGTAATTTAACTATCTGGTACACAAAGTACACAGAACATGCATATAAAAAAAATAAGATGAGGAAAAATCTTTATATTTTTACAGTATCATACAAGAAGTTTAATAGAAACTCACCTGTTGATGGAGCAACCAATCCCTTTGTTTTAACTGCAGTGTTTCATACATTTCACTCATCAGATGGTGCTTTAACACAACAGTATCACATTTTTACAGGCAAGCGAGCATGATTAATAATCCCGATCTATTCCAGTAAAACCACACGGGCTTTCGGGACCGGGTCCAATAATAAAATTATTACCACGCGTCCTTCTAGACCAGGAGTTGAGGAAGAGTTGGAGAAAGACACTGAGCAGTTTGTGTGCTGTTGTGGATGATGCACAGAAAATGACATGTGGTGATAAAATCCAGACAAAGTGGGAATAAACTGAAAACCACGTCTCTGTTTTTGTGACAGACAATGAAAAACAGAGATGCACATGATGACCAAACGTTGCAAAAGAAACCGAGGGACCCAACAGAAAAAAAGAAGTCTGTATCCTTATCTTGCATAAACATATGGAACCTGAATGCTCCTTAAAATAACAGCAGATGTGTTTAAATGGAAATGCATTTACAAACATCTGTACAACACACATCTTCATTTGGCACAATTATGTTCTGCTTCTAAATGTGTTCCATTGAATCCCTGTGACCAACGAGGGACATTATCAAGAGACAAGAGGACAATCGTTTGGATCTTTTCACTTTTAGCGTAGAGAGTTTTGGAAATGCCTGCTTTTTATATCATGTTTTTGTTTTAGTTAAATGAAAAAAGATGCAATGTGATGTGTAATGTGTTGTGGTTCACTAGAGGTTGGATTTACATAATGTTAGAAGCTGGATGATGTTATGTCTCCATGCATAAAACCCTTAAACTGAAAGAGGATGTACTTTCCTACTTTTTTTTTGTCATGACTTTAATAATAACTTTTAAAAACTGCCTCTAAGGATGTTTTATGCATCAAAAATAATTAAAGTTCAGCGTTGTAGTGTGTGCCGTTGGGCTGCAGGCCCTGTAGTCAGACGTGAAGACAGACTCACATCCACAACGATACAATCCAAACCAGAAATGTTTGCTTTCCATTCCTGCAGGATGTTAGTCGATGCAGCAGCAGAGAAAGCTGCCTCGTGTGGTTTATAGCTTCAAAAGTAAATCTCTTTTGCTGAATTATTGTTTGACTTAGCAGCTCAAATCATATCAATGTCATATGTGAGATGCGGGGTAGAAAATGGATAATGTGGTAAAAACAGCAGTGATGAACAAATCAAAGGATTCGTGTTTAAATGGCTTCAGCTCAAAACACATATCAGAATATTGCTGTAGTTTTGTATTTTCCTGCTTCATTTAATAAAGAAAGTTTCTCTACAGTTCATCGGGTGTTTTATTGCTTTCAGTATAACCTACAATATGTTCTCACTGCATCTAAACCTGGAGTGAGTTAAAGCTGGTGAGATGGCCCCAAAGTCAGCAAGAAAAGTTACAGATTTGCCAAATTAAATGGAAAACTACTTTATTAAAACAGGATCCAGTTTATGAGCTGTTTTAATAAAATATGCATGTATGAACAGTTGTTTGATTGGTGCCGTTTTCGACAACAACCCATGATAACAAGAACCTGGTTTATTCTTTACATTAGTGGTGCAGTTTTTTATGGTGTGTTTGTTTGATAGATGGCACCAACTTCCTTGAGAGCGTGCCATAAATACTGAGGTTTAGAGGGCGGAGAAAGGGATCAGGATGGGCAGCAAGCAAACACGAATGAAGGGATGTGAAATGAAGAAGAGATTATAAAGTAGATACAGAACGTTTTACTGAAAATTCATGGAAATCAAAAGAGAACGCTTTGTTTATAAGTACATAGTATACTGGTGGCACACAGCAGCCAGGCCACTAAAAGCACCCCAGCTGAGGGTGTGTGTGTGTGTGTGTGTGTGTGTGTGTACAGTCTGAAGTCAGGAGGTCAGTCCAGGGGGGTAAATGAGTTCTCTCTACACTCCTGATTCCTAGAAAAACACAAACAGTCCATTCATGTTTCATCTGCTCTCCTGATGCGTTGGTCTTCAGTCACTCAGCCAATGAAACAATCTGCTGAACGGTTGTTTAAAGGGTTTAGACAAAGTAGACCAATGATGTAGTCCTGAGTGACAGATGTTTATATTCAGGAAATGTCTAAACTTCAGGTAAATATGGCCGACTCATAACCAGAGAGATCTGTGGCTGAAAAAAACACTCAAAATCCTAAACCAGCAGTGAGAAAATTAAACAGGATCATGCTGGGATTTAGTTAGACATCTTAGTGGATGTTTTTAATCAAACTTTAGGTCAAATAATGGTGAAAAAACTCAGTTTATTTGAAAACTCTTTAATTCCCTTTTTATCTCACCTTCCCTGCTCTTTGTGAAAGATTTCTTACATATTTAAAGATAAGGCCTCTCATTTCAGGTCTTTTTCTACCTTCTGTCTTCCATCCTTTTAAGGTGAGGTCAGGTAAAGTAAAACTTTAGTTTCCTCCAGGGTCATTTTGGTTTACAGATAATAGACATACCACTCAAGTTACATGTAATACAACATACCTTCCACTCACAGTATCCAGTATCACTTGCAGTATAAAAAATTCATAAAAAGGCAAAGTTTCTTGACTTATTCGTATTCAGAGCAACGGTAGCGGATGGGGAAAGGGTTGTACGTATTTGTGCTGCATTGGGAAAACAATACGTACAGCCTGAAGGAAGCAGCTGGAACTCGGCGTGTAAAGGACTAATAGGTTCACAAGCAATTCTCCAAGTCTTTGAAATGAACCTCTCTTTATTTAATGTTTCAGATTAAGACTAAATCCAGTTAAACCTCACCAAAGTTTCCAATCTCCTTTTGTTTTTGAGAGTGAGCTATCCAAACCAACAAATAACACAATGAGAAAGTATCGACTCAATAAAATCAGAATAGAACTTTTATTAGAATTCTGTAAACACTAAAACTCACAGGCGTCTCAAGAAAAACAGATGCTAATGTACCCATTTAAATAAATTTTTCTACCAATATGGCTTAAATGGTGTTTTTGAGGATTCCAGTCTGGTTTGTATCCGAGAGAACCAGCTCTGTAAAGTCTTTAATGTCCCATTTTTAACTGGTAACTCTTCTCTTATAGTGGTCTTTCACAGAAAGAGATCATGTTTTTAATCACAGCTTAATTTACACAAAATAAATTAAGATATAGCTGTTAAAAGAGTCTTAACCATCTGATGGAGATTTCTCTCTTTAGGCTACTCTACAGCTGCGAGTTAGTCTATTCTTCAACTGCATCCCCATTTGGTCGTGGAGTACCTCAAGGCTCCATACTAGGCATCTTTCTCATTCCCTTATTTTGAAGATCTATTGATTTATCTTCTCACTTGACTTGTTTTAGAGACACTCAATCATGGATGGAGATAAACATCAACTAAACTGAAGAGAACTTTTTGAAAAATCAACTATTTGGCAAAAGATCTCAGCCTTAAACTTTCAATTTGATAAACTTGTTAACTTGGTTGTCGGGAAAAGCTTTTTTTCCACTTAAGTATGCCTCAAACAACAATTCAAGCGTTCACTACGTCTCCTTTTGATTCTTGTAGCTCTTTTGTACGTTGGTCTTGAGTAGTAGTCACTTGCAGGTGGTTCAAAACACAAAGGTTTTTCATCTGACATAAAAGAAAACGTGATCACATCTGGTCTCGGTCGCCACATAACAACTTTCAATCCATTTCAAGGTCCGGTTTTACTTTTATTACTTGTTTTTCAGAGTCAGAACAGCATGGCGCCACCTTACTTGTCCAAACTTTTACAGACTCACACTTCAGCCAGAGCCCTTAAAATCTACAGACCAATTACTCAACGACCTCTCTTATATCCTGGCTCAAAAAGAAAGACGACTGAGCTTTTTCAGCTGCTGCCTTTGAAGCAGTCTACCTTTTTATAATGATGGCTGCCCAGATACTTGATCATTCTAAAACCTATTTCTTCCTAGTTGTTTTAGCCCCGTTTGAGCCGGATATTGGTTTTTATAGTACAAGTGCTGCTTTTTTAAGCTTTGAATGTGGTCATCTGAGGTTGTAACAGGAAAAAGAATGTTTGATTTGACTTCAGAGGATAAAACCAGAACATTTAAACAAAAAGGTAATGTAAGGAGCAGGACAGCACCTCACAGTCTGCAAAAATCATTTTACTAAAGAATCCGACTTTAAAGTGCACTAAATTTTAGGAGTAACATTCGTTAAACTTTGTTGTTCAGGTTAAACTTACTTGACTTGTCTTGAATGGCATGCTGGACGTGGACGCAGTTGATAAGTTGGCCAATTTTCCTAACCAAACTCTTACTTTCCCCAAGTAAGCTACTTCTCTGAATGAGTATCAATTTATGAAAATGAAAGCTTGTCAAAGACATTCCATATCACTTCATTTTCCACACTAATTGCTGCAGCCGAAGCATTCCAGACGAGTGCATGTCATTACATCCGCCTAATCCCACATTAGTCTCCATTACTGAGACATGGCTTAATGATTCCCACTATCTCCACAAATTAAGCTACTGCTGTTTTTCCTCCTCACACACACACACACAGAGAGAAAACAAACACACACGATCACAAGTGTGTTTTCACTTTTTGCTCTTTAAGAGTTTCTTCCCGAGACATTTATGGCACGAGGGACTTAGCTTTGCCAGTAACGTATACCTTAAGATTTACAGCTTATAATAATAGTGACATTTAAGACACATTTCAAACAATAATTTACGAATTTACACTTCCTGCTAAAATTCAGGCAGCACAGAAAAAGGAATAAAATGTAAACATAAATCAGCTCACGGGGTCATTATGTACAGCAATATCTCAGTCTGAGGAGCTGAGACTACACACACACACACACACACACACTAACACAACATGCACGCACACACAATACACTAAATATACTGCTACTGAGACCAAGGATGTATATGTTGTAGACGTCTTGTCAGATATATTGTGGTTTTTACTGCTATTGGCTTGTGTTCTACTTAACGCCCTTTACTTTTACACACACAGTATATCACTCAGCAGCCTTTAAGCTCACAGAGCCACTAATCCTGTGGACCAGTGAGATGCTGGGTCATGCTGGAGGCTTTCTATGTCACTGGAGGATGGCTCACCAATAAGGACAAATAGAGTGCTGGATTTCAGCTGAAGACTGGCTGGAAAAAGAAGCGTACCTTTTACCTACTGCTGATCACATTTGGCCATGAGCTTTGGGTAATGACTGAAAGAACAAGATCATTCAAGCAGCCAAAATTAGTTTCCACCGCAGGATGGCCATATAGAGCTGCTGCACCTCTACATCGAGAAGAGCCATCTGTGGTGGTTTGGACATCTGACCAGAATGCCTCCTGGATGCCTCCCTGAGGTGTTTCAGGCATGTTCTGCTGGCAGGAGGTCCCCAGGTGACCCAAGACAAGCTGGAGGGATTATATCTCCAGGCTGGCCTAGGAATGCCTAGAGGTCCCACCAGAGGAGCTGGTGGAGGTAGCTGGGGATGCTGCCTATGTGAACCATATCCAGATGAGCAGGAAACAGCGAGGTGAGGTTTGCAGGGATACTAGGATATTTTTGAGTTGTGTTTTGGAGTGAGAATTTTATCTTTTGTGCTGTCATTTAAATCAAACATGTTGCTCATGTGGGGATGCACTAATTTTCAGTTGGAAGGATACTGTTCATGCGACACATTTTGCAAACAAATTGCAGCACTTGTGCATCTTTTGTGCAAATTTTGTTGTTACAATTTAGTTTCAAAACCTTTGAATTAAGTCTCAATTTGTTTAAAATATAAACTCATTTCACGGTGAACAAACTCTTGCAAAGTTGTCGCAGATTACTTACACTCTGACTCTCAAAAATTTTAAAAAGCAAAAGAAGAAGGTTTGAGGACATTTCCAGGTGGATGCAATAACTGAAAGAACTTTTTGGGAAAAACATTGATTTGTCCTGCAAATTTTTGGGGATATTTTTAAAAGTTCCAGTGAAATGGCAGAAAGATATGAAGAAACTGAGAACTAAAGTTTACTTAAAGGCATTTTGGAAACTCCTTCAAGAACGCCCCACACAATTTGTCCCCAGCAGTCGCAACCCAGTGAGATACTGACTTAATGGTCGACACGATCTAACACAGTGTAAAGTAGGACAGAGCTGCAAACGGAATCATCTGAAGATGCCAAAGATTAGGTTGTCAATTGAAAATGTAACAAACCTAATGAGCTTCATGACAAAAAGAGAGACTGGACTACAACATCAAAGAATCACATCAGAAATAGACGAATTTCATTAACTAGAGGAAGTAATCACGTTGGCAGCAGAGTCAAACTTTACAGAACTGACAGATGCCAGTTTCAGCTGCAAGACTCTGGTTTTAGCAACATGTTTGAGTCTGAATCAATCAGGTACTGGCCCAACATGACACCTTACTAATAGCCTATAAATATACACAAACATTAACACCACATAAACACCGCCCTATAGCTCGAGCTGCGCTGCACATTAGGTCTCTCCACTGCGATATCTAAAACAGATGTAAACTCTGTAAGCATGATGTAACTGGTTTATTACATTTATTACATTTTAAACCACAGATCCAATTTATATATTGGGATCTAGAAAACATTACAATGTTGGTGAATGGCTGGAGGCTCTGTGGCACATCTACAAAGACAACAGCTGACTGATCCCAAGAGGAAGCCTGAGTTATCCAGCTGAGCAAAGGATGAGCTCTGAGCTAACGTGAGGTTTAATGCACAACAGGGTGATGGGATGGTTCAACCAGCTTTACAACAAAACAATTCCTGCAAATAAGGAGTATTTATCCAACTTATTTACATTAAAAATAAAGCTAGTTTTTTTCAAATTCTCAAGAAAAAACAAGATTCCAATCTTCTTTGCAGAGTAGCATTTTATTTCTCTGTCCCTCATTCAGCTATTTGAGATGACGTCCTATTTTGACTGACTATTCAATAAAATACATTGTGAGATTTGTCTTGTGTGGTTTTGAGGAAGAAGAAAAGACTCACTGTTGTGCTGCTACTTTGCTTTGCTATGCCTAAAGATCACTACTACATCTGAGCAAATTTAGTCAGAAATTCATAGGAATTAGCTAAAAAAGAAGAAATATAAATACAATCAACTAATTCCTGCTGAAACTGAAGAACCCATGCTAGACAAACTGGATTTATCAAACTGTGCAGAAAACAGTGGAACTAATTTAACACAAGTCCATTCACCAGACTGAGAAATATCAAATGATTCTGTTTTAGATTAGACACAGAAAAACAAAAGGGAAACTAGAGTCTGCATTCAAATGAAATCTATCTTTCAATTTCTAGACCAAATCTGTAATTGGCATAGCTTATCGGGTTTCTTTTTTATGTTTTAGACCACCTCCAAACAAGCATTGCTTTTATCTTTGTTCCATAAATAACCTGAAGGTTGTTAAAACTGAATTTGAAAAACTTGAAGGACAGAACTCCCTACAATTGTTAAAAAAAAAAACGTCCCTGTTCTTATTATTGAAAGTGTCCCTTCACTGCAGAAAAGAAAGCCCAACAGTCCTGGGTCGGTCACACATCATGCTGAACAGGAAAACGTATTTTTTTTGGATCACTGTGATCTTACTCAGACTAGTTTGTCTATTTTGGAAAACAGCAGTGTCAGATCGGTGCGTTAGGCCAGTCCTTCCTCCTGCTGCTTCAAGGCCATGTGGATTTGCTAAAATAAAAACCATTACACCTTCCAGCTGAGATGTCATCCACGACTGCGCACATGACACAATACAAAACGTTCGCACACTGCAGAGGATCTGTGACAGGGGTCTTATATAACGCCATGTGGTTATGAAAGTTCTGTCAACACAACGGCTCCACTGAGCCTGTGACGACTGCTGCCCCGCTCCAGAGGATCCACATGGTGGTTCAGAAACCAGCAGGACCATCCATGACTGATGTGTGTGTGTGTGAGTGTGTGTTTACCACTGATCCTACTGCAACAATCTGCTGCAGCAAGTGGAATTATCTCAACCAAGAGGCAGAATATTTTCCTTATTTAATGAAAAATTATCCCTCAAGGCTAATGGGAAACTAAATAACTTGTCAAGGAGCGATGTTTTTACAGTGTGGGCAGAAATGATAAAACGCAATCATCAGCAGGGCTGGAAAATCAGTTTGGAACCGTGATTAAGTGTTTAACAGGTCTGGAGATGAATGTTTCATCCATCCAAAAACACCTTCTGAAGGTCCAAATGTTCTAAAGTGAACAAATTATTGCAATTATGCTTTCAGGGGTCGGGGGACATCCTTTAGGCACATATGGTAGCAACTAAAACCCTCCTAAAGATAACTTCTGCTCGACACGAGAAAAGGTAGAGCCGACTGAGAACCATAAGAAATTTCAAAATCTCCAAGGTAGCAAATAAGCCATAAATGTAGCGGCAAAAATCTCCGGCATCTGCTTTTCAAAAGGGCCATAGGGGAGTCTTGACTTTCTCCTGGTTACATAAACAAAAGGAGCTTTAAAGTCCAAATGCTTTTAACAGTAGAGCTACTGCCTGCCTACTTCCTCTCACTCTGCATAAATCTACACTCTGTTGAGTAAATTCAGCTAAAGAAGTGAAGAAAAGAATCTAAAATATTTTCACTATTAAGAAAAAAATTAAGATTCCAACAGGAAAACTCTGATATGGTTGCACGTTAATCTAAACAGGAGAGGGCAAAAAAGAAAAAGTTCTATAAAGATTTATGAGAAAATTAAACACTAAGCAGTAGAAGCAGCAGAGAGGAAGGACAGTAACACGCTCCTCTGAACATTCCCAGCATGCAAAAAACAACAAAAGCTCTTGTTAAATTTGTTTACATGTTTTATGTGATTAATTGTTGTTGACAAGGCAAAGAACTGTCAAAAAAGGATTTAGAAATGGTATGGTTTTCTCCAAGAACAAAAAAGAACTTAATCATTTCCTCAATGTAAACCAACATCGTTTTCTTTAAGAATTAGAAGTGATAGTGTGTGTGTGGTGTGTGTGTGTGTGTGTGTGTGTGTGTGTGTGTGTGTGTGTGTGTGTGTGTGTGTGTGTGTGTGTGTGTGTGTGTGTGTTTACACAGCTGGAAGTAGGAGGAGAATCACTTCACCTGGCGTTGTTTCCTGGGCTGTCTGCTGTAATGTCATTAAGCGCCAGGCTTTGGCACCCTCTCCAGCAGACTAGAGGACTTCACTTACTGAAATATCACCAACTGGAGCTCAAAGAGCAGGCCAAAACCCCACAAACCCCACTGAATTCACTCAGGGGGCAAACGGTTCCTTCTCACTCCGTCGTCCTGATAGACCATTTTTCTGGCAGGTTTAAGGTGGATCTGCTCAGTGGCCTCCAGCCCGGTTTCCACTCTGTTCAAGTTTCCACTCAGACACAGAATCATCTCCACACCTCTCTCTCATCCCTCTCACATCCTCCTCCTCAGGCTCAGCCCAAACACAGTGACACTAATGTCCGCCTTAGTGGAGTCTCGACGGGGGTTGCAGCCCTTCATCTCTTCACTTTTCTCTACTTTGCATCATCAACCTGAACCACAGCTGCTTCCGCAATGTGTGACTCACTGATGAGGAGCCATCATGCTGAGCACAACCTCACTCCTAGCTTTATCCATCTTATTAATCGCTCTTCAGAGTCACGGACAGAGCGGTCAGACATTAGCGCATTAATCTGCGGCCCACCTCAGCAGCGCCACGCTCAATCTACTGGAATACCTGCCTGTTTCCAGAAAAACGGAGGTCTTAACGGCACCGCTGTGCATCAAGTGATGGAAATTAACAAGCCTCCAGGGCTCACTCACCTCTTAAAAGCAAACTTTCTCACATTACACGTGCTCTTAAGTAAGCATGCAAAACTTTAGGCCACCTTCACACAGGATAAAGACCTCGCCATGGCGTAAAGAATCAGCCAGAACATGGATGGTCTACTGGGTTTTGGGAGGTTATTGAGGTGTGTATTGATAATGCAGTGAGCGTCTCATCAACAGCATGACGGGTTGATGAGTGTTCTGACTGATTAGTTCCTGTAGCGAGATCAAGGTCATCGTGGTGGCAGAGCATTCACATCTTTGGTGGATCGTGGAGACGTTAGTGGCCAAGTACCCATGAATCAGGGTCCACAAACAATGGAGGGGCCTGGTCATTGAGAGGTTGAAGCAGAACTGGTCACTCTGGTCCCATGACTGGGCTATGACCTCATCATGCCTTCAGCAACAAGCTGGCAGTCCAAGAACGTCATGCCTCAACCAGTGTTGGTCAAGTTACATGGGAAAAGTAATTAGTTCCCAATTACTGATTACATCACTAAAAAAGTAATCCAGTTACTTTTCTATCTCGCCTCCCTGCTTTGTAAACCGCTCTGGGTTGCCATATACTTAATAGTATCCTGCACAGAAGTCTGTAAAAACCTGCTGCAAGACAAAAACCAGGCTAAGCATGAATGCAAACACTAATCCTAAAAAGTCCACCTGCCTCTTGCGTACCCCCCCGACACCTTATCACGCCTCCCCAGGGGGCGCAGCCCACTGTTTCAGAAGCACTGGATTAAGGCGTATGTGGTAGGATGTGCTCATAAAGAGGGAAGGGCACAGGAAAGCATTTCAGAGTTATAGAAAACCCATTTGGTGAATCGTGTCGAAGTATTTTGTTTGCCTTCACATTGATGGAGGTTTTCCAAATCTGCTGCAATGTTCTACTAGTAGGTCATGAAGATCAACTTATGTGTGAAAGCAGGGAAACTGGTCCAGACTAGCAGTTCAAAGGTTTTAGCTTCTGATCCGCAGCATTACAATGACAAAGACTTGAGAACCCAAATATCTCTGGTTGAACTCTTCAAACACTGCTAACTAAACAATTACATAATGAAAATACAAACAGCCTCAAGTCATATTAAACTACTTATATCCAATTATGTTTTTTTATTTTTAGCCTTTACATCATTTTTAGTGAAAGCATTTTATTGGGAATGAATAAAAAATGTTCTTATCATTTCTAGATATCACCTCAAGACCCTAATGGGGTCCCAACCCTAACTTTGGGAACCACTCATCTAGAAACACAGATCTATTCCTGCAGAGTTAATATTGGAGCGGTTCAAAGACTAAACCTCTATTGACGAAAGAGCAAACAAATACAATTAAAGCTTTGAATGCATACTAAACAGATGTGGGCTGGAGGATTATGGGTAAAAATGATTCCAGTAACTTGCAGAGACAGAGAGCGTGCATCGACTGGATTTGATCCTTTATTTAATTCATTTCATAACAGCGCAGCCTTACGTTTGACAGTTTGAGCTCAAAATGATGTCGTACCTTCCGATTACATTAATTATGCAGACATTGTTACTGATTTAAAAGCAAAATGAGTTTCTTTAAGTTTCTTAGCAGACTGAATTCTGGACTAAACATCAGATTTCTCACGTTTCGTTTTAATTCAGACATTTACTTTAACAAACCCTCAGCATTTCTGAACTAATTTCCCTGCTTGAGTACAACTCGTATTTTATTTCACAAACTTCTCAAACACGCAGAATTTGTAACAGTAAACATTTAAAAGGACAAAGGGACATAAATATGCTTTTAAATTGCCTTAATTATGTGTAAACTGAAGATTTAGAGGGGACTGAGAAAGAAGCATGAATCATAAAGTGGTGTGGTTCTTTGCTCCTGTGGGCCAACTCGCTGTGCAGCCAGCAGTCGTAGACGGGCTAAACAAACAAATAAATCAGCAACATAAGCCATTAAGAGTAGCTGTGAACTAGTTTTGATCCCATGGGGCGAAACGCAGGACTGCCCAAAACATTTAGACGTTAAAAGTGGAGTGTGGATACTTTCAGAACTGTTTAGAGTTTATATACAAGTTGATGTCAAGCTGTTTGTCTTCAAAACTAAAGAATAATTTTAAAACTCGATTTTCTAATCTCTACTACTTTATTTAGCCTTCATGCAGACAAAGTCCCAGATAAACAGGCTCCTTCCTCTGGGTCTGAGAGCTGATTTGTTGGGGTTTTAATCCATTTTGTGATGGTTTTATATCCGTTATTTATAGGTTTCTCATCCCTCGTATTGTCTTGTGTTTTTTTGTCATGCTTTTAAAGAAGAAAGATACATTTTATACCAACAAGAACTTTGGACAAAGTTCGTCAGTAAACTTCACATTTAAATCCACAATTCTTTAATGATAATTCATCAGAAGGGGTTTCAACTTAAATACAGGGAAGAAGCATGCCTCGTGTGTTCTTATAGCCTGACCTCGTGTATATTTATACAGATTTGTGTTTTAAAACCACATGAGAGTTGCTGCAAACACTTGTAATGCAAAATAAAAAGCCTTTATAGAAAATGGTCCAGGTTTACAGATAAAATTACGTTTTTGGGTTTCTTAGAATTAGAAAATTCAACACATTAAAGTGTAGCTTTGTTAGGAACCTCATTGATAATATTTGATAAGAAGAAAATTAGTATATGTGCTCATTTTTATTTATTATTATGTCCAAACAGCTCTCTGACCAAACCTCTTCCTCCTCTGTCTCTTTATACATTTGTGATTCATTATTGAACTTATGTCTCAATAGTTTATCTTTTTCTTTCTGCCCAAGTAGCTCTGGCTTTAGAGCCACATGTTTCTGATCTACATTTACTGGGTCGACCAACAACATAGAAGCTCTGCCCGATGTTTGCTGGTACCGTTTTCCTCTCTTCCTGTTCTAGTCTCGTCTCCTCGTCTCTTGTCTTCAACCAACCAGTCCATGCAGATGCACGCCTGTTTCTGTGTTTCGCTGCTAAAAAGGGACATTTTATGTCCCACAAAATACAAACACAGGAGGAGTTGTTTAGCATTTTCTTTTATGCAATGAATGAGTGCAGTCTAAATGTGATTTAACAGAAAATTGTCACTTTTAGAGAGGCAAAGCTTTTTTTGATATAAAAAATATTTGATCAGGACAGTTTTAGTTTAACACATTTAGACGTTTCATTTCAGTTTGGTTTAAGGAAAATGTCCAAAACACACAACTGAGCTGCAGAGATGATAAACAATGTGGCACGTGGCTTATTCAAGGTGCTGCAAAATATCCTTTAGGCACAAAACACACACACACACAATGCATTCACGTCTAAAACATACATGCACATTCTGGTTCAGGGAGACCCTGTGCAGACCTGTTTTGATGGGCCGAGCGTTAGAGATGAGGCTGTGTGAACGACTGGACCTGCTCAGAAGCTGCTGCACATGAAGCCTTGGAACGCACACATGGAACACGTAATTGAATGAGAAACGGTCTCTTGCTGGATCAAGACAGCTTTCTGGCACAGTAAAAGAAGCGTGAAGTCCGTACAGGCTTTTCTTCTTTTTTTTTTTTGCTGCCTTTATTCTGTTTGCAGAACTTTTATTTGGTTAGCCCCTTTGAGTGCTCGCTCCGTTTCCCCCCCTTGAGCCAAACCACGTGCAATGTCATGAACCTGTGTTTTTCAAAAGTTCACAAAACAGTATAAATCAGATCTAATAAAGAGTGGAAAAGACCTGTTTCCAGGAGGGGAAGGGGAGGGGGGCAGGAAGATTGGCAGAAAAGTTGGCTTCGCTGCTGCTGTTGCTACTCTCCCTCTCCGGTGTCACGTCTCCTGCCAAGGCGGGCGAGTGTTGTGATCATGGTTTCAGGAGTTTATCACACACACACACACACACACACACACACACACACACACACACACACACACACACACACACACACACACACACACACACACACACACACACAGCCAGCCGTCTCTCCGCCTGGCTGCTCAGGCCGAACCCCGATGCTTCTGCTGCCATTCACGCTAACAGAAACCAGAGGGCAGATACGAGGGCTGAGTCAGCACAAGTCTCCCAATAATAACTGTAAAAGTTACATGCAACAAAAATAAATAGATGGTAATGTGTACTCCAGACACGGGCTGACACCGTCCGTGATTTACAGTTCACGGCCACAGACAAATAAAACATATGTGTCAACAAGATCTTAGTTTTACTTGTTTTTCACAAGTTGGCAGCCACAATCAGCAGAACATCTCATTTTACTGACTCCCTGGGAAAGTTTTAATTATCTCTATAAGGAACCAAAATCATATGAAGTCATTGCATCATGGAAAGAGAGCTAGCCTTTGAACTATGGCTGTATTTTTTCACACATTTTTATAAACATAGAAGGTCTGGAGCTTGATCTATGAATTTGTTTGACTGTTTATGTAGCGCGAGTTATGTGGAAACATGCCGACATGTGCCCTCTGATGTCCGATGAAGTCAGCTGTAAACATGATGACAATAACAGAATCTATCAAACCTATGAGCAGTGGAAAAATAAAAGGTTGCAGCAATGAGAAAAAAATCATGCAAATGTAAAAATATAAAAAGAAAAAAGCTGATTTTTTTTAATCCAATTTCTTGCAGGTGCGAGTTTTAATGGTCTGTGCAATATTAACACACACCTGGCTTACATTCACTAAGAATAGTTCACTCATTCAAAGTCATACACCCCCTCCTGCGTTTTATGAGACGCCATATCTCGTTCCCTTTTTGGCATCCAGTTCGATAAAGTGAGTAAAGCCTGTTTATAGAATTTGTTCTGGTAACTCAGAGGCCTGAGATGAGAGATCCGTGCAGAATTGGTGCAGATTTTGAGAATAAAACCAGCTAATAACGTGTTTGTCATATTTTCCAAAAGACCAGCAAAGACCTGGGTCATTTTGATTTGAGGTGTGAGAAATGTTGGTACAAAAAGCTCATTAGGAGAGCTGAGAAGGTTTTTATCAGTTAATGTTTTTACAGCCTCATACAGTAAATCTGATCATTTTCAGAGCCGTTTCTAAACCAAATCAGTCAATCTGCAGCCGGTCTTCTCTCATGCGTCTACAACAAATGCCAGGGTTTTGTTTTTTTTTTAGTTCAATTAGAGACTTGGATATTTAGCTGGATGTTTTCACAGATCTTTTACAGCCATGTGTTGTTTGTTTGGAAGATTTTTCCAGCAAATATCAACTTGCAGATTCTCTGGCCTTGTGTCCGTACACCGCGTTCCTCCTCATGGTGACAACGTCAGTATAGAAAAGTATTTGCAGATGACAGAGCGTGCTGTGCTGTTAAAAAGCAGGAAACACTGATGAATGTTTAAAAACTAATAACGCTGGCTCAAAGAAACACAATGCATGAAGCAGCTTCCAGGAAAATGTTATATGAAACTATCTGTTGCTGTTAAATGGAACTTGCAACGCTGAATTCATCATGTCAAATTTCAGTTTTACAAAAACAAAAACAGACAAGGAGGAAAGAGGTCAGCGTCTGTTTTTCATCCATTTTTTAAACAAAGTGCCTTTGCAGACCGACAAGAGTCAGGTGACATTTTCTATTATAATCCATGAATTTGGTAAATGAATCGCTGTTTTACATCCACTTTAATCAGCTGACAGTTACTGTATCTAAGCTTACACATGAAACTAAATCAGGTGTTAGTGAACGTGAACCCAACGTCATTCTCAGAGAATCTGATGCCAGAGTTTCACCCACATCCACTTTATCAGCTTTAACGTAACAGGTCTGCTCTGACTTTTCTCATGAAATGGAAATATTATCAATCTGTTTTATAACTCAAGACCACACAGAGTCTGAAGGAAGGTAGTATTTACCAGGACGGGTCAGAGGGGGAGGGCTGAATGGAAAGGATCCTAAAGCTGATCAAACAAACTAGATTAGACCACATTAATTCCACTTCTTCACAGAAATTGATTCCTTGACTGCTGTCCGAGTATCCATTCCACTCACACACAAAAACTCAGCTCTTTAACTCACAAAATCACGGAAGAATGGACTTTCAACAACATGTGGGAACAAATTTTACAAACATGGGTAATGTGTGTGAATTTAGACACTGTGTGCAGAGATTTTACACAACAGATACAATTTGAAACCTGATCCAAACATCAAACCATTCAGTGTGCTGGCTCTGTTTTGTGCAAAACAAATGAGAAGTTCATATGAGAAGCATCCACCTGAGCTGCTGCCATGACGTGAATAAATCCTCTTAATGAGAGGCTGAATCAGGATCACTGGATACGCTTCAGAAAAAGAGCTAAACCTGCACAAATTGTTGCTACTCTCATTGATCAGTCAAGATGCAGTTTCCATTCTTTATAATTCATCTGATTAACAAACACTGCATTAAAAACAATCACCACAGGACTAGAGCTGTATTAAATCCATTTTCCTTCTTTTGTCCGTTTTTCTCTTCTTTGTTTATTTTTCAAAAGAAACATTCTCGCTCATAAAGTGTGGATTCTTGACAAATAAAAACCAGAGAATGGAATTTCAGGGGGACAATAAGCTTTAAAGTACAGATGAAAATGGATTTCATCGTTCCCT
Source organism: Callopanchax toddi (assembly GCA_006937965.1). Lineage (NCBI taxonomy): Eukaryota > Metazoa > Chordata > Actinopteri > Cyprinodontiformes > Nothobranchiidae > Callopanchax > Callopanchax toddi. The sequence goes on from SSNR01000114.1 coordinate 749,593, forward strand.
ACAGGACCTCTTTGTGACCCCCATCTGTAACGCTGCTTCATTGCACAAATAGCACTGAAATATTCCTTTATAGATTGCAGCCACACGGGTAGACTCACAGTTTCCATTTGATAAGAAAGAAACAACCTTATTATTTATGCAAAAAAAATTTTCCTTAGAAAAGGAGTTTCCACAGATCTTTGCTTTTCAGCAGCTTTATCAAACCATCAGTTTTCTCTAAGGCTGGATATGATTTACTTGACATGCAGTATTTTATTAAATATTCCACCTACAGGCTAATCCTGACTGAGAGTCGAGAGAAAACTTGATCCTAATCAGCCTATAGACAATAATCAAGAGTAATTTCAGCCACAGACGCATACATTTGACATGTTAAGATTTTTCTCTTTCCCACAAAATGTTTCAAGGTGGCTATATTTGAGCTTCTGTCTTTTGAATTAAAGATGTATGTTGAAACATATTTCCAAATGACTGTAATCCTTGGTAGAAGAAAGCAGCTTTAATCAGAGAGATCCAGCGGTGTAGTGTAGTGTTTATGTGTTCAGTAAATCTGCAGCCTCTTAAATCAAGATTGTGCTGTAATCCAACACGACATCCCAGAAGAAATCAGTAGCCTTAACAGCACGAGGCCAAATCACACTTCTGCAGGAATAAAAACACTACGCAAGTCAGGACAGATACACAAACACTGTCAACAGCCACACCACAACCTGTCCTATCAAATATCTTTCCACCAGCAAACGCTTAGAGAGTCCAGGAGTCTAGAACCACAAAACCAGTGGGACTGGGGAGAGGATGAGTAGAAATCCAGACAACTATTTACCCTCCTGAGATGTGAGCTTGTGTTTCAGCATGGCTAAAAGTAGCTTCAAACTGAGAAAAACAAGTTTTCATCGATGCAGCAATAATTACACAACCTTAAAGCCTGACAGATACATATCACCCCAACACCTTTCAGGTCAGAGATCAGAACAAAGAGGATGAGCTGAGAAGTTTTAGTCAAATCATGAAAATAACAAGAGATCTCATGTAATACCGCAGGATCTCATGTGGTTATGTGGTCATGTGGTCATGTTGAATGGGCTCGACTCCAAAAGCTACGCAGTTGTAGGTGTACATCCAGAGAAAGTTTCATTAAAATCTGTACAGTAGTTCCAGAGATATTCTGCTAATGAACACACACACACACACACACACACACACACACACACACACACACACCTCTAACTTCTCCTTTCAGGTCAACATTAGTTTGCAAACTTCTATAGTAAATTTTTTGGAGTCCAAACCAGTGAGTATTGATTTATAAAGTGAAAAGCAGCAGAATTATGTTCCTGTTGGACAGAGAGATCATTCTTCACCCCGACACTCACCTGTCCTCTCACAATAAACCATCCCCACCCGCTCCTGCTACTGGATATAAAGAGTTTTCCTCCAAGTCAAGAGCTGTTTGTTAAACACTGAAATATTCTGAGCCAAAAAATGTAATTTATGAAAGGGGTTTATCCACAATAACATATTAAACCCTGTGAAATGGGAATTTATGTTTTCATTTAGCGTTCCATGGAAAGAAAAGGAGTCTAAGTGAATTTACTGAGGAGCTGTAAGAGCACATAGTATTAGAACTGGAACGGAGTCGAGGACCGCATCTCTGAAGGATCAGCGGTCATGTTGGACACGGAGCCAGTGTGAAGAGTGTGCCTTTTGTCTCAAACGATGCTTTTGAGTTATAGCTCATTGTTTGAGGCTCAGGGATGTGGTTGAACTGAGGTCCAGAGCACAATATGAACTCCGCTGTCTGCGACTCTCAAATCTAATCTCCGCTCTTTTGGTGGAAAAACGGCAGCCTTGATTTAGAAACTAGAAAAATGTCTCTGGACCAGAAAAGCTGCCTGGTTGCTTCCCCAGACAGGCACGAGAAATGAGAGCCAGCGTTGTGATCGACCAGCGATGTCCCAGCCCTCCTTAGAAGTGACCAGCTGCAGCACCTAAAACACCAATGGCTCCCCAGGTGCTGCAGCTGTCAGCTGCTCTGGGTGTGCTTAATTAATCACTACTTATGGTGTGTTTTCTTGATTTACAGATGGGTTAAGCGCCAAAACCAAACTCCTGTGTGCGTAATAAAAATGCATGCGAGCATAAATAAAATTTGCCTCTAGCTTTTAATGGGTTTGACCCAGAGCTTTCTGAGATACAGAGATGTTCCTGATCACATTATTTTAAATGGAGGGTTTTGTTCAAAGACTTTTATTAAAATGTTTATCAGGCTGTGTTCCAGATGCTATTTAACATGCTGTCGTTGTTTTCTTTGAAAAGAAAGGCCTTGATTCAGCAGACAAATATCAAAACTGCCTTTTCTTTTCAAGGTTTTAGAGAAAGTAGATTTTAATCAACATCAGGAGGTTTTTAACTGCAAACATCCAGTTTTAAATCTCACCATATCACTGTGATGGCCTTTTTATGAGTTTTTAACCATTAATTCTGTTGTTTTAAACTTTTCTGCTGCCTTTCAGGACTGTGGCTCAGTTTTATCCTGGATTAAATCTAACAGAAAATGTGCTTCTGCTGCAGCTCCTTCAACATGTGGGGTCCCTCAAGGCTTCATCTTAGGTCCCTTGCTCTTAAGCTGCCTTTTGGCCTCTATTTTTTAAAATTATTCAATTTCTTTGCAGATGATATCCAGATCTACTTAGACATTAAGTTACATGTTCAACCCCACAATCAGGTTTCTTATTCTGATTCAAAACTAAAAGACTTTCAATATAAAATCATTACAAACCTGCACAGCATGCACTACCACAACGACAGCAGGTATATTTTGTAGTTTGTTTTTTGAACATAAAAAGTCAAATATTCTTTAAGATTTAACATCTAACAGTCTAACAATTATCTGAACAATTTCTTCTTTCAAATTCAAATTATCCTTAAACTGAACAACAAATCATGTCAAGCCTTACTTATACAATGAGCACAACAAATAAAAGTCTGTCTTTAGGTATGTTTTACAATTCGGATTAATATAATGAGCTCGCATTACAAGCAAAACCCTATGATCTTTGTCAGAGGCTACAGAAAAGACAATCAATGTTTTCAGACTTTAATAGTTCAGTATTTGATGTTTTTGGAAAGACAACAGCTGATATAAAAGTTTTATGGGAAGAAAAATAATCTGCAGCCAGATGTTATAAGACTTCATTATGTTCCAAATTTAACTGAACTGATGTTTTTATTGTAAGTTAACCAAACATTACACTGCCCTGGACTATAATCAGTATGTGAACCACTGAGATCACTATGAATGTGGAGTTATTAAATTTAATAAGTAAATCCTTTTTGGTTGATTCTACACTTTATTTCCATGTGACTAGAGCAGGAATAACATTAAAGCTGAATTCTTGTGTTTATTTCACAGTTCAAAGTTCAAATAAACTATGTTGCAAGTCCTAGTAACTTCTAAAGTATGCTCCATGTTGACATGGTTTAGCCCAGATCCACTAACAACACTGTCCTGTGAACGTTAGAGTCACAGAGCCGAGAAACGCCAGGAAAACTGGATAGCATTACTGAGGCGGTCCGGTCATAGTGGACTCTAAGAGGATTAGCTGAAGTCTACCTGCTGTGGAAATTAAATTTTTTTTGTCCAGGGCATTTAATCTTGAGGAAGCCGAAAAATCTAAATATTATTTTTCAGCCTCAGAGGGAAATTCGTCCGTTGGGAATTGGGCTCATTGAAAGAAACTGGCAAAACAACATTTTCCAGCCATGCTAATTGGCATGCTTTCACATCGACTGGAATGCTACGATAACATCCACCTCTATTCCCAGAGGGAGCCTTGATCCTGCAGGCGTTTATGGGTCAGGGGACCTTCACGTGGATAAAAGCGAGGTAAGAGTGGCTCTATTATGAATGTAGAGGAGGGCTCTCGCTCCTGGACACACATGTGGTATTTGTTGGGAGATGCTGATGTTTCTAGCTCTGGCATTTTGATGTACTGCAGGTTAGAGAGAGAATTTGAGTAAAATTTCTGTCATTTAGGGGCCTCTGCTGTCAGATCGCTGTCACGCCCCGCGCACAGTGGGGGCCTATGAGGCAGGGGGACGAGCGGGGAGGCGGGGCGGGGTTTGGGACAAAGTGGAGCCCTGTCTCTGCGGGGATGATCACAGAGGCATGGGACTGATGGGGTGGTGATGACAGATGGAGATGTCAGGGAACAGACATCCATTGAGAGTGGGACCAGTATAAGAGGCCTACTGGGGAACTTGGAGGCCCATCATCACCTCCACTCTCTGGCCTGGGCTTAGGAGGGGAGTGTGTGGGGGGGGGGAGAGAGTACAGGAAAAGGTAAAGTAGGAGGTTGGGGGGGGGGTTGTCCAGTAAGTTTTACACACATCAGAACACCATGTGTTTATTACGTTAGCGTGAACCAGCTGCACCATGCATGCTGTGAATAAAGTCCTTCTCTTTGCTACCAAAGTTAAAACACACACCTTCACAGCCTGTGTGAGTATCATGCTGGTGAGTTATGGAACAAATACAGCAGATATTCATTGTTTCAGGAGCTTTGAGTCAACACTCCATCCTCTCACCTCACAGGAATCCCACCGATCTGAATCAGTCCAGTAAAAATGAGAACATCATTTCCAACGAGACGCTTATTAGAAATAATAACGTCAAACATTTGATCCTCCCCTCACAGCAGACGGCCTATTGGAATCAGGCGAATGTTTACTTTGCTTTTACTGATAACATAATGTTGACAGGTGATGGAAAATGACGACGGGGAGATAAGGAATGCATCAAGTCGAGATCCTCTGAGAGCAACAACAGAAAGACGCTGCAGGTCAAGGTTAGAGCTTTAACCTCAGGACCAGCAGGGCGTCCAATTATTTTAGTGCTTTCTGATCTTTTCCTGTCCAACCTCCATCAACTGGGAAGGTCAGAGTCGGCCCCAGCGCTAATTTGGGTGAATTGCACCCACTGATGAAAGGGGTATAATGTCATACTTTTACAGTAAGGAATATAAGCCTAAACTGTTTATGTTCTGAATAATGAGCCATGTGTTCAATGTTTTTCTCCAATTATGCAATTAAAAGTGTGCACGTAACAGTAAAACAATAAGACGATGTGTATTTTTCTTTGAAGATTTTCACGCTAGGTGACGAGATGTTTTTCATTCCTTTGAGTGTTTCCACAGGCGTATGAATCGAGTATTGTTTAGGGTGTGCGTGGCATATACATCAAGGGACAGCAGAGCCAGAGACAGACCCTCTCCACTTCCCCACTCGGGAGCGTAGCCATAAGAAACCCTAGTCACACTCAAATAAATTCTTTCCTGTCTAAATTGACACTCTTCCGTTGCAATGGTGTGGATTTGGTTTAGTTTACAGTAATTTGGAGTCTGGGTGGCACAGGAATGTAATGGGGGACTGAGGTATGCGGTGCGCTGAGGATGACTGAGGCAAATTATGGAGTGGAATTCCAGCACTTATCACTATTCACAGAAAACTAACCTGCATCTAATAGGAATTCCTTAGAAATGAGTTCAAGATAAATCATCAGCAAAGCTATATTTCTGTGCTGCACAATCATTGACTGAATTTGCAGACTGTTGCCAAAACGACCCCTGAAGATGGATGATGTTTTTATCAGATTTGAGCGTCGTTTGTGTCCAATCATAATCTGGAGCTGACTGAAAGCTTAGCTCACAGCCAACCCTTTGCTGCTCATAAAACAGAGAATCAGCCTCACGTAAGCAGAAGCATCCGGCAGTGCACGCACAGTTTGCATCGGTTTAAAGGCTGGCTCACAGCTGGAGTGAAATTTCACATGCTTGGGAACAGCAACACTGGCAGCTTCAGTTTTGGTCAATTTCAAACGAGGACGGGCCTACATGTGGTGCAGTCTTCATTTTCAACAGCCATGATTTAATAAAACGTTCCCGACGTCCTCAGAGAAGACAGACACATGGTGCTCATAAGTGACATAAAGCCCTCTCTTTGCAGAAAGGTAATGGAATCCCCGTTTCATGAAGAATTAAAAACACACAGTCGTATGCACCATCCCTCTTCTCTCTAAACGCTTCTCCTTTGATATGCTCGTAATACGAATTGTCAGCCCCTCTTGCTGAATTCCAAGTAAAACGAAGACACAGCTTCTTCTTAATGCAACTCTTCTTTATAAGTAAAGACAGGACAGGACAAGCTATCTGCAGAGCATCGCCACATAATATGTCTGTTTGAAACTTTATCTACGCAGACAGAAAGTCAGGTCTGCAGGTAAAAATAAGAACCCACCTTTCTTTCATTTCAGTGAACAACGCCATCATAACAGTCACCAAGTGTTTTGTTTGCAAACCATGTCGCAGCAACTCACTTTGTCAGTTTTATTCATTTAAATAAACTACATTACCCAGGATGAAAACAGGAAGTTGTTACCTGCTCTACGCCGCTTCTGATTGGGTCAGATTTTAGATCAAGTGTTTAAACATCAGACACAAGTAGCAGATCAGCTGCTCTGCTCGGCGTGTGCTGGTTAGCTTGATCCATGGCACAAAGAGGAGGATTGTTACTATCAGTTAACAATAAATCTGTTGGTATGAAATTTAAGTATCAGGACACAGGTCAAGGTACTCAAAACGTTATATATTTTACCATCTTTGAGCCAGTTAAAGTGGCTCTCTGGATTATTTTTCTATGTATCAAAGTTTTCTAAATGTTCTAAATGATATTTCAGGTCTAAACTATGATCTATGGGCTGAGTTCCACAACATCTGTCATTCTGATGAAGACCCTCCTTCCTCCTAGAGACCCCTTTCCATTTTTTCTTGCCGCCGACATTTCTCAGCCAATGAAATTCAAATGTCTGCATTGTCTGAACATGCACGCGCATCGACCAAACCTGTACCAGTAGGGGGCGCTGTCATACAGGACGCTTCGTGTGTTTCTCTGTTTACTGTCTCGTTCACTGAGGACTCACGGCTCATTTCTACTAAAAACCTACCCATTCTCCAGCTAAAGACGGATTTATTTTTATTTTTAAACCTTTCACCTCACAGAATGGCAAGGCTTGACAGGATTATGCGTTTATTTTGGTCAGAAAGTTCATCCAGGGCCGAGTCAAGTTCAGCTTCAGAGTCCAGCAGCAGCTCTCTGCTAACAGAGCTAATATCAGAAGCAGCAGGGACAGAGAGGGCTCATCAGACCCTCGTAGTGTTGTTGGAATAAGATTGTGAACTGTGAGTGATTAAACCCTACACATTGAGCTGTACAGTTCATGCCCGAAGTATATGCGCCGCGTGCACGCGCGCACACGCGTCCGGACGCGCGTGTCGAGATGTTTTGAGGAGGAGCCTTTGGACGCTAGATTCAAAAACTGCTCTCTTGCTGAAATAATCCAGAGTGCGGCTTTAAGTGGCTTGAATTGCAGTAATTACTTCATCATACTGATGGGTAGTGAGCACTTGACTTGTTCATAGAAGTGCTTTATAATTTAATCAGGACATGTGATTCTAGGTGTGTTATGATTATCAGATCAAATATGTTGGAGTTTGATACCAAAGTCTGTCATTATTATATCAGAGGGTAAACAACAGAGCTTATCATCTGCACACAATACAATGGATAAGGACTTATATGCATGAATAAAAAGGACAATAGGAAATTCATGAAGTTGGTAATTTAACTAATTGTCTGAGGTTTGACAGAAATCCCTCTTCTTACTTGTATAATTTTGTACAGGTTTATTCTCAACAAGCAGCTAATTTATGGCTAAAAGCTTTTCTGGTTGATTCCAAAAGTGAGGAATGAGGAAAAAACACACTAGAATAGATGCTGGACCAACATGTAATCAGCTCAAAGAAATAAACAGATTTGTTTGTTCTTTGGCTCCAAAATAAAGTCAATCTATTGCCTATAATTAGCTGTGTGCTAACAAAATACCAAAAACAAAATACATCAGCAGTGACCTTAGAGAAGCAATTGTTGCTGCTCATCAGTCTGGAAAGAATTATCTGGCCATTCTCAAACAAAATGGAGTTCATTATTTCACAGAAACAAACATTTATCCCAAGTAAAAAAACATTCAAGACCAAGAGTGAACGTCCCGATAACTTCAGCCTGAGCTGAGACAGAACGCTCTGAAGAACTGAAATAGGTCTGTTAGCATGTTAGATGTTAAAGATGGCAGGTTGATTAGACAGCCTGACGTATAGCTCATGAAGAAAAACTCTCCTTTCTAAAAAGAACATGGAAGTACAGTCTAGATTTATCTGAACAAACCAAATGACGTTCAGAACGATGCCCCCAAGACCCAAGCAGAGATGTCTGGCAATAATTCACTGTGCCACATTTAGTGAAAACCGAACACAGCCTATCAGCACAGACACCTCAAACTAAGTGTTGAGCACTGTGGTGGTGGGCTGCGTTCAGCAGCCACAGGACCTGGACATCTTGCATTCATTGAGTCCAACATGAACTCCTCCATATACAGAAGTGTTTAAGAGTCATCTGTCTGGCAGATGATGCTTAGCTGCATTTGGATCAAGTCAAAGGACAATGATTCCAAACACAGCAGCAAGTCTTGGCTGCAAAAACAAAAGAGGAGGATTCAGGTGTTGAAGTGACCCAGTCAAAGTCTAGGTCTCAACCTGGCTGCAATGCCATAGCAACTCACAGAGAGCTGTGGGTAAATGAACGGCTGCAGAGATTTTATTTAACAAATTTTAAGACCTGGTAAAACCTAAACATTTAAAAGAAGATGCATTTAAACATTTAAAGATCATGTATAACAGCTGTTTGCATCGTTGCTTTTTCCTGCCAATGTCCATCGCTTTGTGGACAGATTATTTAAGTTTTTGTGGTTTGTGCTTGGTAGCCGTTTGGCAGTCCAGGTGGACTGACTGGCATCTTTCCATCCAGACAAACTGGCAGAAGCTCACTGTGCAACCCAAGTGTCCTGGGTCTTTTAAGCTAAGCTATGAGACAGTAATGGAAGGCTGGTGGGACGACGTTGATCAGCGACCGCACAGATTGCCGAAACCATCAACCACTGCATCTGGGTGTCAGATAATCTGAGAAGTGCGGCTTTCCTCCCAGGTCCTGACGTCTAAAGGAGGATGCTGCCTTGTTGAATTAACCAGAGAAATTCAGGGATTTTATGTACACTTTTTATTTATATAAAAGGATAAATGGAATTTTACTTTTCAAGGGAAAATACATAGACTATTTCTGCTTTCACTGAGGGTTAATAGCTGTTCAAATAGTATAAAACTCTAAAATTATGCTTTTTAGGAGTTAGACTGATGGAGCATCAAAGTATCAAAATAAGAGTCCACAACCAGTTAGTCCTTTGTATAAACTCTATAGAACAACATAAAGAAAAGTTTCAAACCACCAGACACTGGGCAGATATTTACCTCGAACATAAGTCTCTATTACTATGAAAATATTAGGTAGTCCAATAAAGGTGCTTTTGCAGTATCACTTGCCGTTGTTGAGCTTTGCATACTGTGAAAGAAAAGCAGACTGACCTGAGCAGACTTTATGTAGCAGAGAAAAACAACAGAGGCCATTTTAGCATCATTTTTCAGGTGTCCTGCTTTGAAATAGAACAGCAGCAGTCCTGAAACCATCCAACCCAAAATGTCTTTCATCTCAAACTGGGGATTATTGATGATGTCAGCCACACAAACCACCGAGGTTCTTATCATTTAACGAGAGAGTCGGATGCATGTCGGTGCTCATAAAGAAGTTCTATTATCATTATTACGATTCTGTAACTACAAATGCAGCTGCCCCGGCCGTGACCGCTCAGAACTTGATCATTACAATAAATCTCTGCAGAAGCAAGATGCAGAGCAGTTAGCTTCTTTATGACCACTGGTCCTCCTTCCAAGGCTGATCACCACAACGGAGAAAACATCACATGTGCAGGGAGTGCAAGGTCGGGACAGTTAATCCATATTTAAAAGACAGAAAACAAACATCTCGGGTCAATAAAACAGTAACAAAATGGAGTTCAGACTGCTTGTGGAACAATCCGGCTGCAGTATGGGCCTACGAGACCAGGTTGGGTCCACAACAGTTAATTCAGCTGCTGGAGCATGAAGCTAGCTGCCCTGAGCAGGTCTCATATATGCTAGCAGAGAGAAATACAGAACGCTGACTGGCTGCTGGGAGATGGAGCATAGAGGGAAGTCGGCTGTTGTTTTTGTGATGACAGCATTGAAGCAAATGAGGAGTTTGATCCAAACACATGTGGAAACTTGCTGTTAAACTTCACTCTTCTTCAGCGTCCTCCTTACATAAGCACACAGCTTAATGTACTGTAAGCTGCGTATCCAGGTGGAGACAGAGACATTCCAAGATAGCGGCTCTAAATCAACTGTCAGGACGTACATATGCAGAGGGTGTCAAAAGTTCACGTGAGACAAAACGTCATGTGTATGATGGGGTCGCAAAGTTCTGCAGAATTCAACAAAAACCTGACTCAAACACTGAAAAGCAGCTCTGTCACTCTTTGATGTGAACTTTTTAACTTATGAGTCCAAGTTGCATTAAGACTCATTGATTTCTGGAAATTTGGCAGGGTGATCAAAAATATTGGCAAGAAAACCAACATCTTTAATTAAAATAAAAAATGCACATCGACTTCGTCTTGGAGAGGATTTATAAATCCCTTCTTTCCAAAACTCGACTTAATATCGTGAGAAGGCTGAGAGTCAGTGCAAGAAGCACTGAACAGATCTGCATCTTGGCAAACAATTGGAGTTAATGACAAATGGAGTATCGTTCTGTATCTTCAGCCATCACTGCAGTCCTTTGTGATGGTGGGTGGGAGCAGAGTCAGGCCTCTACTGCTCCATGAAGGATCTGGCTGTGTTTACCCAGTCCTGATGGAGTCCAGATGGGTTTCCTATGACTCTCGTCTGCTTTATGGGATTGCTGGGTCTGGACCACTGATTCCAGCAGTCAGACCTTCTCAGAGAAGAGAGAAGAAGAGCATGAATGGTTCTTTACTGGACACTGATCCACCAAGATGGATTCCACTTAACCATGAAGTCTTTATAGGAAGTGAAATGAACAGAAAGTGACTAAGAACTGGACTTCGTCCCTTTTGAGATCTAAGAAAACCCTAAATGGTAATGACCCAAAAGCCTTGATTTACATTTAAAACAAATCTAAGTCTACAACAACTCCTCAGACTGTAAAATGGCATTATCAGACTACATATAATTTCTTGACAGCCAGGTTTCACACTCTTCATGGTTAACCTCAAAAGGAAACCAAGCTTTCCTGTCCACAGTGGGGAAAAAACACAGGGCTTCTGAGAAAAATGAGCTTTGGGCAAAATGTATAGTTTGTCTCCACACCCATTTTTTCTTGATGGAAAAGCTCTCCTAAGCCCTGAGGGTAATAGCTTCCATGTGCAAAGCTCCAATAATCTAAACAAAACTAAAATGACAACGCTGAGAAGGACAGATGTTACTGAACTGTGCGTCATATTGTTCAAAGAACGGCACTTGAGCTTATCTGACGGATGCACATCTGTTGACTGCTGAGGATGTGTTAGTTAGAGCTCATCATCGAGCGCTCACACAAACTCAACTGCACATACGTCAGCGTCTCAACGGGAGACACGTTAAATATCCAGCTAATGAACGCAATTAGAGAACATGTGTGGGTTTGTGTGTGGCTGCTCCTCACTCCGCACTCCCTTAATCCTTTCACACATTACATCAGTCCAGTCTGGCCCGTATGACAATCTATACTGGTTACTGATTTGGTGTTAGCATGCTAATGTTAGCCTTTATGTACTTTTCCACCATTGTAAGGCCTCTATGGTGCAAATGTCCAATTATTTTTGCTCTTTTGGTTGTGAAATCTTAAGTTGCTGTGATATATGTATTTTTAAATGTACTGCATCTTTCTGCAAGGGTGACCAGATATGATTTACAGAAGTGGAATACACTTTATTCAGTAAACGAAAGCATCCTGTAAATCAGGAGATGGGGTGAATTGAGACATTCTGTAACAAAAACAGAAGTTTATATTGACAGATGTGATGGAGCTGAGGAGCATCCAAATCAAATGAAAACACAGCCCGACTTTGATCAAATACATCTTCAGTTTTTCCACCTGACCTGGGATTTTGCCACAAGCTGTTGCTGTAGCAAATTCCAGTAATACCAACTATTTACACTAGATAGAATACACATATTCACGGACATACGCTCGCACAAATTGTGCACACAAAACAGCACCTGTGCAGGTCATCAATCAGAAATATGCAGAGTTCATACACACTTTATATTTTGAAGAAGAAAAACAGGGGGTTGATATTTAGCAGCGTATTTATTTTGTGTAAGTTGTAATCACACTTCAGCTGCTAAGAGCAGTGAAAGCACAACAAAAACCAGCTGCAGGAAAACAACCTGCAGAGCTGTTAGAGATTTAAGTGCCTTGTTCAGCACTTCAGTCCTGAATCAAGAAACGAGGAAAACACAGCCCACACTTTCTCCTGCTGGTCAGGAAAACTAACAGCATTTCAGCTCCAAGGTGTTTATTTAGCACACAAACCACAGCAGCCCAAAGAAATCTAATCAAATATCTCAGTCTTGAAATCTGAAATTGGTAGTCAGACTTAATCTGATGTCAGCAGGGAGACGAGAAAAAATCTGCACAATAAAAATGCATAATTGCTCTATTTATTATCACTGACTGCTCTACTTTGTTTCCCCAAGTGGAAGCAATGACACCTCTCAGGACAGATGATCCATCCACACTGGAAACAGAAAAGTAAGCTAACATTAACCATGCACCCCCAACATGCTGACAGTAATCCATAATTCACGAGTCCATTAATGGGGCTGCATCCTACCGAAGTCTCTCAGCCAGGTTCTGGGCCGCTGTGAGGCTCAGAACCTTCCTCTCACTAGCAGATGGAAAATTTTGTGACACCATTAAAAGTTAAATCTCTGGGTTTAACTTGGGCCTGTGATCATTTCCAATGGAAAGTCAAAAATGAAAGCAGCCTGGATACAAAGGAAGGCAGATATGTCAAATTAAAACTATGTGTGTACAGAGTATAAACCCAATGTGTGCCAAACAGCTGTTCTGACCCTTGACCTTTAATGCAAAGGTTGTTTATGTGTGAGAAAATAAAGCTAACAGTGGCAGACTGGTAATTAGGAGCACCGGGAGACTTCCCAGTGGCCTGCTCGCTAATCTGGCCCGCTCTGGCAGGACGTTCTAGATAAATAAACAAACAATCCACCATGCGGCTCATCAGGGCATCTGCCCTCCTGAAGCTCAACACAAACGCAGCAGAGCTGGGCCACAAAGACACCCCCCCCCTCTCTCTCTGTGTGTCAGCGTCTGTCAAAGCACTGAAGACCCCTCCCACCAACCGACCGACCGCCATGTGCCCACGTGACTCCGCACCTTTAGCCCTAAAACAAAATGCTTAGCAATGCATTAAAACATTCTCAATTACTAAATGTGAACAGCTGTAAGGAGGCTGCAACTTTAGCAAACATCTAGGAGTCAGATTAGTTTATTTTATTTAATTGAGGGGGCATGATGACCCAGGTACTGAAGGATCATTCTGCAGAGCATTAGGTTTTGCAAAATGACAATTAGTTTAGCAGAAAAGTCCAGCTTTAGCCATTTTGGGGTTAATTAGGGTGATTTAAAGGACCTAGTGCGATGTGATGAGTAGAACTAATTCTATAGGAGAGAAATAATTTGATAATGAGGCTGATTCAACCTTTCAGAGTCAGAATGGATGCTACATCTTATTTCTTGTATATCACGTTTTAGCAGAAGTAGTCCAGTTTGAGATATTTTGGGGTTAATTAAGATGCTGAAAGCCTGCAGCCTTCAATTTAAGACTCTTTCAGTCTTCACCGCGAGACTCAGGTTCTAAACTCAGAAGATCAATTTAGAACATCTACCATTTAGTGAATGCTAACCAACTTGCTACCTCGAATGCTAATCTGTTTACAAATGTTCGTCAGCTTTTATAATAAATATTGAATATATTTATTCCTGACTCAGCTTCCATTCGTCAAATAACAGGTACATAAATGCTCCCTGCAACTAAATAGAATCTAGATCATCCTGCTTTTATCACAAACAGTTGTTCAAATCCAGGTCTCCAGAGCACACAGACTCTCGTCTAAATCCTCGGTAGCTGTGATACATTAAAGCGAAAGGTGAGTAATAAAACATAGCTTTTATACACACTACAAGGTTTAAATACCGTAGCATATGTTTTAATGACTAGGGAAGTTAGTTAATTTAGTTAACCTAGTTGTGACTTTAAGAGTCAATTTAGGCTAATTTGAGTTGTTATGGAATTTGGTTTGGCTTAATTTAGTTTGGAAGAATTAAGCTTTATCAAAGCAAACCTCTCGATCAGAAAGTGGTGTTCGCTCACTGACAGGTGGACGCTCCTAGATCTGGCAGGCGTTGGTTTCTCCACGAGCTGAGGCTGGAGTCCCCAGACTCGGAGTGGTGGTCCTGGAAGGCGTGGCCGCCGAGGACCTCGCTGGACAGTCCGTGGATACGTCCCGGTCAGCAAGGGAGGCATTTCAGCAGGCATGCTGAACTCATTTCTGATCTTCCCGTGGTGAGGGAGAGACTGAGAGGCCTTGTTCAAAGCTGATAAGGGTTCAGCTAAGATAGCAGCATAGCAGCTCCAACTGCATTCAGGCTGTAGCTCAGACCAAGACTGAGACGGTATGAAGACTCGACAAGACTGTCAAGACAAGACTAACTTGTACCGGAACTGAGTATTAGTTTTGAGATGAGTTATCTTAAATTTAACCAATCAGAAGATGTTAAGTGTACTAATCAGAACTGAGTTAGTGGAGTTGTGAATCGTTCTGATTGGACAAGGGACTGGTGGGGAGTTACCAAGTCACATGACTTCCGCCCGTTAAGACTCACATTATAATGGTAGAAATGCATGAAAATAGCAGAGAAGCATTATAACACTTTGAGTGTGAGTGTGTAGGTGACCTTGAACAGGAACAACCAGAGAATGTTCTGTAAACAAGAGATTACAGTTGGAACACCAGTCATTTGGTGTTAAAGAAGAGACTCCTTTACAGAGAGTGTTTTATTAGACCAGTTAGTGTCCAGTTAAGGTCATCTGGGAGATGGACACTTGAAAGTGGACAGTTGGACACCTGTAGGGATCTTGATTCAGGTTAAAACATAATCCAAGAGTGATTGTATTCCAAGTTATTGGGAAAAAGATGGATTATTGTTGTGATGGTCAACAGAGGTCAAAGGTCAGAGGATGTAGCCTATTTGGGGAGGCTACATGTGATGTGTAGAATAAAACCTTCGAGGGAGAAATAGTCATTTAAAGAAAAGCTCAAATCCTTCAGACACGCTGGATTTAACAGTGTAGGAGATGAAATAAAATGTCTGTTTATGCGATTCAAGTACAGATTAGAGCAGCAGAACATAAATATTGTTTTTAGGGGAAAGAAACAGAAAAAAGCTGTGCGTGAGCGCGTGTGTAGCCTTTGATTCTTTTACACTCTCATATCAGTAGGCGACCAACCTAACCTAACTCGCTCGTGGCATTTTGTGTAAATTGGCTGGTGGTGTCCTGGGATGGTATCAAATTCCCAGCCTGAAATATAGTCCCAGTCCACCCCTGAAAGCTAGTCAAAGAGTTTCTGGTTTCTTCATTTAGGTGAATAGAGAGAAAACATTTAAAGCAGGCATGTCCAAAATGCAGCCCAGGGGCCTCTGACTTGTGGCCCTCGACTGCATTTCAGGAATGGTTGAATTCAGTCCTCCAGCAGGCTGTTGATGCAAACAGACAATAACTTTTTTAGGTTCGGATTTTTTACTAAAATAAGCCCAAACAACAAGAAATGAGGATAATATGAAATCCATCCAGGGAATTATATGCTCCTCTTTAAGGCAAACGTTTGAGACCATTTTAATCTATAAAAATTTACAGATCCTTTCCTACATGAAAACGAATACCGTAATTTCCGGACTATAAGCCGCTACTTTTTTCACTTGCCATGGACCCTGCGGCTTTTACAATGGTGCGGCTTATCTGTTGGTTTTTTAACGGCCAGCAGGGGCGCACTATCAAGGAAAAACCAGAGAAGAGGCGGGACAGTTCGTGCCAAATAAATAGAGCAACACAAAGCAACGAGAGCATAACAGAGTAGGAGAGCGAGACAGAGGAAGTATGGAAAACAAACGGAGAACTGCATATGATGCTGCTTTTAATTTAAAGGCAATTGATCTGGCTGTGAAAGACGGAAATAGAGCTGCTGCGCGTACCCTTGGCATCAATGAGTCAATGGTGAGACGTTGGAGACGACAGCGTGAAGAACTGGGTCAATGCAAAAAGACCAAAAAATCCTTTAGAGGTAAGAAAAGCAGATGGCCAGAGCTTGAAAACTTTCTTGAAGACTGGGTGAACACGCAGAGAGCAGACGGCCGGGGTGTTTCCACCGTGCAGATCCGACTGAAAGCCAAAACAACCGCCAATGAAATGAATATTGAAGATTTTATTGGTGGACCATCATGGTGTCTCAGATTTATGAGACGAAAAGGACTGTCCATCAGGGCACGGACGACTCTGTGTCAGCAACTCCCTCCAGACCACGAGGAGAAAATAGCGAACTTCCGCGAATTTACACAGAAAAAGATGAATGAACATTCCATCGGACCGGACGAGATCATCAACATGGATGAAGTGCCTCTGTCCTTTGACCTGCCTCTTACAAGGACTGTAAACAAGAAAGGTGAATCGTCCATCACACTGAGAACAACCGGCCACGAGAACAAATTTCACTTGTGTTCTGGGCTGCACCGCATCTGGAGTAAAGCTTCCACCGATGGTGATTTTTAAAAGGATCACTATGCCAAAAGAAAAATTCCCAAAAGACATCTTGGTAAAAGTCAACCAGAAAGGGTGGATGATGGAAAACATAATGAAGGAATGGCTAAATGAGTGCTACGTCAAGCGACCTGGCGGATTTTTTCACCAAAAAAAAGCGTTGCTCGTTCTGGACAGCATGAGGGCTCATATAACGGATTCGGTGAAAGCAGCCATCAAGAGCACAAACTCTATTCCAGCTGTGATTCCTGGGGGCACAACGAAGCATTTGCAGCCACTGGACATTAGTGTGAATCGTGCTTTTAAAGTGGCACTCCGAGTTCAGTGGGAGGCATGGATGACCAGCGGCGAGAAATCGTTCACCAAAACTGGTCGCATGCGAAGAGCAACCTTAGCTCAAGTCTGCCAGTGGATCCTGACAGCATGGAAAAGTGTGAAAACATCCACGATCACCAACGGGTTTCGGAAAGCTGGACTGTTGCGTGACGGTGATGAAGAGGATGGCGCGACAGCTGAAGCCGTTCTTCTGAGGCTGTTCGATTCAGACACCGAGGAAGAGGAGTTCGTTGGTTTTGAAGGAGAAAGGGTGGCTGACGAGTCCATTCTGGGTCTGTTTGTTTCAGACACTGACGACGAGGACTTTGGGGGTTTTAGTACAGACTAAAACGATGACACGGGACTGATCTTTCTGGTTATTTTGATAAAATAAACGGCAGCGTTACTGCACATTTAGAGCTGTGTTGGCAGTTTTCAGAAAAGATGCTGGTTATTTTGTTAAAAAGAAAACTAATTTAGCCCTTTAACGTTATTGCCTTTTCAAGCGTTGCTTTGTTTTGTTATATACTGCGCTACTACGGTAGGCCGACTGCAGGACCTGCGCTGGGAGCGCATTGTTTTATTTTTACACGCATAAATGTGTTTCATCAGGTCAAAGATGTGAAAGTTTGTTTGATTGATTGATTAAAAGATTTTTTGTTGTTTTTTAAATGTTAATAAACGGGACGCTTTGCGTTCCCAAACAGTCATCTCTGTCCCGAGTGGTTGACTTTTTTCCCTCCTGTCATTTTGACTGACAGGATTTTAAAAAATCCGGTCATAATCTATTTTTATCCATCACTTATTAATTAAAAAATTATAATAATTACATTTTCAGTAGCATTATTTCATTACTTTTGTATATTATTCTAATTGTTTCTAATCTTTTCATCCTCCACTGACTGTCGCGGTTTGGAGAACCTGTTTAGAAGCTGCAGATCGCTCTGTTCCAATTATTTGATTGATCTAACACTGGGCCCATGAGCACATAAATCCATAGGATTACGGTAGACACTAAATTAGTCGATCAGCCAGTCATCATATAGAAATTTCTAAAAACTTCGTTCGGAGTTGAGCGCAGCAGCAGGTGCAGCTCTGTGCGCTCCGCGGGACTCTGATTACAGAATATTAACGTTCCTTATGAGATCATGAGAGAGATGAGGGTTTCACATATTTTTCATTAAAATACTCAGGGGAAAACCTGGCGCTGCTGTTTAATGCGGACCTCCTCGCGGGTTAGTGTTTGGAGTCCAGTTCTATGTGCGCGCGGCTCGCGGAGCAGATTTTGCGTGTCAACAAGCCTCCACAGCCGCAGACCTGATCCGCTCAAATGCCCCTTTGCAATCCGGTGCTCAGCGTGCGATCAGATGCAGACTAACTACACTTTCTGTTGTAATGCGCTCTCGGACTAGCGTTCATAGGCTGTGGACGCTTGTTGACACGCAAAATCTGCTCTGCGAGCTGCGCGCACATA
Source organism: Callopanchax toddi (assembly GCA_006937965.1). Lineage (NCBI taxonomy): Eukaryota > Metazoa > Chordata > Actinopteri > Cyprinodontiformes > Nothobranchiidae > Callopanchax > Callopanchax toddi. The sequence goes on from SSNR01000114.1 coordinate 768,261, forward strand.
GAACTGGACTCCAAACGCCCACTAACCTACGAGGAGGTCCGCATTAAACATCAGCACCAGGTTTCCCCTGAGTATCTCAATGAAAATATGTGAACCCCTCATCTCTCTCATGATCTCATAATGAACGTTAATATTACACGGTAATCAGAGTCCCGCGGAGCGCACAGAGGATCACCTCACCTGCTGCTGCGCTGAGCTCGACTCCAAACGGAGTTTTTGGGAATTTCTATATGATGACTGGCTGATCGACTAATTTAGAGTCTAATTTTATGGATTTGTGTGCTAAATGGGCCCAGTGTTAGAGTAATAATGCTATTGAAAATGTAATAAGTGTAAAATTAATGTGACGGATAAAAATAGATTATGACTGGATTTTTTTTAACCCTGTGAGTCAAATAATAATAATAATAATAATAATAATAATAAATTTAACTTATATTGCACTTTATATTTTGCAATCTCAAAGTGCTACAGCGGAGAAGGTTAAAATAGCTGAGTCAACACTCATAAAACAAGTTTAAAAAAGTAAAAGGGGCGGCTACAGAATAAAACTAACAAAAAGCTTTTCTAAAAAGGTAGGTTTTCAGGTTCTGTTTAAAAGCATCCACAGTTTGTGGAGACCTTAAGTGGACAGGGAGGGAGTTCCACAACCTCGGAGCAGCAGAGGAAAAAGCCCGATCTCCCATGCTGCAGAGCTTGGTTCTGGGGGTTTGAAGCGTGTTCGCTTTTACGGAGCGAAGGATGCGTGTGGTCGGGGAAGTGAGGAGTTCCTTTAGGTAGTGGGGGGCTTGACCGTAAATGCACTGGTGGGAGAGGAGGCAGAGTTTGTATTCTATTCTAAGTGGGACAGGGAGCCAGTGAAGTGCTTTCAGAANCCCGTGAGAGAAAAATGTGTGTAACACAGGTTGAAAACTGGAAACCTGGCAGCGCAGCTGGTGAGATGGAAAAATTATGAATTTTAGCCACAATTTCAGACTTGTAGACCCTCGCACACACAAACATTTACACACACACCCAACAGTCACCCCCCACCTCATCTCTGAAAAGAATAAAAATGAGAATCTAAACAAAAATATGTTCCATTTGGGAGTTACTGTATATCACAATATGTTCATATACGTCTTTAAATTATGTAGCAGCTGCACTAATTGCACAGGTGCAATAATTGTGATCAGGTGTGTATCAGTTATTGCGACTGCTGAGACATATGAATACCACAGTGACATTTGTGCAAAATGGATGCGCTGCACTCCTTTAAGCTCAGACAATGTATGTCTGACTCTGAATGGGGAGAATTTTTAGGAATCACATAGATTTCCAGGTTCATGATGATGGCTGATCAGCTGATTTAGATTCTCTAGAGCAGTCCTATGGATCTGTGTGCTGAACTAGGCCCAGTATTAGATCAACCAAACTATCGGAACCGCGCAATCCCGATGTCACCGGAGCCCCTGCAGCGTCTGACCTCACTCAGGTTCCTTTCAACCTGCGCGTTTGTTTCGGTGAATTATCTGACAGGTTGGCTGCTATTTGTATAGGATGAACAATATAACATTTCCTGCATAATGCCTCTTTGAATTAAATTTAATATTTTCACTAAATGTTCCCCTTAGATCTGGACTATCTCAGTCACCACTATGCTCCATCTCTGTCACACTGACAGCGTTCAGCATTGACTCTCTGACACTCAGAGCACTTCAGTGTATTTGTGATGTGTCAACATGTGATCGCCTAATAAAACATTCTGTTCCTCCATCACAAGCACCCCGATTTCAGTCTCTGTGAAATTATGTTTTCTAAACCTCTCCCCTGTCATGATTTACTGTGAAATGCCTGGAATTTACTAACTTTTATAAATGCAAATTCTTCACGAGGTATTTTGCATTGACCATATCTGGGTGTGTAGGAGGTGGGATCTAAGCCACAAACAGCTGAGCACAATTCTACAGAAGGGAGCAATTTATAAAGCAGAATTGCGTGGATCTGTGTGTACGCAGTGTTTATAGGTCAGAAAATGACTTTGCCTATGTACAATGTTTTTGCTGAGCTTGAGTTGACTTTTAGCAAGGATTTTACGCAAAGTTTTATAAATGACGCTCCTGTTCTTTACTCCAATCTGTGTCAAGTACCAATTAAAACCTGCCATCTGATGTTTCTTTTGCACACTTTACCACAATAACGCACTTTCCTTTATCAGAAGATTTTACCATTTGTGTTGAGATGTGAGGAGGGTTAAGACCATGGGAAAAGAAGCTCTGTTAGGCCAGGAGAGAAACATGAAGTTATGTTCAACATGACAGCTGCTCAGATGCAAAACAGCCAAACAAAAAACTGCTTTTTGCTTTGGTCAGATCAGATGAAAATGTATCAATACTGATTGAAAAACTATCAAACTAAACAAATGAGAGCTTGCTTATAATTTAATAATATTTTTTCTTTAAATGTAATTTACTTTTTAAAGTTTTTTTCTTTAAAAAGTGCAATGTGAAAAATTGTATAATTGCATTAATTCAAAGCAAAATGCTTATAAAGTATAAATGACAAATGGCCATTTGAATACTATAAATTTGTTCTCTTTTATAGAGAAATGTTATAGAAGAATAAGAATCCCACAGCTACCGTAATTTCCGGACTATAAGCCGCTACTTTTTTCACTTGCCATGGACCCTGCGGCTTTTACAATGGTGCGGCTTATCTGTTGGTTTTTTAACGGCCAGCAGGGGCGCACTATCAAGGAAAAACCAGAGAAGAGGCGGGACAGTTCGTGCCAAATAAATAGAGCAACACAAAGCAACGAGAGCATAACAGAGTAGGAGAGCGAGACAGAGGAAGTATGGAAAACAAACGGAGAACTGCATATGATGCTGCTTTTAATTTAAAGGCAATTGATCTGGCTGTGAAAGACGGAAATAGAGCTGCTGCGCGTACCCTTGGCATCAATGAGTCAATGGTGAGACGTTGGAGACGACAGCGTGAAGAACTGGGTCAATGCAAAAAGACCAAAAAATCCTTTAGAGGTAAGAAAAGCAGATGGCCAGAGCTTGAAAACTTTCTTGAAGACTGGGTGAACACGCAGAGAGCAGACGGCCGGGGTGTTTCCACCGTGCAGATCCGACTGAAAGCCAAAACAACCGCCAATGAAATGAATATTGAAGATTTTATTGGTGGACCATCATGGTGTCTCAGATTTATGAGACGAAAAGGACTGTCCATCAGGGCACGGACGACTCTGTGTCAGCAACTCCCTCCAGACCACGAGGAGAAAATAGCGAACTTCCGCGAATTTACACAGAAAAAGATGAATGAACATTCCATCGGACCGGACGAGATCATCAACATGGATGAAGTGCCTCTGTCCTTTGACCTGCCTCTTACAAGGACTGTAAACAAGAAAGGTGAATCGTCCATCACACTGAGAACAACCGGCCACGAGAACAAATTTCACTTGTGTTCTGGGCTGCACCGCATCTGGAGTAAAGCTTCCACCGATGGTGATTTTTAAAAGGATCACTATGCCAAAAGAAAAATTCCCAAAAGACATCTTGGTAAAAGTCAACCAGAAAGGGTGGATGATGGAAAACATAATGAAGGAATGGCTAAATGAGTGCTACGTCAAGCGACCTGGCGGATTTTTTCACCAAAAAAAAGCGTTGCTCGTTCTGGACAGCATGAGGGCTCATATAACGGATTCGGTGAAAGCAGCCATCAAGAGCACAAACTCTATTCCAGCTGTGATTCCTGGGGGCACAACGAAGCATTTGCAGCCACTGGACATTAGTGTGAATCGTGCTTTTAAAGTGGCACTCCGAGTTCAGTGGGAGGCATGGATGACCAGCGGCGAGAAATCGTTCACCAAAACTGGTCGCATGCGAAGAGCAACCTTAGCTCAAGTCTGCCAGTGGATCCTGACAGCATGGAAAAGTGTGAAAACATCCACGATCACCAACGGGTTTCGGAAAGCTGGACTGTTGCGTGACGGTGATGAAGAGGATGGCGCGACAGCTGAAGCCGTTCTTCTGAGGCTGTTCGATTCAGACACCGAGGAAGAGGAGTTCGTTGGTTTTGAAGGAGAAAGAGTGGCTGACGAGTCCATTCTGGGTCTGTTTGTTTCAGACACTGACGACGAGGACTTTGGGGGTTTTAGTACAGACTAAAACGATGACACGGGACTGATCTTTCTGGTTATTTTGATAAAATAAACGGCAGCGTTACTGCACATTTAGAGCTGTGTTGGCAGTTTTCAGAAAAGATGCTGGTTATTTTGTTAAAAAGAAAACTAATTTAGCCCTTTAACGTTATTGCCTTTTCAAGCGTTGCTTTGTTTTGTTATATACTGCGCTACTACGGTAGGCCGACTGCAGGACCTGCGCTGGGAGCGCATTGTTTTATTTTTACACGCATAAATGTGTTTCATCAGGTCAAAGATGTGAAAGTTTGTTTGATTGATTGATTAAAAGATTTTTTGTTGTTTTTTAAATGTTAATAAACGGGACGCTTTGCGTTCCCAAACAGTCATCTCTGTCCCGAGTGGTTGACTTTTTTCCCTCCTGTCATTTTGACTGACAGGATTTTAAAAAATCCGGTCATAATCTATTTTTATCCATCACTTATTAATTAAAAAATTATAATAATTACATTTTCAGTAGCATTATTTCATTACTTTTGTATATTATTCTAATTGTTTCTAATCTTTTCATCCTCCACTGACTGTCGCGGTTTGGAGAACCTGTTTAGAAGCTGCAGATCGCTCTGTTCCAATTATTTGATTGATCTAACACTGGGCCCATGAGCACATAAATCCATAGGATTACGGTAGACACTAAATTAGTCGATCAGCCAGTCATCATATAGAAATTTCTAAAAACTTCGTTCGGAGTTGAGCGCAGCAGCAGGTGCAGCTCTGTGCGCTCCGCGGGACTCTGATTACAGAATATTAACGTTCCTTATGAGATCATGAGAGAGATGAGGGTTTCACATATTTTTCATTAAAATACTCAGGGGAAAACCTGGCGCTGCTGTTTAATGCGGACCTCCTCGCGGGTTAGTGTTTGGAGTCCAGTTCTATGTGCGCGCGGCTCGCGGAGCAGATTTTGCGTGTCAACAAGCCTCCACAGCCGCAGACCTGATCCGCTCAAATGCCCCTTTGCAATCCGGTGCTCAGCGTGCGATCAGATGCAGACTAACTACACTTTCTGTTGTAATGCGCTCTCGGACTAGCGTTCATAGGCTGTGGACGCTTGTTGACACGCAAAATCTGCTCTGCGAGCTGCGCGCACATAGAACTGGACTCCAAACGCCCACTAACCTACGAGGAGGTCCGCATTAAACATCAGCACCAGGTTTCCCCTGAGTATCTCAATGAAAATATGTGAACCCCTCATCTCTCTCATGATCTCATAATGAACGTTAATATTACACGGTAATCAGAGTCCCGCGGAGCGCACAGAGGATCACCTCACCTGCTGCTGCGCTGAGCTCGACTCCAAACGGAGTTTTTGGGAATTTCTATATGATGACTGGCTGATCGACTAATTTAGAGTCTAATTTTATGGATTTGTGTGCTAAATGGGCCCAGTGTTAGAGTAATAATGCTATTGAAAATGTAATAAGTGTAAAATTAATGTGACGGATAAAAATAGATTATGACTGGATTTTTTTTAACCCTGTGAGTCAAATAATAATAATAATAATAATAATAATAATAAATTTAACTTATATTGCACTTTATATTTTGCAATCTCAAAGTGCTACAGCGGAGAAGGTTAAAATAGCTGAGTCAACACTCATAAAACAAGTTTAAAAAAGTAAAAGGGGCGGCTACAGAATAAAACTAACAAAAAGCTTTTCTAAAAAGGTAGGTTTTCAGGTTCTGTTTAAAAGCATCCACAGTTTGTGGAGACCTTAAGTGGACAGGGAGGGAGTTCCACAACCTCGGAGCAGCAGAGGAAAAAGCCCGATCTCCCATGCTGCAGAGCTTGGTTCTGGGGGTTTGAAGCGTGTTCGCTTTTACGGAGCGAAGGATGCGTGTGGTCGGGGAAGTGAGGAGTTCCTTTAGGTAGTGGGGGGCTTGACCGTAAATGCACTGGTGGGAGAGGAGGCAGAGTTTGTATTCTATTCTAAGTGGGACAGGGAGCCAGTGAAGTGCTTTCAGAACGGGGGTGATGTGCTCATGCTTGCGCACCCTCATCAGGATCCTGGCAGCGCTGTTCTGGATGTACTGTAGTCTCTGGAGGTTCTTGCCAGAGATCCCGATGAGATGACTAAAAACTAAAAAGTCTAGCGCTACCTCTGGTTGCGCAATCATGTGCTTTTCACGAAAGATTACCCAATGGCGGTATAAGGGGGGTATGGGGGTGGTGGTCGCCCTGTTGACTACGTGCAGGATTACACAGACGTGAGTCGGGAGTAGTGATGGGACTAATGGTTCTTTGATGGGAGCCATTCATTGGTGAGCCGTTTTCCTACGTGTTTTCTTTGTTTTTGCAACATTCTGCAACTAATTAACACTGACAAGTGGTCTGTTCGAAACTGATGGCCCCGCCCTTTTGCACAGCTGCACCTTTGACAATGAAGGCAGTTTGACTTCTTTTGTTATCTTTAATGTTTCAACTCATCCTATTGAAAAACAGCCATTCACACCTCCAACGGATTCCTCACCCAAGTGGCAGCCAGACAACTGCTCTCCACACCTCTCCCTCCCCCCTCAGCCCCCCTGCTGCATTAGCATTAAAACACCCGCGGCTTATATTCCGGTGCGGCTTATGTGTGGACAAATCTGCAATTTCCCCCAAATTTAGCTGCTGCGGCTTATAATTAGGTGCGCTTTATAGTCCGGAAATTACGGTACTTTGTTCTCTTCATTAAAATGTTGCATTTATGTTTTCTAATAAAGCAAACAAAACAATTTACAAATACATTTTTGCATGTCTTCTAAAGAAAAACATACATTTTTGTGGCCAGTGGGAACTTTTGATTTGGCAATGTTGCCCCTTGTGTTGGAAAGTTTGGTAACTTTATTGTTGAGCAACTTGCTTCAGTTTGTGGCCTTTATCAGGGTCATCATAAAACTAACAGCTCAAGCACAGAAGGCCAAGATTTCCAAGCCATCTTTTTGTCGCAATTTAGTCACAAATGATCTTAATTAGGTCTCACTTTGTTTGCAGCTTAATCTCTTTTTATTCACAATGTGGTTGCCAACCTCCTCTCAAAGTCATCTAACTGTTCTTGCACTTTTTAACTCACAAAAACTAGATCAAGAAGGATTTCAGACACCTGTGGAAACTCTGACTATTCTAAAGAGAAAATGTATCTTGCCAATATTCTTAACAAGTTTAAAATCCCAGTGATCTGAGAGTGAGGTCCTGCAGTTCAAGAGGAAACTGAGAACCTTCAGTTCTAGACATTAAAAACTAGTGAATGTCGTCCGTCAGAAGTGAGATCCTGGCTTTAGGGTGAACGTTTGGGTGCAGCTTCAGTAAGTTTCTGGGGATTTAATGTAAAACTATCTGCATGAACCCATCAGTCTTTGTTGTTGTAGAGGGCTTCAGCTGTTTGACATAATAACGGTATGTTCCATTTAAACTCTGAAGTTTCCAGTTAGAAAAATCAACAGAAACTTTGGCAAAATATGAATTTATGACATGTGAGGAATAAAGCTGCCTCACTGGCTTCGACTTGAAATTCAAAATGGCTTCTTTGGACATTAAAAAATGTGAAAAGAAATAAAAAATTCTGACAGTTTGCATCTTGCAAACTAATCCATCATGATCAACTTGAGTTGCTAATGATAGCCTTCCCACTGTGCACAATGTTTTCCTCCATCTGAAGCTGGAACACGGTTTAGTTGGATGTGATGTCATTCCCAGACCCAAATTCCAAACTGTGAGGCAAAAGGAACGAAGCTTTTCCTTACAAATGTTTTTACGATGAGCCGAGAGGAAGAGCTGGTACGAGGTGATAGACCGTGGTCGGAGGGAAGCCAACGCCGCAGCTGGTTTGTTAATCAGATTAGCTTCATTAGGACTAAACCCACTTTGTTTTCACCAGCAGACGATCATGTCAGAGCGTAAAACACATCTATGGCAAAGATCTAGCTTGAGAGTGGGTTCGTTTTTATTACTCCTCTCCTCTTTTACCCTAAAACACCCTGTTCTCACCGGCTGCCTCCTTCACCAGTCCTCCAGTCAAAGTGATGGACAACCTTAGTGAAGGAAAGAACAGAATAAAACCCTCAAAGTGAAACAGCATTTCAATTTAATAGCAAACACTGACATTTATATGCATCAGCATTTAAGCCAACTGGAAAAGGAGAAGCAAGCAATGCTAGTTTAAATGACACTTTCCATTCCTTCATTACTTAATACCCATAGGCGAGGACATTTACTCCAAACTCAGTACGCTGGACGGCAGCAGAGGCCTGTGAGGCTGCCCAGGATTTAAATGAACGGTGAGGATTATCCACTCTTAATGCTAAACGGTTACATAATAAAACGCATATTTAAGGAGACATACTAGGCCCCCTTTTTAACAAGCTGACTTGAATTACTGAGGTTTTAATAAAATGTCAGTGATATGCTTTGGTCGAAATACAACAGGGTTAGAGAACCAAAAGATCTTTTTTTAGCCATTTTCTCTGCAGCTGATTTCAGGAAGTAGTGAGACTCGGTTCTGCCCCACGCCTCTTTTTCCGGGGATGTGGGTCTTTTAGGATGGTTGTTTACATGCAAACTGTCATAAATATTTAGACCCTTCAGTTTTAGCATAATAGTTCATAACAGAACAAACCATGCTCAGAATACTACTTGGTAAACTGATAGTTATAGTTTGGTCTGCAGTTCAACCGTGCATATTTGGCAGTGATTAACGTTTTTAGGCACAATCTTTTCACAATAGTGATTTTACCTGTTGATCTATGTTCCAACTCTCACCTTTGGGTATATCTGCATGGTGGCAGAGCTCCGCCTTAGCGATAGGGAGAGGGAGAGGTCAGGATGAGCCTCTAGATATTTCCATACCTACAGTAAATACTTCATGTCCTTCCAGCACAAGGTCCAACCCAGGACTTTCAGGAGGGATTCTATCTCTAGGTTACTCTGGGAACATCATGGGATCTCAACAGCCTTTCCATCTGAGTCCTCCCACCAGAGGACAGGAAGTTGCAGTCAAGAGGACAGTCTGAGCTTCCTTTAGGGCGGCTGCCTCATGACTCAGACAAAGAAACTCAACTTTTCACAAGACAAGTGTCAAGAACAAAAAAAAACTGTAGCCAGCCAAAACAGTTGCATTTTATTATTTCCATCGTATAACGGCTCCATAAAACCCAGACATTTTAGGAACTTTTGATTATTTTTGGATTATTTCAAACAATAACTGTTTGCTTTCATTGCATCAGCTTCTATAAATAAGTAGAAAATCTGAACTTTAACCCTACTCGCTGCTATAAAACCCAAACACCATCAAAGCACTATTAGCTCATTTCTTTTTAAAGGTAAGGTGTCTAAACACATGATAATTTGGAGATCAAAAAGTAAAAACATAATAGTTCAAATTTCCTGTCTTCAGACACGATGGATGCAGTATAGCTTGAAGTAAATAAAAGAAAAGTCAAAGAGGATGTGGGATTTCTTTACTCTGAGCTGGGAGTGACAAACTTTCCCCTGCAAATCTGAACCATTCACTAAATCAAAGACTTCCAAACTAGGAGACCAAATTGATGGCAGATTCTTTTTTTTTTCTTCTTTTTTTTTGCGTTAGTGATTTGAAACACCCAAACATGTGTAACCAAGCACAGAAAATGTTATAATTTTCACAACATCTCCCTTTAAATGTCCTCTTTCCTCTGTGCTGCTTTCCTTTCTTTCCATTAGCCCAGCTCTGCTTTATGTAAAAAAGTTAATCTGGCATGAATATACTCCAAATATTTGCTTCAATGAAGTCGATCGTTATTCCAAATTCTGACAGATGACAAACCTGCTGCACTCACTCACCCACTCAACCTAAGCATTAAGGCATGAACACTTTCGCCCTGGCAGATATTGATCCCTTGAGGCTACCTCTATGTTTACGTAACGTGCTGCCGTGTATTTGCAGTGGAATGAACTGATTTTCATCCAGTTGCAGAATGTCTTTAATGACAGTTATTTATGTCATTCTTCTAGATACCAATAGAATAATCAGATCTAGAGACAAAAACCCGACACCAAATTCCTTCTGCAGGAAGAGAGAGACTGTCACCAGTTCCCTGTGTTCACTTTGTCCATTTCCCCTGCACTCCCCCCTCCTTTCACTTTTTCTCTCAAATAACATCAACTCCAAGCAGTATAACACACCCTGGTCAAGGTCAACCAACACCCAGCATTTACTGGTGACCTTCACAGCAGCTGCAAATGAGAGCACTCAGGGTGAGAGATGAGCTCAGGGTTTAAACTCTGCTATCAAAGAGAATAAATACACAAGCTGATGTATGTAAAGGGATGAGATCTGAGTCGATCCAGCAAACAGACACAGCAGATTGCCCTGGATACATAAGCGCAGCACGGCTTTAACCCCTGAAGATAAATAAGCTACGCCTCCTCATTATTGACAGGTAATAAAAGGTCCACGTGCACATATATAAACACAAAGAAGACTGTTTTTATACCGAACTGAGATCAGGTTAAAAAAGCAGCTTATATTAGGGACAAGCTGAGTGAATGAAGGATGGCATCCGTCCAGGAAGATCTGAAGTGCAAACTTAGTGAAGCTTGCATCTGTAAAAGTAGTTCAGCGAGTTCAAACACAAATGAAGACGGATTAGGCCGACAGTGATCATGCAAACCCGGGCAAGTATAAAACACTGCTATCTGTCTTTCATCAACTCCAGTTCCTTCATGGATATGAAATCACCAAATGGTGACCTGGTAGCAGAAATTCCACAGTCTGTTTTTAAAATGAGCAAATGCCTCGAGTGGTTCGAATAAAGCCTGATGACATTCTGTCAGGAGTGAAAGTTCAAAGCAGGTCCCCTCCTCAGGGTGACACTGGAGGGTAGAGAAATAACCGATACAGAACCTAATTCAATAAAATATAACTGAGAGCGGCTGTCTGTTACTTCAGCCGCTCTTCTTACGAGATAAAACAGAGCATCTTAAAACACAGAGTCCTTAGTTTGAACTCAGAGTCCAGTTTACTGCCAGCACAGCCCCGCCAAAGCAAGCTAGAATCCAGCCAGTAAGAGCCAGCAAATTTCCCTTGAGAGTCAAAAATTGGAAAGAGTGACAATAGACTGAAAGCAGGGGGACAATAGAAGGACTGTGGTTCAAGAAACAATGAGACAAAAATGTTTTGGGGATCATTCAGTGCAGTAATGGAACTGGAGCGATGCGGTGGGATAGCTTCAGGGAGGACAAAGGGACCAGGAGTAGTTCAGTGGATCTGATGGAGGAGGGGGAACAAAAGACCTCATCAAACTATAAGACATAAAGAAAACACAGGTAGACCCGGGCATCCATCAAAACACTGATCCGACCAACACGAAGCTGTGAAACATTTTATATAAAAACAGCGATGAATCACAGGTTTGGTAGTTTCATGTAATCAGTGTGAAATCATGAGATAATGTGGAAAAAGTAATTATGGGTTGTTTATATGTCTGGGGTCTGCTCCATCATACAGGGGGGGGGGGGGAGTTTGAAGAAAAGCCTCTTTGCATTAAAGTGATTCAGCTGAAAATAGTCAGGCATCTGATCAGGATGCTTCCTGGAGGTCACCTCCCTTTAGACACATCCTTCTAGGAGAAGATCCTGGAGTAAACGGTGCTGGGTGGATTATCTGATCTCCCAGGAGGAGAGTCTCACTGGTCCATGATTTACCCGCTACCTCTGATAAGAGGATGACAAAAGAATGGATAGTCCGTTTGGAGGGACATTAAACATGAACTGCAAAGGGCCGCCAAAGCTCTTTTTGACCCAAATAGTTTAATTTTGATCCTTTTTTCGTTTCTGATCTAAGAAGAGAAATAATGCTAACATTTTTTTTTTACAGCTCCTGCAATAACAGTGATAATGCTCTGAACAAAACCGGTGACGACTAGGAATAAAAACGGGATGTGAAACTCCTCTTTGGTCTTCTCAGTGTGGGCAACACAGCAGAAACTCATTTCCTTTCTGCTTTCATGCAGTGTGAATACATGAGGGGGAGCATCAAGCTTCTACTAATTGATCTCCTTTCCACACCGATTTATTTTCCAATCTATCTTCAGACGTTACTCACTCTCATCTTTTTTTCATGAATACTTAATCACCTGCAGAGTCAGTTACTTAATGAATTAAAGCTGAAACTACTGATGGGGAAATAACAAGGTTCTTACAGGTAATGGATGATCCTCTTCCTGTCACTGTGTTTTGAGCTGAATTACCGTTTGGGGTAATGAGTCTAATGTAATGACTGCACATCTGTGTTTTAGGTAATAAATGCCACTTTTCACATCGAGGCCAAATCAACGTCAGCTAACAGACAGTGGTGTGTCCCCATTCACCTCCTGAGACGGATCCAAAAGCTGTGACGGGGAAGACAACATCATACATGCCGAATGTCTACCCCCTTGTGGACAAAAGACACATTACTGAGTCAGGAAAATTAGTTTTCTGCAGCACAAAAAGAAAAAAGAACAAAAAAGCTGCCTTAAATGCTACAAACTTTTTATCCGATATGAATTGGTAAAGATCAGAGAAGCAGGTCTGCAAATATGTGAATCAACCAAACCTTGTATGCCCTCAATCTTTCTCTGAATACAGCTGTCAAGTGAATTTCCATTAACATAAGACAAACATGTGGTTTGGGTATTTATGCCAAGCAGCAGTGAAAGGCTGTAGAGGATCCAAACCCTGCAGGCACTGTGGGCAGAGAAGAAATGTGCAATTAACCTGCCACACCTCAGATAAATAATAAAAAAAACACACTTATATCTTTATCACCTTAATGTGCTAAATATACCCACTCAGACATCATTCTATGATATAAGAATTGAGTCAGGATGAAGGTTTTTATGAAATATTTGTAAATGCAAAACAGAAACCATTTGAGAAGTAGACCCATCAGCTGGAAATAACTGATCATTTGTTTGTATATCAGGTATTAAAGACTCGAGGTACGGCTCACGCTGGTCTAAGGCTCTGAAGGGAGACGCGCTCATGCTGCATCCATTTTGACTTGAGGTAAACTGTAGCAGAAGAGCCTCTTTCTGCTTTGTGTTTACCGTTTTCTCATTCGACCCTCACTTCCTCCCCTCATCAGTCAGACAGAGTGAGCTTGGCACACAAAGCTTCTGGGGAAACGATGCAGGAAGGGAGATTTTTCTGAAAATGATCCTGGACGATGTTGTCTTTCCACGCAGACTAAAAAAGATTTGGTTTCATAAATGTCTGACTGTAGAGAGTAGCCGGCTTACGTCCTGAGGCTGTATGCAATATTTGATAGGCTGGCAACCTGATTTATATCCGACACTGATCTGAGGGCATTTTCATTCAACACAGCCTAAAACATCATTAGATTTTTCACACAGGACTTCAAAGTGCACAACTCAACCAAAGATATCTCTATGTGAGAGTTGTGAACTGTGATTTTTAGTGTTTTGTGTGAGCTGTTTGTGCATTAATAACCAGAAATCTATGATCAGATGAGCTTGAAGGCTTTGTTTCCTTTTATAGAGCAGCTTCAGATCAAAGATGTTGATGCTTCATCACAAAAGCTACCCCCCCCCCCCCCCCCCCCCCCCCCCTCTTTCCACTTTTGGGTCTTTCCAGGACTTTGAAATTATTTCTCCAACTTGCATGTTTAGGGTCGCTGATTCGCTGCATGAGTCACACACTGTTGGGAATGAGTTCTCAGACATGTGCCCTAACATTTTCCCCTTTGTGTTCACCAGTGTAATTAAGAATTCATTGTTGTGTCACTAATGAAAGCCATCCTAGCTCAGATGCAGCAAACTAGTTAAAAATGGGATGTTTTTATTGTTGGAATGCAGGATTTTCCTTTCTGCAAAAATAAAGTTTCTTATCTCAACTTAATGCTGAGTACTGAAAAGCTTTCGGGCTTGTAAACAGACAGCTATTTGTTCTTCTTGCAGCGCTGCCATGCACACCATTACTGGTCCTCATGGTGGACTGGAGAAACCCTCAGTAGCTCTAATCATCCTGAGATTTGGTGTGATTTTGTAGAATTTATCTCTTGGAGGCCTCCTGAAGAGATTTACAATGGTTTTGATTGTAATTTGGATAAATCCCCTGCTCCGGACACCCACTCACTTCCTCATTATCCAACCTGATTGAAAACAGCTGACTTTAATCTCAGTTTTACTTTAAATGCTAAAACTCCTCATTCCCTCCCAGATCATTGACTTTTTTTTTGTACCTTGATGTTTTATTTATAAAGGTTTGGAGGTTGAGGATTCACTCACTGAATGCAGTTTTGGGTCACATTTAGAGAGAATTCGTAAAAAAACAAAAAGGGTGAACAAACTGTAAAGCACCCCTACTAGTTGTTGTGAACTCAAGCTGTTTACATTTTGTTTTGACTGTGAATCCGGGGGTTGGTGATACAAAATAGACACCATGAGCCATCTTGATTTAATCAGACAAAGACAGATTCCATTCAGTGGCAATTAAAACCTTCTCTCTTAGAAAGGAAATGCAGCGGTGCCATCCATCAAACAGGCAGCAGCTTTTCTTTCTGTATAAAATTACTTTGGTGACTCATGCTGGAGTCCAAACATCTCATGTGAAAGAGCATGCAAACAAATAATTGACAATTGATCATTAATACGAACCTGAGCCAAATAAAAGCGTTTTGTCTCCCTGCACGAATACCTGTTAACCAGTGATGCAAACTGGTTTCCATGGCACCCCAAGGGAGGGGACCAACCTCCTGCCAAAATTCACAGCAACTTTGACAGCAAAACACATAAATAACAACTAGAATGATTGCAATCACCATCCCCACTTTGCAGCAGATTTAAAAAGCAACCACACCAAACACAGAGAGACATGGGAAATCTGGCAATCTGGGAGCAAATCAAAACCAGCACCCCCGTTCCTGGGAAGGTCCCAGGGTCTTTGTTATCTGCTCTGAAGTCAGCAGAATTCATTAGCTGAATTATGGGTGTCATTGTTGATTGTGGGAAAAGCACTTCTCATAACCCTGAAGTTGAGCAAAGATGAATGCTTTTCACATGAATCCATCACCACCCCGCTGACATTTAGGAGCACTATTTGTGTTGATCATCTCATAACGGATTATGTACGTGAAGTCCTCTCATTCACCTCGCTAAACGTGCTTTATGTAAGCTGTAAAATCAGGATTTATTCTCCCAACAAAACACCACTGGCTTTCAATCACTTTAACTGACCTGGTCTGACACGTCCCACAAACCCAATTTTCTCTGATTGCCAGTCGACTCTGCAGGTCTGTACAGTCTGGTGTTTATGCTGTCTAGACAGACCAGTGACTGCCAACCATGGGTATCTAGTAGCGTACTGCACAGTGTTTAACCACAGATGAGTTCTCCACTGTCATTTAACAACACAAATCACCCCCCACAGATAAACAGCCCATACGTCTCACAGTGGAAGGACCCACTTTAGGGAGTAATCCGAAAACAGTGTTTTAAACCTGAAGAAAAGCTCTTTTAAATTATGCAATAAAGCAATTATCTCCCTGACGTTTCTTTGCATCAATACCAAGATGAAATAAAACGACCTAATTGAACAGAAGTGCAGTTTTTAACCTCCAAACTAAAAGGTGAAGGAATCTAAATGTTCACGCAGCTATCTGGGCAAATCAGATTAGCTGTGGCTGTGGGCGAAGGCGTCCTCTTTCCAAAAACACAAATATTATTTCCCCTCTGTAACTGGCCGGGGACCGACAGAGACATGGTGTGCTCGACCTCTCCTCAGTGTTTCCAGATGAAACCTCACTCAGACCTCAATTTAAAACAGCTTTCAGTGATGCCTGGAAAAAATATTATACCCCCACACATATTACCATATTAATTACCGCAGCGTGTTTTTGCTCACCGGGAAGTAGAAGAAAAAAAAATCACAAAGGGCGAATAAAAAAAAATAAATAAAAATCACAAAAATACTTCTTAACCAAAAGGAATTTGTTTATGCAAAAGTCAAGAGGCCAAAATGAGAGAGAAAAGGAAAGATTCTTGCAAAACAACATATTTTGCAGAAAAGGCTTGTAAAAAAAAAAAACGTTAATTATAGCAATAAACTTGCACATCTGTTGGATTAGCAGAAGGACATGCGCTTCGTTTGTGCTTTTCAAGAACATTGAACTCTTGTGCTAAATACAGGGCTGTGACTGCATGTGGGACTCTGCAGATAGAAGCACCATACAGCTGTGACATGTCGGGTAAACAGTGGGGCTGTGTTGCTGTGATGGGGACTGATAATGTGCTGCATATCACTGGGAGGAAGTGGACTAGTTATTGCTATGACCTCAAAGGTTTGGGTGGTCCCTGTTTGGATGAACGCACACACAAACACACGCAGCATTACAGAGATGACAGGTGCACATAAATATACAGCAACTATGGAAGAAAAATCTTTGAACACCTTCCATTTTCATACTTGTTAGACGTGCGCTGACCTAGAAGGGCATGCGGTGCATTCACCCTGACTTTCATATACAAAAGTAATCTGTGGAATGCATTTCCCCTTGTAACCAATGCAAACTGTTTACAGTAACAGGCTCGTTTATCCAGCAGTGACTCAGATTGCAGGAGAGACAACATATTCTCCCAACAATAGATCTATAAACACATGCAAGCACATGCACATGGAGGGGAGATGTGCAGCAGGCAACTATAGAGTTCACAGTAGTCTGTCAGTGACTGAGAGCTGATGCTGGCAGGGATTCATCGCGGCGAGAATACAGCAGCGACCTGTCCAAACAACGTGTTGAGCCTCGCCCTGGAGAACAGGACAGAGCTAATCCCCTCACAGAAAGACACGACGCTGGACGAGTTACAACAACAAATCCAAGAAAACACTGCTCTGATGCCGCTTTTTGTCAGGCATCACTCAGGCTGATTACGTTCACGACTTTTGATCTGAAATCAGCTTTATGGCCTGAAGCAAAACAGTGTAATATAAAGGAACTTTAACCAAGCATCTCATTTTACTGTATTTAAAATCTGATCCTTCAGCACAAAGCAGTGAGAATTAATATATCCTGTTACCAGGAGCGAAACTCTAAACTCCGAACAGGTCTCAGACATACAGACAGAAAAAATAATCAGCCATCGTTGGGAAGAGACGAAGAGACGAGCAGTGCTGCTTTCACACACACACACACACACACACACACACACACACACACACACACACACACACGTTACACAAGTACACAACACAGGCAAATAGAGGCAATCAGAGAGAGGATGACAGCCTCCAGACAGGAACTGCTCCCGGCATTTGTAACGCTGCTCATAAATCACTTCACACAGCGGGGTAATGATCCATCCAGAGCGAGAGGGGTGAACCTCACCTCAGAAACGGAGCCCTGTTATAGACCTGTCCCATCGAAAGGTGCTGAGAGGAACATGATTATCGCTCAATGTACAGCTCTGGAAAAAAACACTGCTAAAGAGGCGATACAGCAGCAGCCTGGATCATATGGTCACATTTATGCTGCTTCCAGACAGGCTCTCTGTTCTGCATTAATATCTAAAGAAAACAATACTTCAAATTTAAAAATCTGTTCAAATAAATCTAATCCTCAATGTTTGTTTTCTGGTTAGAGATCCAGGTTAGAGTGCGGTTAGGCCTCACGTTTCTCTTAACTGGAAATTTATGTTGCAGCCTTAAATATCTTTACACAAACAAATTCAGCACCTCATAACAAATACTCCTAATTTAAATTATGTTCAGGAGAAGCCACTGTTGTGTACATTTTGCAAAAGCCTTTAGTGGTTCTGATTTTTACAAGCTCCTACAGTAAATAGCACTCAGGAGAGCCGAGCTGACAGGGAGTGAGGCTGCCTGTCCACGAAATCTGGCAGAAGCTTCACAAAAATACTTGAAGCTCTTTTTAAACAACATAAACTGCTGCTGCTCAGTTTTGGTTCAGGAATGCAAAGTTTAGCTCACATTCCTGAACCGAAATCAGAAGCATTCAACAGTCAGCAGACGAAAGACAGAATCCCGTTTCTCCCTTTTTTATGTAAATACATGAAATAATATCTCCTTGTTTAACAAAGATGAAGATGCAACTGCAGATTTACAAATGTAGCATATTTACATTTAGTCATAACTTCATAAACATCTGACCTAAAGGTCGGAAATCAGAAAGCAGTCATTTTACGATGCTCTAAAAGTTTATCATCCAGATTATTATTTATATTCTCTTCCAGCACATCCATCCATTACAGCCAGTGGTCCTGCAGCCCCAGACCATCACACTACCACCACCATGTCTGGCTGTTGGGATGAGGACGTTTTTCTGAAACAGATTTACTCCAGAAGGAACGGGGACACACGCCTTCCAGACAGTTACACTTTTATCTTGTGTAAAGAGGCTTTGACGGTCTCACGGAGGACGTTTTTGTCCCGTCTCTTTCTTACCGCTGAATCATGACCTCTG
Organism: Callopanchax toddi; assembly: GCA_006937965.1. NCBI lineage: Eukaryota > Metazoa > Chordata > Actinopteri > Cyprinodontiformes > Nothobranchiidae > Callopanchax > Callopanchax toddi. The sequence continues at coordinate 786,885 of SSNR01000114.1, forward strand.
ACCTTAACCAAATGAGGCTGTTCTGGGGTTTTTTGTTTAGTCCGAATAGATTATTCCTTTTAATAAATAAAATAATCATTTGAAAACTGCATTTTATAATTACTCAATATTGAACTTTGTTTGCTGATGTGAAACATTTAAAAGTGACAAAAACAGAACAGGTGCAAATACACTTTCACAGAACTGTACCCGTTTATAGAGGAATTAAGAATACCACTCTGTAAAACAACAAACTTTCCACATCAAGTCAAACTTTTAATGATAAAAACTGGCAACAAAACTCTGGAGCTTGAAGTTAATGACCCTGTTTGTTCGTAGAGTTTTCTTGTCATTGTTATTTAAGATTGATGCTGTTCATTTCAGTTCAATTTAAATTAAACTAAACATTGATTAGATTTAAAATTTATTATCAGAAGAAATTAGAACAACAGTAAAGAATTAAATTCAGTTTTAAACTGGTATCATTAAGAACCTTCATGGACCAGTGATCCTAATCATAAAAGTTAATAATATTTTTGGGCCGTCAGTGATGTCTCTAGATTTAGTGTTGTGTTTAATAATATGTTGGTTTTTGTCAATTCTCTGAATTCTCAAAGAAAAACAATCCTTTAGAATGAGTGGATTTTGCACTTTTATTCCTAAACCAGTCCCTTGAACAGATTAAACTTTAAAGAAATGTTATCATTTACACCCCTTCAGTACTGGAACCATTTAAAATTAAAATACTGTAAACTATAAGCCAGTTAAATAAGAATTGTTGTATTATTCTTCAGATTTTGGATGATTTTAATGCATTTTTAATGTATGATCAAATTCCCTCCATGCCACTGTGATATACAGAAACTAAAGTCCAAGCATTCTTTGAAGGAAGCTATATCACCAGCATTAGTTCATGTCAGTTTTAAACTATGATCATCTTATATTGAAAAGTTGGAGTTTTATCTGTTTTGGTCAAATCTTGCACGCACATCTCACACGATCTTATAGGAGGTGACTCTCAGCTACCAAATTTGAACTCTTCTCTCGTCTCGTCTTCTTCCGCTTATCTGGGTCCGGGTCGCGGGGGCAGCATCCCAATTAGGGAGTCCCAGACGGTCCCCTCCCCAGTCACTTATACCAGCTCCTCCGGCAGGATCCCAAGGATCCTAATTTTATCTCAAAATCTATAAATTTGCCTGCTTTTTTAAAAACTTTCTAAGTTCAGTTGGCAGCCATCTTGAGTTGGATTGCCTCCAAATGTGAATCAGCTGTAGATGTCTGCGTAACGATTCCTGCCTGGAAGTTTCATTAAAATCCATCCAGTGGTTTATGAGATATTTTGCGAACAAACACATAAACACAGTCACATAGAAAACACATCATCACCAGGAATAAACACGCAGCGTTAACTGTGCATATGCTTGACACACGTGCTGCGTTGAATAACGCACATAATGCATTCTTTAAAAATGTTGCACTTACTGTTTGAGTTGCTGCTTCGTCACACCCTCCTATCAGAGACAAGAATGAAAAGAAAAAAAACATCTTATGACCTCAGAAATATCAGTCACATAAACACAAAAGCTGTTTGATAGAAGAACAAAGCTACAAACATGCACCCTAATGACAGACAACTGGAGAGGATCCTGTGAATCATGATTAAATGAAATAACTGCAGAGAAGAGCCAAATAAAAGCAGGACTAAAAGATCCCAAACACCCCTCCTGCTCAAAGAAAAGGCAGAAAGTAGGACTGCATTAATGAATGCTGGACAAACTTCAATAGTTTAATGCTAAAAGTCTCTGGCAATAAATATCGATACTAATTAATCAAGAAAATGACAATAGAGCAGCCGCACCCAACCGTGACCCGACGCCAAACACTGGGAACTCATCGTTCCTGATAAAACGCACAAAAGGTCGGTTTCTGTGAGCTTCATGCTCAGCAACAGTTAATGAAATAAATATGACTTCTATGTTTAACTTCATAATAAAAGCCAAAGCTAGGAATGTTTTGGAAGTGCATAAACTTTAAGAGCTCCACAAAATGTGAGGGAGTCAGTAATAGCACTGATTTGAGATAATGATTTGCACTGTTGGCTCCGAATCGGCGCCAACTCTCTAAATTAGAGGAGCGACATCGATCCCTAAAAGAGCTCAAATCACTGTTTTCATTTATTAACAGATTTACTTGAAGATAAAAACATTTTCAGTGGAACTACAGAAGCCAGTGGAGTGATGAAAGCCAACTTTTCACTCTTTGCTAAAAACAGATCGATATTTAGAAAAAAAACAGAACCCTCTCGACTACATAAGAAACAGCAGAATTTTTTAATTTACAGACTTGAAGGAAAGCACAAACACACGGGTTTGTGTGAGAATGTTAAGTCCTTTGAATCAGCTTTAAGGCTGAGGAATCTCTCCTCCTAGCCTCCAGCATTAAGTGATTTATTAGTGGAAATGCTGACAATGACTCATTTTTTTAGAACTAAGCATCCAGTCTTGATTCCAGCTGAACTCAGTCAGTGATTGATATCTGAATAAGTTTAACCAAAAAAATAAAACCTATGAAAGAAGAAAATTAAATCCTACAAACTAAGAAAATGTGTTTTTTTTTTTTTTTTAATTGATTTTCAGGGAGAGATTTGAATCCATGGTCAACCCATAACTGATGGTTTATCTCATGAGTCAACAGGTAAGAGGCGGGTTAAACACTGATATAAAACATACAACTTTTATTATTGGTCATGTAGAACTCAGCCACACTGGTATGTCAAACACTGGACCCAATAAGAATGAATTAAACTTTATTTTGACCAGTAAACATACATAGTGCTCATAAAGCTGGGCTCACAAATGTCTCAAAACTTTTATGAAGGTTCTTCATTTTTCTTCCAGAGTTGCAGGGCCTGTCTCTACAGTTGTAGGATTTGCATTCAAAAGGCATCAACTTAACATCTAATAACACCAGTAACTGAGCTGGAGAGGCTAATAACTAATGCTAAATTTAAATAATGCATCCTCCATCTCCTGTTCGTTGGCTTTAATAGGCTGCTATTAGCATTGGAGGCTAGTAGTCGTTAGCGGACTAGCTGCACCATACAATCTACCGTTTACAGTGGTTACAGTGAAAGATGGAGCAACAACAAACCCTTTTCACCATCCCAGACTAACCACTGACTCTAGGATGAGGAACAGCTTCAGAGTTCTGGCAAACCCACGGTAACAATAAAGATAAGTAATATTTGTATTCAGCAATAGGAAATATCATATTATAAAATGAACAGGTAGAACATAAGACTGTTTTTTTAGATAATAAATGTATTGCCATTATTATTATCTGGAAAATGACAAAAAATATTACAATATCCAGTTTTGTAGAAAAGAAAAGAAAATGAGGGTTAACTGCAAACAAAGATATTTAGGAAATGTGACTAAACTGACAAGAAAAATTGTATGAAAGTTGCAATATGTTTGCAATTTTGTTATCTACCCCACATGACGCGGGCTCATGTAAAACGTATTATGTTGCAACTGAAAATGTGCATATTTTCTCACAACTGTGTGTCTCCAATTAAGCACCAACAACCCAGTGAGACGCTGTTAAACTCTAGGCCTTTTTTTTTTAGAGATTTGATCAAAAATGACATGCCCAAAATGAATTGAATATATCTCAAGAACTACAAGGTTTATTTGAATGGTTTTGGTACCAGAATAAAGGTAAGACTCCAGAGAATACTCCAAATGTCTAAAAATCAACACTTGTCTTTCTGACTGAAATTAAATAATATTGGCACACACCAGAAAATTTTTAAAAATTATTTTCCGCCTTAAAAAAAAAATCATATTGCAATGTTATTATTCCCTTGAAAGTATTCAGTTGCAATCCAAAACATCTAGCAATCCAAAGAACAACATTTTACCTTTTGCTGAGCCAAAATTAATGCCAAAAGAGTAAAAAACAGATGATTTAGAGAGGTATTAGTTGATAAAAATCCAGGCGAACCTTGTAATTTTGGCACATTTAGGCACCTGTGGGCCATTACAAATTTCTCTGGGGTTTTTTTTTTCTTATTTTTCCCCACTTATATTTCACCATAGATAGTTCCATCTAAAAAAAAAATTGTTTTTGAGGATTTTTTGGAAAAATCAACAAAATGGCTATTTACCCATTCAAGAAAAAAAGGTAGGACCGCGTTTATATTTGTGACTTGAGGAAATCTGCCTCAATTTCCATATTCTTTGCCAGCTATCTCAGTGAATTTTGCATCTAGGGTGATGATACACATATTGTTGGAAAGAGCAGAGTTTGGGCTTTAATTTAAACAGTGGTTTCTGTGGATAGGATTATGTTGAATTGTTGCTTTTGTGTGTTTTTCTTGGTGTGTTACTTTAGCGTCTTTTTACAGTTTTTCTGTTTAATTGCTTATTATTGGAATTTAATCATGTTGAGGTAGAAAATGTTGTTTTCGTTGTTTAGATGAGATTCTTCCCGTTCAGAGGATATGCATCATGAATATATTAATAAACATTATGCCAGTCTTTGGAAGGAATTTAAACAGGAAGTGGCATGGGTCCCCTAATCAGGGGACCCTAGGGTTTAAGGGATTTTCTGTCAGATGTTTGTGACGTTCATGATTTTGCTGCAGAACGAAGTGTCTGATGTTCTTCTGTCATACAGTTTGAGACAAGTTACTGTCAATACTTTATAATACTGAGCTTGCACAGTATTTAAATCCTTTATGATTTTTTTTTTCGTACAGTCTGATCCGGCCGACTGAATATTTAAAGAAGTTTTTGTGGATAGAATACAACATCAAATCCACCATCAGAACTTCTCTAAAATACCATCTGTTAGATGATGAATCCCACATGTGGACCAGCCTCATTTTTTTATATTTGGACAAAGAATCAAGGACACCACCTAGTCCTCATGATGCTCATTTTTATAAGTGGAGTCTAAGACATCTTAGTCTCCCAAGATGATTATTCAGAGGAGAATGTTGTAATACAACAGCCACATATGGAAGGCATCATTGGCAATTACATTACAGTAGTTGAGACACTTATACAAGCTATGCAATATATACACAGGAAAAGCCACAGCGTGCATCGACGTCGAACAGAGGAGGGGTGTGTGTGAACGGAGATTTGTGCAAAACATGCCTGTTTGTGCCAATAGCCTGGACTGATTAGGCTGAGAGTCGTACATAAAACACATCACTAACCGATTAACAGGAGGAAACAATAAAGACGGGCAAAATAAATGGAGCTGTTTTGTAGGTTTCAAGCAGTTTACTGCCCTTATGGAGCCGTTTCGGAGTCCCGTTTGACTGATGATGAACATCACTGACAGCCGAGCGTGTGTGGTGGGTGGAAAGTGTCAGAGGAAAATGATTAAACTCTTCTCACATGAAGCATTTGTACACACAATCATGTACGATCTGTAGCTGATTGCCTCCCATGTATATATGCATTAAAGCAATCAGACGCTGCTTGTCTTTCACCTACATTGTGGTCTATATGCATTTTAAAAAGTGTCCCTTTCACAAAATGAATGATTTCCAGCCACACCAATGAGAATCAGAACTCATAATGACAATCTGCTGCAACAGTACAAGCAGTTTTCTTTACAGTCCACCTCTGAGAGGCTCGTCTTGTTCCGTTGCACATGGTTTGAATCAAGGTGGACTGGTTTTGTTCAGTTTGTAGAAAGCTGTGATTTTCAAAGCCCTCCATTTTCAGGGCTCATGTACTCAGTTTAACTTTCCCTGGCCAAACACAAGGCTGCATCTCAGACAACAGAATCAAGACTGGCACAGAGTCGACACACGAGGATATGATTTATCCTAAAAAAAATCATTTTGAAGATCTCCCTCAAGTTAGCTGCAGAGACAAAAATACATAATACAGCCCCTGTGCTTTTATTTTTTCATTCACATCTAGGAAATCAGATATATTTGGCAGCATGCAGCCGGTTTTTTGGGTGGCGATGTTCACACTTGCGCTGGCTGGCTGAGCATTGTTATTTGAGAGGTGAGCCATGTCTGCTGCAGTTTAACAGGACCCTCATCAAAATTACATTAATTTCCCCACATTGACCGTGTAACCCAACAAAGCAGTAACAGACTCGTCACCCACGCCGTGCCAACAAATGTTCTGCATCAAGTGAGAAACAAATATAAACACTGATAGCTGAAAGTGATTGTTTGCATTTCATGTAGAATGATGCAAATTAGAATCACTTGAGAGAGTTGATTTTTAAAAATCAGGAGTCGTTTTGGAGAAAACCATGGCCTTCTGTCAGGAATGATCTATAAATCAACAAATTCTGATTAAAATTCATCTCAGCAGGATCTGAATTCAACTCGGGATCTCCTTCATTTCTGGCTTCTCGTCACCACCAGCGAGCCAGAAAGACAAGCCGAGGAAGTTGCCAAATTTTTTTTTTTTCTGACATCTGATCAAGCTTTTTTTAAGTGGAAAAATGGTAGTGAGGCTGTTTTTGTGTTTTCACAAACACCCTCAGCTGTTTTTCCCATTTCTCCCATGTTTTTCCCAGAGCAGATCATTTCGGCAGATGTACTCTCCACCGGGGGCACGAACTGACAACCGAAGCCGTTTTTATTGACATAAAACATACCCAGTTTCTTTTTTTTCCTCCATAACTATACGAGCGCTTTTTGTCTGAATTCAGTCAGAACGCCGTGACATCTGCTCCTATATCTGAGCGGTCCACTCTCCCTGCAAACTAAACACAAATATGTGCTCTGATAACAGGAAATGCTGTCAGTGTTTACACAGGCATGTGGTGCTCTACCCAGAGGCATCTAAGCACACATAATCCAAATGTCTTTCATCAGTTCTAAACAAATCCATGAATGTGTCTGCCCAACTCAGCATCTTATCCCACCAACACACTTCTTTAACAACAGGCTTATGTGTCCCGTCCACCTAATCTGCTGAACCTACAGGGACTCCGACTGTCCGAGCCCCCCCTCCTCCTCCGTTACAACCACAGATGCTCGGCCCTAAGCGAGCGGCCTGACATGTGGAAGCAATCACAGCGGACAGAGATGAAATGACATGTAGAGCTATTACATCTATGGATCTGTAATGACCAAGATCCGATTTCTAATCAAAATAAAGTCACTCAGCAACAGAAGTGATTTAGTAGGTGTTTGTCTCAGAGCTGAGGTTCTGGTAAGTAATGACTGAGATCAGATGTCTTGTAAGTACTTTATAGTAAATATTAAACTAAACTACTGTTCACTGATGAAGTCACTGCTTCGTTTCACCTCAGCTTTCTTAATGTCCTTAAATAATCTTGAGGAAATGCTGCGTAGGACACACTGTTATCCGTCACACTGCTTTAATAATGTTGAGGTTTGGGCTCTTGGGAAACAGATCCATGACTGATGGTGTTCCATTGTATGTTCTTTTTTTATTATTATATCAAAGTGTGCTTTTTTGCTGCATTGGCAAAGTGTTGGGGTCATTGTCATGCTGAAGAATAAAGCTGCTGCCAATAAGATGCTTTCCAGATCACATTGCTGGGTGGACTGAAATCTGATTGTGCATTCATGTGTTCTTAATTCTGTCAGTTTTGATGAAATCCCTGACAACATGTGTTTATATGCAGCCTCAAACCCTGAAAGCGCCTCTACAGCGTTTTACAGATGACTGCATATGCTTACTGTTCTGTCTCTCCTCTGACCTCCTTATGATGATTTGAAACAAAAATCTCACACTTGGATTTATCACTCCATAAGTCCTGTTGCCACTGATTTTCTGTCCACGTCCTGTTTAATTTGGCCTAACTCCGTCTTTTCTCTCCTTTTCCTTTTTGTAGAAATGACTTCTTGACAGCCACCCCTTCACTGAGGCTTCTTTTGAAGAGGCTTTGGCAAACAGTCGATGTCTCAAATGGAGGGCCAGATGAATCTCTCAGGTCCCATGTTGGGTTTTTACTGGATTTTTTCCTATTTACTATGGAAATCGCTTCTAGTTACTGTTCATCTGCTGTAGGGGGCTTTATTTTAGAAGTGCGGCTTACTGTTCTGTTTGACTTTTGTAAGTTTCCACAGTTTTTATTGACACCATGATGAGAAATTGCAGATTTCATCCATCCATCTGCTAGCTGGGACCAAGTCACGAGGGCTTCCTTCTCCCCTTGTTTACCTTCATATGGAGGGGGTCTGAGGTGTTCCCAGGCCAGCCATGAGATATAATCTCTTTAGCAAGTCCTGGTTTCAATCGAAGGCCTCTTCTAGATTTACCAGGCCAGGAATACTTCCCAGGAAGGTGTTCAGTCTATGCTAGATGCCCAAACAACCTCAGCTGGTTAATTTTGATGCAAAGAAGCAGAGACTTTTACTCCAGCAACTCTGCTGAAAAAGAAATGTTCAGTTGCTTCAACTTGAAATCTCCTTTTTGGTTACTTCCCACAGGTTATGACCATAGGGAAGAGTTGGAACATGGATCAACTGGTATCAAAAGTTTCTCCCCAACAGACCAGTGCAGCAACCATATCACTGCAAATACTGCCTCAATAACCCAACGAATGAGGCAAAAATGGAGCTGGAGGCTACTGAAAATAAGTCGACTTGATGTGTGCTTGAACTCCTTCAAGTTTTCAATCAATAGTTCTTTGGAAATCCAATAATTAGTGCAAAAAAATCCTATAGCAATAAAATCATATTTTATTTGACATTTTAAATAGATTCTGCTAGAATTATGGAAATAACTTGTATTTTTGTTAAATTGCATGGAGGAGATTACCTGGTTTTTATTCACAGGTGCACACATGCATAATCTGACTTCATCAGTAGACCAGCCCTGTAACAATGCAGTTTTGAGATTACATCTAAATGCACTGATTTATCATCTTTGTACCAATAAAACCTGAGTTTACATGAAACGTTTGTGAGTAGTTTTGTTTCAGTAAGTCACAAAGGTGAGGTCATGCTTAAATGGATCTCCTGTAGATCACTCTTCTTCTGCTGCCATTTCTGCTATTTAGAGATAGTTTTGTCATTAGCAACCCCTACTGTTCAAGAGGAGAAGTGCAGCAGAAATGCAGCCTTTTTATTTGACATTAAATCATTTGATCGTCATATTTTTTATGTTGAAATAAACTCATATTGTATCAGTTAGCTGCTCGTGTATCGGTCATGAAATGGATCGTTGGTAGGTTGATGTGTTATATCAGCCACAGATACACAACCCTAATGTAAAATCATCCCTCATAATACACATAAAACACAAAAATTATCTTTCTGGCAGCAGTGAGGCACAAGGACTGGACATGAGTGAAAACAGAACCATTCTGAAGGACTTTCATGAAGCCTGGAGATAAATTCAATACCATTTTCATGAAATACAGAGAAAGTCAGACTCTAAAGGCTGAGGTTAAAGAAATGAAGAAGCACTGTGAATATTAAATGGAACAACACTTAAGATTTCCAATCATGTATCGTCTCGTCTCGTCTTCTTCCGCTTATCCGGGTCCGGGTCGCGGGGGCAGCATCCCAATCATGTATAACCAACAAAAAAAAAACTTGACATACTCCATCTCAAACACACATAATACCCATTTAGATACATGCACACACACATTCTCAGGAATCCAGTGTCCTGTTTCTATCAATATATCTTCAGGTAGCACTCTTAGCCTTATAAACCTGGAATGTTCCTGAGCCAAAGGACAAAGAGCGGGAGTCGGCTCAGTACTCTCCACTTCTCATTCATCTCCAGCACACAGCCATCATCTCTTTGACAGCAATCGATCCTCTCACTGCATCAATAACAGCGCAGTGACCTATTTCTAAATGAATGAGGTCAACAATTACAAGCTGACAGAAGGATTTATAATTTTCTGATTCCATATCAGGGTGTAAATATCAAAGCTTTAATGGAGGGCTGTTATTCACTGAGGTTTCTGCTCGTACTTAGCGAGTCGTTGAGCAGATAAGAAGACTAAAGCCAGCTCTACATGGTGAAATAGACTAATAACCACTTAACTGATCTGAAACAGAAAGGACCTTAAATTAAATAAAACCAAGTCTTCTCCCAAGTGGGCTGAATGACTGATCACTGAATATCTTTGACATGATTAATCAACATGACTCAGAAAACATCTGTGCGGTTCAATGTGATGTGATTCAATTCTGAGCATTTTTGCAATTTAATAAGTTTAAGAGATTCATCAAACCAAGACAGAAGAAGGGTTCAACCAACAGCCTTGGAAAGAAAAACGAATATATTTGTTTTATTTGTGCTCCTTAACCCTTTTTAGACTATTGTTGCAAATTTGCATCCTAATTGCAGCCCAGTGGAGTATTAGGATTAGTACTTTAACCCAAAGCCTGCCATATCCAGTCATCTATATGTCTGCTGCCCTCTGGTGGAGGATCTACAGGCAGAAAGTGCCAGGTTTTTTTTTTTAATCACTTTTATATAGTTGTATAATTACATAATAAAACTGATTTTATAGTTACATTAAAATTAGCCCATTAATAGATCCAATTTTCAACTAAATTGGTTTTATCACACACCACACACACCTATGGCAATCAGGAACAGCAGAGGTTTGTCCAGACGAGATAACATTACCACAATAATCTGCGATGATCACCACAGTTTATTCTACTTGACTCACTGATGCAGAGTTTAATCAGATACATTCTCTCCAGATGCAGAAACAGAGCGGAGCTGCAGGAATTGTGCACATCGTTTTGGCTGGAGCCGGTAAATCTGACTCATGTTCAGTGTTGCCCTTGCAACGAACTGGCTGACTCTGAAACCGTGTTGTGTTCTCACAAGTGATTTCTCAATGGGCCTTCTGAGAGCCACTGCCAGACCCGTTCACTTCATCACGTTACTCATCAGTGACAACATGGCCTCTGGGTGTTTCCTGATCTTATCTATCACTCACAAATTGCGTTAAAGCTTTGCTATGCCAAGACACAGCTGGGTAGAACAACATTCGGCTAATTTTCTGGTACTCTGCAGCCGAGCGGTGCATTCTTTCAATGAAAAGGTTTCGGCACTTGATTGCAGACAATCATCGGAACTGGAAGGCAGTAAAACACAATGACTCATCTTCACTTTCCTCTTTTATTCCGGTCTCTTCTTATATCATAATCATGCAAACAAAATCCTGACCTACAATCAATCCAACAGCATAAAACAGGTTTAAAAAATATCACAAAGGTTCAAATTAGATTGGAAGAGTTCCCAGGGCTTAGTGGATGCAGAAAAATCTTCAAGTCTTCTTATTTATATAACATAGGTAATTTGTTTATGTCTGAATGGTATTTCTAAAAAACAGTGCCCCTAAAGGTAAAATTGGGTAAATATAACTTGCATATTTTTCTTATCAGCAAACATTTGCAATAAATGAATTATTACAGCAATAAAGGAGGAGTCAAGGAGAAAAGTTTGGGCACCACTGGTCTAAATTATTTAAAAACACGTTCAGGCAGCAACTTCCTGCATGAGAACTCCTTGTTTGGTTTGTTTTTCGGTGTTTGATGTGTTTTAATTTCAATAAATTGTTCTAAAAACTATCAACAACTCCTAACAGAATATACTCAGGTTTTTATAAACTAACTGGCCATAAATCATGACTATAGGTGATCAGATGGAGATGCTAGAGGACCACAGCTACCTGGGTGTTCACCTGGATGATGAATTTTATGTGGAACTGAAGAAAATTCAAAAATAGAGGATGCATTTCCTGACCCTTTGTACATTTTTAAAACTATTTTCACATGAGAAAGTACTGCTTTAACCTTAAACATCATCTTTGGTACTTTTTTCAGTACAGAGTTTGTATTCAACTAAATGCAGTGAATCATTCTCTCCCTGTTGCATATTAATAAGACCTAATCTTGCTAATATATCTTTGGTCAATCAGGGGAAACTAGAGATCCCCCAGTGGGTGTAAATGACTTGTTAGCATCTATATGAAATATTAATTAGCTGAGGAAAGTTATCCACAGAGATTTGTCAACGGCTGATTGGTTGTAACAGAAGTACGGCTCTGCTAAACATCTGTCGACTGTTAAGTAAACATCTGCTGTCACTGGGATTATAATGGCTGCTTGGCCTTATAATACTTCTCAGCCAAACTAGAAAAAAGTGCTTTACTTGCCTTTTGTCTTCACTTCCCAAATATTTCTGTGTAATTCTTTCACACCATGAAAATCCATCTTAATCTTCTCTCCCGTGTGAGATCATTCTGATGAACTCCTCCTTTTGTTTGAGTCATGCGTGCTAATTCAGATTAATTACGCTCGTTGCTCCATATCTCAGCTTTCTGTGAGTGAAAAATCATCATATTCTGCTGAACCTCAACACAACAAGAACTCAATGTATGGGAGGGGTTCTAAAGGGGTTAAAATGCTGAATCATGCTGTACGAACAATAATGATGGATAGAGGCAAAGGTGTAGCATTTGAAAACATCTCTGATCAATTAAAGTTATTAATGATACAAATGTGTAGCCTTAGTTGTCAGATGTCACTTTGTATGATTACGATTAAAGGATCTGAAGTAACGGAGGAACATTTTCAATCACTGCTATAGACATGTTAAAAAAAAGGTAAAGAAAGAAAACCCTCATTTTTTTCTCTAATCCTAATGTTTTTATCTTTTAATAACTATTGTTTGATGCTGCTCTGAACAGACTAGAATTCCAGCCAAGGCCATATGGTTGGAGAATGACACAAATACTAATTATGACTGAAATGAAAACTCTTGGCCGAAACCAAAAACAAGGACAACAAGGCCGAAAACTGAAACACTGAAAGAAATGATTATGTCAATTATTAGAACCATAGTATTTATGGCTATGATGTGCGTCAACCTCATTAAAATCAAGAAATTGCAATAAATCAATTTCAAAACTATGAAAACAAAAAGGCGAGGGGAGGGAAAATACTGTCTGTAACTTGGAGAAGCTCCAGTCTGACGATGTGACAGCAGCAGCAGCCGCGACTGGGAGAAAAATCATAAAAACTACACTTGGGTTCTGGTCGGACTCAGGTCCAGTCAGGGCTGGACTGGGACTGAAAAACGGCCCTGGCATTTTAGGTCGTGGCAGCCCAGCGTGATGTTCGGTTTCTGTCCGAGGGTCCTGAGGGCAGTAAGCCGTGTCAAATGCTCGTATGTCACCTGTCACTCAGAGCTGCACACCGTACCAGTGGAGCAAATAGAAACGTCCCACTCTGATCACAGGCTGTGCTGATGGCTCGTTGTGATCCGGACTGGCTCAAAATCACCAGCAGAGATGGTGAAAAAAAGTCCACACCGCAGACATGCTGGCTCTTATCCCGTTTCTCATGTACTGGCTGCGCCATTTGCTCGCTACATCACACGTTCCAGCCATGTTGTTTCGGTAATTTAGGCGTTTTGGACCAAAACAGGAAGTGCACTTTGGGGTCACTTTTAGCCAAAGGTTTTCGGTGTCCGAATTTTTGGTGCATCCCTAGTTTGCGCAGCTTTATTATTAGCATTTTGCATAAACTCCAGAATGTTATGGAGGATGATGACATTAATTAATTCATGCAAAGTCACATTTTCGCCATGAAAATTTGATTAAAAAAAAAAAACTACTCCACTGAATTTTTAAAAAAGACTTCAGGCACCTAAGAAAGTCCAGCAGCACCAGAACCAACTCCTAGACCTGATCCAGCTCCATCAGAGCAGCACTTGATCAGGAATGGCAGCAGGTGCATCTGTATCACAGTGGGGGAGAGGACTTTTGGAGGATGGACTGGAGTTAATGGCTGCAAAGAAGAAATTTCTCTCCAAGAAAAACACCAGGGACAGGCTGATTTTCTGAAAAGGTTTCAGGTGTTGGACTGCTGAGGACTGGGGGAAAGTCATTTCCTCTGATACCAAGAGAATGGACTCACTCAGTTTAGTCTCAGAGCACAGCAAATATTAACAAATGGTTAAAATCCTCAGAGGAAATCCTCCCAACCATTCAAGCACATTTTGGTGAAGAACAACATGGTGGAGCTCTGTGGCAAAAGGCTGAAATGATAACTGAATCACACCCGGGAGGAAAAAAATAATCAAAACTTTGAGTTCATGGTCAGACAACTCCTTAGACCTTAAACCAATGAGAACTTATGGTCAATCCTCAAAAGGCAGGTAGAAAAAAAATAAAATAAACAAATTCTAACAAACTCCAAGTCTTGAATATGAAGAATGGATCGTCATCATTCAGGATTTGCCCCAGAAGTTGATTTACAGCAAATTACTGACTACATAAATTAATGTAATTGTCACCAGATGTCCTTAAAAAGTGATTAAATACTTGTAATTATACTTTAGTATACCATAGAAACTGACTAGAAGATCTTAAACCACAGAAGCTGCAAACTTTGTGAAAACCAATACATGTCTTTGTCCAAACTTCTGACCATGGGTTTAGCTCAGATGTGAACAAACATGGTCCCCGAGGGATCCAGCATGTTTTGGAGGTTTCCTAGTTCCAACACACCTGATCTAAATGTTGAATTACCTCCTCAGTGTGCCTTCAATGCCATCAGAAGCCTCTTAATCCCCAACAGGTGTGTTGAAGCAAGGACACCTCTAAAACATGCTGGATACCGGACCTTGAGGACCAGGATTGCTGAACCAGGAAACTGATGGAGCCCGAGAGTCGGAGCTTATAAAAAATCACAAGTCCAGGTTTTTCTGAGATGACCTCCTAGTAAGACAGGACCGCAGCAAAACACGCTTTGAGATAGGAACCATCTATGGCTCCAGACTAAAGCCTTGTACCACATGCCACATCTGGCATGATCATATTTGGACCCATAACAAAGATAAGATGAGGTAAATCAAACAGTCTCTTTCCTTCTCAGAATACTTGCACTTCTTAATGAAAAGCATACTTCTGGACTTTCCTTTCATCACGTGAGAGCTCGCTGGCGTTAACAAACAAGAAGTCGTTCTCCCATGGAATCAAGAACTGGCTTCAGCCCAAACTGGACGACCTCGCTGAAGTCCCTAATGTCTCTGCAAACAAAGCCCTATTCTGGCTTGTTAAAACTCACAAAGTGTGAACTAAAACATACTGCGGGATGCAGTCATTTCCTTCTCCGAGAGCCTCTCAAAGAGAAATTATCTTTCTACCCTGATCACACAAAGATAAAAAGGTGGATTTTCCTGTGATTTTAACATCAACTACAAGACATTTCCAGTGCAGTGGCTGCAAATTCAGCACACCATTTATTATCAAGCAAGAAAAACAGAAAATGGTATGAAGTCCTCTAATAGCTGGTTTAATGAAACGCTCCCATAATGGCTTTCAAAGTACAGCAACTTGTTTAAACAGACCACAGAAGTTATTGAAGGAATGTCTGGTTATTAATAACAGCCAATAAGATGTCATGTTTATGGCACTCCGAGGCCTCCAAATGATCTGAAACACGGTTTCTTACACACCACTCATCCACATCATATCACACATACTCTGCTAATTTAGTTATGCACTAAATCACAGTGCACCTCATTGTTAATTTAATAAAAATAAAAGTGAATCTTTATTGTTGCATTCTCTGAGAACCATTAGGGTTGATTTGGATTCACTTTATTGCCTTTGACTAAAAGGATGTTTGACTATAATCTAAATTAGCCTAGCATCCTAAACCCATACCCTGCTTTGTGTATAAAGTAGGGATAGAAACGAGAACCTGCAGGAAGGGCAAATAGAAACCAGAAAATAATTACCAGGACAGCAGTAGCAATGAGGATCTGACAATTAAACCATGAAACACCAAACACTTCCTGTTGGTAGAGCATCAGAAGATGGTCCACTGTGGTCATAAAGGGATGAACATGGTCTGCAACAATACTCAGGTAGGCTGCAGCTCAGGGACTAACTAGGTGGGACAAGGAAATCTCCCTCTAACCCTAACCACCAGCAGCCTGAACCGTTCCTACAATGTTGGATGGATTCATGCTTTTATGTCACTCACACCAAATTCTGACCCAACCATCTGAATGTTTGAACTTCAGCAAGTCGCCTTCTTCACATCTGGATGCCTAAACGCATTCATTGTTTAAGAGGAGCATCTATCCAAACCAACCTGGCCCTGTGTGAGAAAGTTATTGCACCCTAAAGATAATAACTGGGTGTAACACTCCTGGTGGCAACAACTACAATCATGTGTCTGTGATAACACTGGAGGAATTTTGTCCCACTCTTCTTTACAGAATTGTCTGAATTCAGTCACATTGGAGGGTTTTCCAACATGAACGGCCTGTTTGAGGACAAAGCTCAAGCTTTCTCCTTCAGGAGACATCATGGTTCCATCTCTTGCAGCAGGTCATCTGGGTCCTGAAGCAGGAACGCATCCCCAGGCCGTCACACTACCACCTCCATGTCTGACTGCTGGTATGTTTTACTGAAATAATGTTAGTTTTACTCCAGATGAAACAGGATGCACACCTTCCAATGTTTCACTTTTCAGTTGGATGAATGTTTTACCAAAAGTCCTGGGGATCATCAAGATGATTCTTGCAAATGTGAAACAACCATTTGTTGCGTTTTTGGTCAGGAGAGGTTTTGGCCTTGGACAATTTTGTCTCGTAAATTAATTTAAACCAAGTAGGCCTGCAGTGCTTTAGACATTTTTGTTTCTTTTGTTCTTGATTTTTTTTTTTTTAGAACAGGGCAGGAGGTGTTGATTTTTTAGATCTTTTAGCCAAACAGGTTCTGTTGATGCGATTTCTAAATTCTACTGTTCTGGTAGTGATCAGGCCTGGTGTGACTGGTGGAACAGCACACTGCTTTCTAAATAATTAATTCATAATTTAAATATGGGGGTAAATACTTTTTCATATAGGGCCAGATTGGGATAGCTTTTTTCTTTAACTGCCAGGTCACCTACTTGGTAGAGAGATTTTTTTAGCCTCTATATTTTAGAAACATGCAATGAATGTAACCACCAAAAAAAAAAAAAAAAAAAGATTCTACAAAATATGGAAATGTTTAAAATAAAAAAGGTAAACAATTACTTTCCATAATTATCTTAATACCCAAGTCATATCTTGAAATGAGTATTACCTCACCATATATTCCAACCTTTATTGCCCTAGAATAATACAAAAATTTAAAAAATAAGTTTTTTTTTCTTGGTGTGGAAGTTAGTTAAGGGTTAATAAATGAATTTATATTTTGAAATAACTGCATTTTATATTTAATCAGGTTATCTTTGCCTGATAAGTGAAATGTGTTTGTTGATCTGATTGGAGAGATGATTACAGTGTAAGGACCAGGTGTGTTAATGAGCTGATGCAACACAGGTGTGAAGCTGAGGAAACAAGTGCAAAAATAAAACCTAACATTTAAAAAAAAAAGGAACTTAAAAAACTGAACTTGTTTTAAAAACCCCACGGTGGATGCACCTGCTTTAACCTGCACCATGAGCTTGGTGTTTGTTTTAGTGTCAGGTCATTTTAATTATCTACAGTAAAGTTAAAATCAACAGCAGCCTCAGAAATAACTAAACAACAAGAGAGCAGCACCTCTCCTCCATGTTACCTCCTCACAGCATCACGTGAGGAGGTTCAAACTCAGGACAGCGACGTCATGAACAAATCAGTCAACAACATCCAGACGAAACGCCTCAGTTCTATCCAACTTACCACAGACGATAAAAATCAGACGAGTTTAAAAGTCCGAACAGACAGTCTGGAGTTTGTTTTGGAAAACTCGGACCAGGAAGGACTTGTGTAGCCGCTGTGAGGATGTTTTGTACCCCTCCTCTCGAACATCTGCTCCCCTAACATGAAGGAGGTCCTCCCATCCAGGCGGCTCCAGCTCAGCCTCTTCACAGCTTTACTGCCTTTTCACAAGGCGAGGGATTCCCTCCGCTGTCTGCCTCAATTATCATCCGAGGGATCGATGCACGTGCGCTTTTAAATCAGGCGCGCACAAAGCCCCGCGGTCCCTTTTAACGTCAGGGTCACTAACAATTAACGAGGGCCAAATAAACCGCGCGAGGAATTTATAGGAATGTTTATTATTCATGACAGGATACAGAATGTGCGAAAATACATCAAGAAATCTAAATTAAAAACAGGAATCATCAAATAGAACTGTAATTTATTCATGATGGATATTATAAAATATAAGGGAGGACGTGATGTCCAATCCTGGACCTCAGGGACCAATGTCCTGCATGTTTATGATCAGCGACGTCCAATTATGGACCTCGAGGACAACATGTTTTAGATTGCTTGTGTCTAATCCTGGTCCTAGACCACAGTTCTGTATGGTGTAGATCACTTGTGTCCTGGTTTACAAGGATCAATGTCCTGCATGTCTCCCATTTGAGATGTCCAATCCCTGCCTGTCCTCATGAGCCACCGTCCTGCATATTGTGAATATATTCCTGCTCACCTGACTCAGAGGATTACATTACTTTCTCAGCACATTGTCAGCATCACATCACAGCTCAACTTCAAATCAGCCAGTCATCAAAAACATTCAGGACAGTGGGTCCCAATGACTAGGATTGGGAAATATTATTTTAGATCAGCAATGCCAATTTCTGTACCTCAAGGGAAACAATTGTGCAATATTTAGGTGTTTCCCTGCTCCAAAACATCTGATTCGATTACTGATTTGCCCTTTGAAAAAGTCCTCAATGTTCTGCAGAAATCAGCTAACACAAGTTTTGAATCAAGTGCATTAGAGCAGAGAAACATCTAAAACATGCAGGATAGTGGCCATGAGGACCAGCATTGGACACTGCATAATAAATAGGATCATTGTACAACACCAGAAGAGTCATTGTGAATAATGACACTTTCATAATCAAATCTGAGCTCATCTAAAGGTAAATCATCTTCCTGCCAGCCCCAACGCCAAATGAAAGAGTAAATTGTTTCTTTGCTGATTGTGAAACTTTTAAACAAATGCAGAACTGAAAGTCAATAATCCAAACAAAAATGATTAAAGAGTTCAGAACGACAGAAAACGATCCCATTTAGCCAAAACTGAATGGGTTGATTGGTATGTAAATTATTTACAAACATGTGAAATCATGAACTCCAAAGCTTATCTAGCAGCTGACCCAACCCTGTAAAAATAAACATTTACATATCGATAATTCATAACCCAGCTGGAGCCTTGTTCTCTCCAGTGGTGAAATTTGGTTACAGTCATTTATCAAGCTTCTATTTATTTGAGTTAGCTCTGGAGTGTGGGAAACAAATCAGAACTGAAGGGAAATCAGGATTTTAGATGGGACGTTTTAATCTTGAAATACACAAAAGATACTGCTGTCCTTTCTCGTTAAATATTTTTAAATTATGTTGAAATCTGCATTGAATTTTAACATTTCGTGCATATATGTATATTTTATTACTACTTGGAAACTTACCTTGTACACAACTGAACTGTCCTTCAACAAATTTGACAATTTCAGATTTTATTCTTCTAGTTTGTCAGTATTATTGACGATGTCACATTTAGGACCTTCTGGTGTTGGCTGGACATCATATCAGCAGTCATGATCCAGATCTCATGATCTGAAATGGAACACAACCAATACAGCGGGGCATTTTTTAAAGGCTGAGATGTCATGCTTTACCCATGAGACGTGTACGCTGCAACACCGCTACACGGATGGAATCTGTTGACCTGGAACACAAAGACTCTCGACTCTGAGGAGCTTTGTTTCCACAGAAATAACAGTTAGTGTTTTATTAGCCTGGAGACAAATTTTGTTATTTTTCCCTTGCTCACTCGTGTTTGCACATCCTAAGGTTACTCCTCCAGGTGATGTCAAGTACACGAGATTGGTATCTGCGTGCTGCATGAGAGCTGCTGAGGAGGGAGGGAAGGATAACCTGCCTGGTCTCGGTCCGTCACTCTGCTCCTTCTCTCCAAACACACGCTCTGCCTCCAAACTATCTCATCTTTCCATCCATCACTCATTCCTGTTTTCAGCGGGTTATCTTAGAGGCAGCCAACCAGAGGGTCTGTTACTATGGCAACCACTCGTGCTGCTGGATGGAGCCCAGAGTTGTAAAAATGAAGAGTTGGATCTCTTTCCTTCAAAGTCCAAAATTTAACGGAGGGGCTCACTGGCAGGGTGAACTCTGCTATGGCAAGTGATAAACCCAGCGGCCTATCCGATGAAATATTAGTCTGGCTTTGTGTACGGATTTAAAGGGGAGTAAAAGGCCTTTAGCAGGGCTTTCAAAGAAGAGAGAGGAAAGCACAAGTTCAATGGGAGTGGAGGGAAAATATGGGAGAGGCAGCGAGGGGAAAATACAAGATGAAGAGGCCATTTAAAAAAGAGTCAGAGACAGCAGCGACAGACTCAAAAGAAACAAGAGCAAGCAGCCAAGACCATAGAAACTGTTTTATCAAGTTCACTTTGTCGTCTGGTTCTTATCCTCGCTCCAAAATACACTATTACATCACACCGAGCATGGGAAACAAACCCAAACCAACACAAAGAGCCTCTGAGTGTTTCGCTTATCTCTTTTCTGTCCAGCTGCAAAATATATTTAGCGTTAGAAGCATCACTCAAACACTACTTCTCTATTTTTAAGAATAAAAAACACAGCCATGCAGTACACAAAAAACGGTTTAAAGGAATGTAACAGTTCATCAACAATAATAGGGACAACATATTCACTGCAATCAAAACAAAAACATGTGAACTCGTTTTTGTTGTATTTCGTCAGGGCTGTCAACCATACAGTAGCCTATTCTTATGGGTACTGAAGTCAACATGATACATATTCACTTCAAAACCAGTGAATAAATTAGCTCAGCATGAAACCTCAAGGACCTCAAACCAAAACTAGTATTTCAGAGTCACATCAACTGTCTCTTTGGAGAAGATGAAAGAAAAGTCATGACATAAACACTTTGAAGCCAAATTCATATCCAAGGCTGATGGAAATTAAGAGGCAATGGAGAAAGGAACCAAAATAAAAGCACATTTTTTTTAATGGGGACCACAAACATGTTTTATTCACAAAAAAATGAATTTGACATACAGACAAAAAACTGGGGGGGAGGTTTCCCTGGCAGTCTACAAGCTTCTCGTACTGTCTACCACTGGCACCATCTCTTCCATTTATGGTTCGTCTCCAAAATTAAAGCTTTCCAAACATTTTCTTCATGCTACAATTACATAAATAAAACAAACAAAACTGAGGGTCTGAGAAAATATATATAAAAAAACTAAACTAAGAAAATAAATGTAGGGTTCAAATCAGAGACATATAGTATGGATCAAATTATGATGATTGATATTTAATTTAATGCAAACAAGAGCAGCTGCCCTTATCGGAATCCAATTTCCACTGCTGGGACGAGACAATGAGAAACAGCACAAGACTGGTTATCTGAGGAGGGATTCAGGGGGTTGAAGACCTTTATGGGATTTCTGTTTTATCCAAGGACCTTCCATCCAATTACCTTTCATACATCAATCTCCAAAGCTGATGTGAACAAATTAACGTGAGCTGATTAAGTGATGGCTTCGTGGTCTTCCCGTTACCTACAGTTGGTCCAGTGCATCTGGTAAGAAAAGCACCAGAAGACATTTTGAAGTATTTTGTTCTTCTTTTTTACCCATTTCTTGTAAACATTGCCTCATTGAGACAAAATGTTTACTTGTTAGCATTGAGTTGAGTTTCATCTGTGACCATAAGAGACTTCCTAGCTTGATTGCTTGTGGGACCATTTCGCCGAGACCCGTCAGGTCATCTTACATGGCAGAGTTCACATCTGTATTATTCGATGGGCTCTCAGGTGGCCACAGAGGTTACAATCTGGACAACCTCGCCATTGTCTCCGTGGATGGCACCATGGATGGCTTCTTTTACCTCCATCTCAGTCTGCAGGGCTGGAGCTATTTCAGCACCCTGAGAAACACAAAGAAACAAGAAATACACTGAATTATTTGCATGTGAGACATTTATTATTTATGTGGCAGCCTCATGCAATCTCCAACCCAAAGGCAAAATGCTATCATGATCACTTCATTAATTCAGTGAAGAAGGCTACCAAATCAGACACCAACAGTCAGACATGATGGTGGTGGTGTGATGGTCTCTGGCTGCTTTGCTCCTTCAGGACCTAAACAACTTGCTGAAATTGAAGGAACCATGAATTCTGCTCACTACAGGAAAACCTGAGGAAGAATGTATGACCTTTGAGCTTAAATTAGCCACTCATGCTGGAAAACCCTTCATCGTGGCTGAATTAAAACAATCCCGTAAAGACAAAGGGGCTAAAATTCCTCCACGGCAATATGACAGGCTCATTACCTGTCATCACAAACACTTGATTACAGTTGTTGCTACTAAGAGTGTTACAACCAGTTATCATGTTTAGGGGTAATTACCCCAAAAATTTGTTGAAAAGACTTTTAAAGGCCTTTTGTTTAAATTATATTGTAAATTTGTTTGAAAAATGACTTTTACACAAAGTAAAAAAGTCTAAATTTCTACAGGTGTATTAAAGCCCAATTTTCAACTTTCTCCCAGGTTATCATTGTCCAATATTAAAATTTGTTTGCTGATCTAAAACATGTAAGCATGGCCAAAAAAATCAACAGAAGAAACCTGTAAGGGGCAAATCCTTTTCACAGCACTGTAATGTTTCTTTGCTGTTACCCACTGGATTGATTTGTGTGAGATGATGTGTTTGGAAGATGCATGGGCGTCGCAACCATTATGTCAGGAGGGGACGTGTCCCCCCCACTTTGTAAAATCAGGCATTTGGACCCCCCCACATTTACCGAGTCCGTCTTGCGCTTGTTCTCAAAGAAATCCATTCCACTTGATTCATTAGAAATTACTTAGACCGCTGAAATCCACTCCATGTTTTCCTGGTTACACCCTGCACCCTGACACGCTGCTCTCCTTCTGGACCCGACCTCATCTCGCGCTGCAGCTGAAAGCAAACCGAACCGGGAAGGAGGTCGACCAGAAACCGGAGTGTTACTCTGGAGGGGCCAGTGTTAGGAGGCACAGGAATAAGACCTGAATGACCAGAGGAGGTAAACCCCCCACAGATAATCACCTGGCCTCTAATAAAAAGGTAAATGTGCCTTAATCAAGTTTCATCCTGGATCTACAGGTAGCAGAAAAAAGTACAGGAAACACAATACAATATATATATATATATATATATATATATATATATACCAAAATATCAGAGACAGAACAATAACGACAGGAAAACAATGGAAGAAAATAATATATAAATACAAGTAAAATGTTATAGTGAAAAATAAAATAACAATAATGAGTGTAATTCACTGCTCTTTATAAAAGAAAAAGACTACCAGTAAATTAATAAGTAAATAAAATAAGTACATACTTTATTTGAGGGTCAACATTTAACACCTAAACACAACCGTTGATTATTTTACAAAAAATAAGAGTACTGAAGATCATCAGTACTATAGAGATCCTCTAACCTGTTATTTATCCTGATTAAATCTGTTGTTCTTAGTAAAAATTTAATTTCCAAATAAACACAAAGTTACACTTGATTTCTTACTAAGAGAAACTCACTTTAAATACCTCTAATTCAACTGTTACCAGTAAAATGTTTTATTTTAAATGGATAAAATGAAAACACAATCCCAGCTGTCAGTACACTGAACAACAGATATTAAACTAGTACTGTTTTCATTTCAGANTGGTAGAACTTCAGTCTTCTTAAGAACAACCAGGTTCTTGATATTTGTTTTCAAATAATTGATGTCACTTATTTAATTCCTCCTAAGCTGTTCAGCCTGAATAGTCCATTTAAAGTGACATCATGACTAGTAACAGTTGAATTAGAACCAGTTCAAATGAGTTTCTTCTGGTCAGAATTCATTTCCAGCTCCACCATGTTTACTCCAGACAGGAAGAATAGACTAGTAGAGGTTGTGCTGCAAACCCAATACACATGAATGGGAAATGTGACTAAATGTGTCCTAAGAATAACACTTAAGTTATCTGAAGTATTCATTGTGGATAGTAGAATAGTATTATGTGTATCTGTAATGTTACATTTTACTTGGAACAGCTGATTTTTAGCTATCTGAATACATATTCAGTCTTCTTAAAGTCACCACCTTAAATTTTTTAAGGATTTGGTTTCAATTCAGTTGTTGGATAGAATCTCTACTAGTAACAAAATACCTGTGGAAATTTGTATTTTCTATTTTACTAGTAATACTATTTGGACTAGAATAAATTACATTATTGTTATGTAAAATAGAAATAACAAAGAGGTGAGATTTTTAATTAAATGTTTAAAAAAAAAAGATCCATTAAATTTAAGTTCAGTCCTGCTGGTATTCTCATCTCATGGCTGCGCTACAATAAGAATAAAAGAAATACACATTCAGCATCTGATTAGAAGTTAGAAATACTGTAGAATCAGTTCTTCAGTAGTGGGTACTTTTTGTAGTAGTTGTACCAGTTTTTTACTTCAGTAGTTCAGGAGCAACCAGACTGAATCACTTTGATAGAAATAAAAAATGTCCTGTCACTTCAGTGGAAGATGCTGCAGTCAGTCAGTCACATCATTGTAAACCAACCAGTACTAACAGGACTGAACTTTACCTGGTTACCAGTAGAGAACTGGTAGAGCTCTGATTAGTTAAGGGTTGAACAGCTGATTGTCTAATGAGTTCCTTCCAGAACTGGAGACATGTCAGACCATTATCATGTCTTTGAACTACTGTGGAGTTTGTCACTGTATTCACATCTTTAGTTCTGACATGAAACCACTGCTGGTCATGTTACTTCCATAAGTTTTTTTTTCAGTCTTTTCTCTAAGATCTGAATAGACCAGCTGATGGTGTTCTAGGGAACACAGCTGCTAAAAATGAAGACTTCCTGTTGAATCTGACTCTGAAATAGTTACCGAGTTCAGTTTTTACTACTGTAGGTAAAATAGGTGTTTAACAACTTGTTAAATGCGCCAGAATGCAGGAAATGGCATCTATGCCAAATATTTTTTTCTTTGGAAAAGTGTCCCCCCCACATTTTTTATGCTTCTGACGCCCCTGGGAAGATGTAACTAAATGGATACATATCAGTGCTACCCAGAAACATTTTAAACAACAGTGCCTTTGTCCTGAGATTCCCACTCAGTTACTCAGAAAATCCACATTTGCTTTTGTTTACTGTACAAATGTGACATCCCTGGCTGACATCTACATAAAGTTAGGTACAAACTTTTCTTTATGAGCAAGTAAATTTGGACATCAAGGCTGACTCTGCCTGTGCTGCCAGGAATGGACTGTCAGAGCTGACAGCATCTTTTATTGGTCCAAGTTGGTGATGTTTCTAGAGCCCTATGATGCTGTCTGAAGAATACTGGAACATTTCAGACAAGATGATCACTGGTTACTAACACTGAATTGTTGCTTGTGTACCAAACTCCAGAGTATTGCTGATCAATTAGGGGAAAGAAAAAAAAAAAGCTTACAACAAATACCCTGAGCAGCACGGTAAAGGGCAAGGTCTTTCAACATGTATAGTGATTCAAATGAAAAGGTTAAAGGAATCTGGGAAATCTCATTGAATAAAGGTCAAGGATGGAACCACTGTAGGATGAATGTGACCTTTGAGCCCTCAGGCAGCACTGCATCACAAGCAGTGATGTCATTCTGATCAATAAGCTCAAGAACACAAAACTATTCCCCGTGACACAGAACATAAACTTGTAGGGAACTCGTTTTAGGCAACAAGGAAGACATAAAATAAATATGTGCACAAAGTTTGAGTTCTTTTTGAATGAGCTAATCTCAGATGGACACAGAGGTGGTGGACACATGTTCTGTGGTCAGATCAGTCAACATTCAAGTTTTCTTTAGGGAATAAATGTCTCCTATTAAAGGAGTTTGACGCACCATGAACAGGGGATTCAGACAACAACAATCACAGGCTATTGAGGAACCAAGAGCTTTTATTCAACTAGAATAGATGCTCCAGAAAATATTATCTTCAATTTCCTTTAAATGAAGAAAAAGTGTAAATTACTGAAGGGTAACGGAACCAGAAAGTCAACATAGTTCTCAACCTTTTTTGGCATTACAATGTCTACGGGAAAAAAGTCAAAGTTTTAAATACAATGGAGTTATCAGTGAAGAGACTTTACTCTGTCAGTAAAGATGAGAAGCAGAGAGATAACAAGAGACCAGAAATGTGTCAGAAAAGAAAGAAGAAGACAGTCGGTGAAATGAATTAGAGGAAGCAAGGAGACGGGCTAAGAGAGACTTAAAGCGTTGAGACATTTTTATTTTAATGCTCTTTGACACTCTCTTTGCTTGATGTCAGACAGAGTAAGGTAGCAACTAGATTAAAAAAATAAAAGCCCTTAAAAGAAGAGAAGTTCATGACTCAGTCCTGGATGTTGACCATGAAGTGTGACTCACTCCTTCCTTGAACACATGCCAAAGGTTTCACAAAGACACCTGCAGCATTTAATCCTCCCTTTAGCCCAGCATGTTGTCACTACGCAACAGCTCTGACTTGAGCCCAGCTGCACCATAGCAGTACACAGACTATAACTCATGAGCCCAAAACACACTCAGGAAACAAGGTTAGGTCTAAAAATTGGAGTTTAAAGGTTACAGAATGGATATTGTTCTAAATTAACAAGTGATGAGTAACAAGAGGCCTGAAAGTCAGAGTAAATCTGGGACTTGATCTGGAACTCATCTCAGCCAAAAGCCAGACTGAACCATGTAGTAGTGAACTGTTGAGTTAGACTGTTACATGGTTTGCTGTAATATGCAATCAGTTTTTAGGATGTCCAGAAATCATTCTTTAATGTGGGAAATTATATAAAGTTAGACCTCATTTGCATCTAATTGTTAAACTATGACATCTAGCTCTCTGTATAAAGTCTTGCTAGCTTACTGTCCCACATTTCATTTGCACAATGCATTGATTTGGTTAAAAGACAAGTTAGCATCATAAACAGAAACCTATCTGTTGTTTTCAGTGTGTTTGTTTATTGACAAATGAAGAGACTAATTTGGAGTTTACTCGTGACCTGCTGCAGGTGTAACAACTTATAAAAGTTGTATAAAAACATTCCTCCAGAGCATGTTTAAAGTCTGTGGTCCTGGAAGTGGCTGTGTTGGCTGATAATTATGTTTTGAATAAGAGTAAAGCTGGTGATGTGCATACTTGCGCTGACACTAAGAGTTCTTGAAGCTTGCATGTTGCTTTTGATCCCCAACAGCCTTGTCACTACATAGTTTGGGCCAATGGAAGGACAAGCGACTGTCCTCCAGTTGTAGCCATTCTGGTCAGATTTAGGCTCTGAAGTTTAGACCTCTCTTGTGCTTTTTTACTCATGAGTTTCTGAATGTGAGTCTGTCACACATTTGAATGCAACCTGGAATTTGAAGTCAAATAAAAAAAATAAAAAAATAAATAAAGATGATTTAAGTCTCACCCCTTTATGTAAACAAAAAGAATGTTGCTTTTGTTAAAAAAAATAAATGATCTCAGCTCATTTTTCAGGTGTCGAGTCCAGTTGATTCAAATAGTTTTTACCTTGTTGCTTTAAGTTAGAATATTACTCTTGTCTAATAAATTCAGATGTAATTAATGATTTGATGCTTTAGAAAACACCATGATTGCGTGCTGATGTGAAGATGGGCCTTTCAGACCCACATCCTCAGTGCACTGACTCTGGATCTGCCTGTTAACAGGATACCATGGTTGAAGTTTCTAAAGAAGGAAGGTGGTGGAAACATTACATCCTAATTTCTAGCATCTATGGACCACCATCAGTTTGCAACTGTGATCATTTTAATCTGATTGAAGTCAACCAAGATTACCAGATGAATCAATAATATTAAAAGAACCATCCATCGGTTTCATCAGCCATAAGGAGGCGTAAAGCCTGTAAGGTGTCTTATTTGTTATTTTTATTATAGTGAATAAACTCAGTTTAATAATAATAATAATGATGCATCAGTTTTATATAGCGCTTTTCTAGGTCACTCAAAGATGCTTTACAGAGTTGCATTATTCATTCACACAGTCATTCTCACTGGTGGTGGTAAACTACGACAGACGTCTGTAGCCACAGCTGCCCTGGGGCAGACTGACAGAGGCGAGGCTGCCATTCTGCGCCATCGGCCCTTCTGACCACCACCAACATTCACACACAGTCACACTCACATTCACACAGGCAAGGTGGGTGAAGTGTCTTGCCCAAGGACACAACGACAATCTAACCCAGCCAGAGCTGGGGATCGAACCGGTGACCCTCCGGTTACCAGACCGGCCACTCTCCCAACTGAGCTAGTGCCACCCCGGCACTAGTTTGAAGTGGCTAAAACGTTTGCATCCACAGAGGCTGAGATTTCATACTGAAGTTGTCTGTTTATAAAGAAATCAGCTGCATTTTTTTGGGGTAGCACAATTTAGTTGGACAGGAGAAGGAGCTGTCAGATGTTGTCTACATGAAAAGCGGTTCAGCAAACAGAAGGCTGCTCATTGTTCCAGAAATCTGAAACCTATAACTGGATGCACTGTACCGTTTCTCTCTTTTTTCTCCAAACCTATTTCTGAAAGAAGTGTACTTCAATGGAAAACTGATGATAAACCACGTGTCAAAAATTAAAACATTACTAGCTTGAAACAAAAAGGCCCCTTATGTGTTAGCCCCTACCTTATCTCTGTGATGGAAACAATTATAATAAAAAGGGAAAAATGCAGAGACAAATGCATACATCAGACCGAGTAATTTTTCAGTAAGCTTTATAAATGCTGCCACATGTCTGGAAACTTATGAGAGCCTGTCTTTTGATTTAATATTACTCAAAAAGGGTAAACAAAAGAGCAGCACTAGCCCTCGTCTGAACTTTGACCAACACAGTCGAGGAAATCAAAACCCAACAGCACACACGTCACCAAGCAGGACAACACGCCCGTCTTTTAAATGCTACACACTGTTCCAAGTCTTTAGCTACAGGTTTTAGTACATACATACTGTATATTGCATGTAGAGGAGAAGAGATCGCAGTGAGAAAATCGAAAGCATTTTTAAACATTTTTTGAGAATTATGTTGGATCTTACTCCATCAAATTAAATTTTGTTCAGTCAATAAACACTTGAGGGTTGTAGCACATCCACATGGCCTTACTGAACCTCCACAGAGCAGCACACGGACAAATGATCAAACCGTTTCTGTTGAGACCCGAGAACAATCCAACATTACATCCAGCTAAAAGAAGGGGGCTTTAAAAGCCGAAAAGCCTTTTCAAACAAATCAGTTGTGTAAACAAACAGTCTGATTGCGCCAAACAGCATGGAGTCCAGACCTTGGAAGACGGGGTGGTGATCTTTGTGTATGAACATGAATACTCAATTAAAATAAAATCATTTGAGGGTTATCAGTTTGTGTGATCTTCACCCAAAAATCACAATCAGTATCACCGTTTCTCCACTCACACAGGCAAGGAACCAATTACCTAGTCAACTATGGACAACAAAAGAACAACAAAACAGGATCACATTGAGTGGGCGAAGACTTTACAGAGGGAAATCAGAAACCTGCAGCATGGCTGGTGCGCACATTTGTTGTCTACATGTCTGAAAGGGAGGTGAACATGATCAGTCAGCCTACAAGGTTCATTATTACTGGAGTAGAGCGGCATCGCAAACTGTCATAAATCATGTCTCAGCTTTGTTTATGCTACAACAAAACAACAAACACCTGACTAAGAACTTAAAGAGCATTGATGGTCCTTCCTGCTCCACTTAAAGGAAAAAAGCAATGTGGAGAAAATGAAATGAGACATTTGATATTTGCAGGGAGAACAAAGACGAAAGAACAATAGCAGAGAGCCGTCGTTTTAAATCCCTTGCAGAGTTTTAGATGAGCACTTCAAAGGCCGGCGCGCCGTGGGCCTGCACACCATCCTGATTCCACACGAAGCTGCTGCTCAACAAGGGATTTAAGAATTTCACTAATACCTGGTTTCACTCCACGAGACCTCTTTAAATTTAATTACTGTTTGCCAATTCCCGTAATGGCTAAAATTTAAGGGTACTTAATTTAAGCAAAAACCAGAACAAAGGCAGAATAAGAAACCTTTACCAGTAAAGAAGTGTAGCTAAAATAAATAAATTACAGTCTATTTTCAACAACATGTATTGAGTCAGTATGAGGTTCATTTAAATATTAGAAAAACTGCAAATGCTACCGGATTATGACATTTTTATTATTATTTTAGCTTATTTTTTTAAATTATTTAAGCACTTAAATCACTGTTAAGTAGAACAGAACCAGTTTTTCCCCTATGTACAATATTCAGATGAGCATATAATTATCAATGTTGTGTCATCATGTCAACAATATCAGCGAATGTGTCATGAATTCTTTTTTTTAACGCATCATGAACAGAGGAGTGTAAATAACTACTAAACTGATCTGTAGGATCGTTTCCGTTCAGTCAGGTCTCATTTGGATGTCACTCCTATTTTTTATGACTCGGGTAAACGTGTTGTCTGTGGTCCTCGTCTGTTTGAAATGATTAAAGAGCATATTTTAAGTTAGACACTCCCTTAAACAAATGTTTAGAGAAATATAATAGAAACTTTTTCTGAATAAAAATTTACACAAATTCAGCTTATTTAGGCTCTTGGATTCGTTTTTGTGAGAATTGTCAATTTTTTCACCAAACCGGAAGTGACGACAGTTCAGGGAGACTGTTCGTTCTCTATATAGAAAACTGATCCACTTATCACTACTTGTGACGAGCAAAACAAACCCCCAGAGTGCTGTTATTTTATTACTTTATTACTATAGTGAGCAGTTATTTTATTAAGATTAAAAAAAAAAAAAAAGATAAAAACAATCAGTCCTGTAAGGCTGTACCCTGTCGGTCCAGCTGTAGACCGTGACCCACCTCCTCACTTGGGTCTGGATAAAATACCAGCGTTTAGCACCAGGTTTTTGATCATCAGAGCTCCAAACATTGAGCTGCGTTCAGGTGGATTGTTAAGAAATGAAAGAGTTTATAAAAAGTTTCACAGGATGCAGCTAAATGGTTCGAGGCTGACCGAAACAGTGTCGGGTCAGGCTGGAAACCCCGCCGTGAAGCCCCTCTTGGTAGCCCCGCTGGGAACGGGAAGCCCCTCTGGAGAGCATCGCGGCATGGATTTACTGTACCCCGCCAGCCAGGTGAGGGTCAGACACCTGAAGGAAATGCTCTCATGAAATCGCGGACCGGTACCGGACTACGACCCACCACAAACCGTACCAAACCTGGCATGGAAACGAGACTCAAGTCTCCCCGTTAGCTCCTGTTAGCTGCTGCGTGCTAACAGCGGTTCCGGTGAATGGATCGAAGTAACGGCGCCTGTTTAGAGTCACACTGAATGTTTTTCGTCGGTATGTGGGACTCCATCACATCCAGTCCTGGACTAGACCAGGACCACCGGGGTTTTTCGTCTCCAAACAGAAGTCACCGTACCGGTAAGGAAGCCGTCCCGTTGTTGACTCAGTGTCCTGACAGACTGGCGATTGGCATTCATAAACATAATAATTTAGCATTTTTTATTAAAATTAATTCACACCGACTCGATTAAAGAGCGCTCTAACCTAAAACTAACAACTCATCGCCGACAGCGAGCAGGCAGCTGGCAGACTAGAGCGGTGCCAGTCTGAGATGTTAAAGTAGTTTAGCTTTAAAAAATCTACACAATGATTAAAACAAGCATCTGTTACACAAACTCCACACAACAAAGGGCTCAAATGATCAGATTTATGGGATTATTGATCGTACAGAGTGTTAAATTATCCTACAAATACTTTATTTATCTACATCTGACAACACTGTAAGCAGCGCCACCTAGCTAGGAGCTCCCTTAGCTGACGTCACAGGTCCACATATGAAAAAAAAGCGTTTTTAGAAGCTTTGCAAAAAGGGGCACTTTGGACTAGAAAAATGGTTTTAAAAAATGTATTGTAAAACAAAATATCCTCAATAAACATTTCAAATAGTATTTTTGGACAGAGTTTTATCAGAATAAATAAAAAAAAAGAACTTAAAATATGCTCTTTAAGTATTCAAAATTAGCTGCAAAAGCAACTCTGTGTCTCTCATTCGTGTCTTTCTCAGAAATAACTGATAAGACTGTGACTTCCTCAAAAGACTAATAAAAAGTTATTATCCTGAGGCAAAGAAGAAATAATAATTACCCAACAACGGCAGAATTGTACAGTACAAGTTAATGGTATCAGTCATTGGTCATATTGCAACAAATTTAAAGCATTTACTATAAATTAAGGACAAGCTGTAGGAAGACAGCTGTTTTTTATGGACTGTCTGAAAAACAAACATTACATAACCGAAGGTCTGTTTCATCTTTTAAAAGCCTTTCTGCAACATACAATCTGTAGTAATGTGTGTAAGAGCCTAAAACAGCTTGTTCTGTTTACTTGTTTTGGTTTACCTGAACAGCTGAAGCGTGATCTGCAACAGGAGCTAGCTGGACGTACTGCACTTGGATATCAGGAGGGAGGGAGGAGCCTTCTACTGCTGTGGCTGCTCCATCAGCCGAGGCAACAGCTATCAACTGAGCTCCACGCAGCACCTAGGACAGTCAGGAAGAGAGCAGACGGCTCAGTTAGAACAAGTTAGGCTTATTATCTGCAGAGAATTAAAGGCAATTTATACAGTGTCTGTGTTCAAACTATTTTACTAGTTTGCAGTACTGAGTGCTCAACAGAATCCTGGTGAGCACTCAGTACTCACCAGGATTCTGTTTTCACTAACAATGAAAACAGAATCCTGGTGAGTACCGAGTGCTCACCAGGATTCTGTTTTCATTGTTAGTGACAAAACAAACCTCCCCTTCAAAAAGTGATATCAAATACATACAAAACAAACTTTGAATGTATTCTTCAGGCAATGCTACACAAGAATTGTGACAAATTCCTAGAAAGAAGTCACAAAAACTATTTGTCTTCTGGACAGAAAGTTGGCAAACTATCTTGTTCACACGTCATCAACAGCGATGAACATAATCATCTTGGCAGGACCCTAAATGACTGAGGCCTTTAATTTGCTGTCACAACATAAAACATAATAAACTTGACTGAGACACTCCCAATACCCAGTTCATTGAAGTATGAGGTGTGTTACAGTGCTTTAAACTGAATTGTTTCAACCAAAAAGAGACCTGAGTTTTGGAGTAAATATGTGAGAGCTTTGTACTGGAAAAATTCTGCAGACATTTTATTCCTTCAACAACAATATCAGATGTTTAAGGAACCATTACACATTACGACACTGTCAGGACTTATTCAGCTAATATTGCAAAACATTTTCATGGATTGGACTCTTAAAGTCCAGATTTTAATCCCACTGAGAGTCTTTGGGATGAGCTGGACAAGTTGTTACATAGTCCAACTCTGACATGATTCAAACAAGATCTTGACAGAAAAATTGCTGCATCTCTAAAAAATTTTGAGACATTTTATACAGCAAATGTGTCGAAACAATACTCCAGCTATATACTCTACTAATATTCCGCCCGCAGGAGGCCCCCGGGTCGACCCAGGACACGCTGGAGAAAATATATCTCTGGTTTGGCCCTGGAACGCCTTGGGATCCTGCCGGAGGAGCTGGTAGAAGTGGCTGGGAAGAGGACCGTCTGGGACTCCCTAATTGGGATGCTGCCCCCACGACAAGGACCCGGATAAGCGGAAGAAGACGAGACGAGATGAGACAGTACTCCAGCTAATAAATGCTGTAATTAAAAATTGTTCTTTTTATCCAGACATTGACATTTGTCAGTTTTCACTGCTTATCTAAGTCTGAGTCTCCTTTCAGAGGGATGTCTCTGAGAAAAGAGTCCTTATTAGATACCTGGACCACCTCAGCTGACTCCTTTCTATGTGGAGGAGCAGTGGCTCCACTCTTGGATCAGCTTCTTCTTTACAACAACAAACTGGAGAAACACAATGCTCAAATGCAGCAGGAAGTATTTCTGCAAGAAAAGTGTTTTTTATAACATTTTTCTGACCTTATTTGGTCACTTTCCTCACATCTGTTTATGCACACAAACAAAGAAAAATGAGTTTTATAATCTGTTTAAATAAGTCTTTTTCAAAGTAACTTACAACATGCTTTTTAGTTTTATTTTGGGTTAAGTTTAGTTAAATTACATTCAGAACTAAGACTTATGGCTGAAGATGGTTTTGCTGGGGGAATCGTAATCTCACACATTGTTTAAAGCCAGGCGAGAAGCACTGCAGTCCTGTGGTTTTGATGCAGTAATTACAGAGCGGTGGCGTGCAGCAGAATTATTATCAGGCATTCCTATAGTTCTTTTTTCAACCTATTCTTAAAGATAGATGCAAACCAATACACTGAGATTAGCAAAGCACTGCTGTTAATTTAAAACGCATAACTTCTATGTGACAACAGACACACAAATTAGCATGCAATCATCCTGTCAGTGCAAACACACAGAAAGACAGATAGCGGGAAATGTTCACTCATCTCTGTGCTATTGCATGTTCGTTTTAATTAGAGAGAGGTCAGAGACAGCACTGCAGCCCTTCAGTGTGGCCTGGAGCTTCACAACAATAGGTTTCACCGAGACGGGTTTCACTGTTTTGAAGAAACTAACATCATGGTTTCATTTATATTCTTCTGTGGCTTTGAACTAAAAACGCAAATCTTCTCTAACATCTTATGTCTTGCAGGTTTTCATATGTATTTTGTTACGAGAGGTCTCTGTCACTGCTAAGTTTTGTTCCAGCTGTGCTCGGTTCTGGGACTCACTAAGGACATGCTCACCAGACAATAAAAATTTAAGGGGTGAGTATCCAAACCCGCAGAAAAACCCCAAACCTCACAAACCTCAATTGCAGACAATGTTTGTTGCCCTAATCCCAGGGTCCCACACAACCTCTTGCCCAAATGTGGCTTTGAAGTTCTGAGGTGGTGACTGGCCTCAAAGGTTCAGTTTGAATCCACCAGGGCGGCGCTTTGTCAGCGTCACCACAAATTCTGCTGCCTCATCACCAAAAGGTGCCAGTCCTGCTCCGCCTGATGGAAGCCATTAGTGTAAAACGTCTGTGACTCACTGGATCGCACGACGAGGACACGTCAGGATCAGATCGGATGGAGGGCTGAGGGTCAGGCTGCCGACAAAGCAGAGGACTTTTAAAACTGGGGCCAAATAAATCAGTTTGGTGACCCATAAAACACATTTATTAGGAAGATCACCCTGGAGTATTGGCGTAAACAGTAATCTGTTAAAAAAATACTTTTATTTGTTTTCTTTCCAAGAGTTAGATGAGGATATCAATACCACTTGTGTCTGCCAGCAGCCGCTTAGCTTTGCATTAACACAGAAACAGCTGCACACAGACAGTCTGGATTCGCCCACCCACTTTTTGACTCCACAAATATGTATAATTTGTCAACAGAGATTAACGGTATTGATCTAGATCTCAACATTTACAGGAAACAACCAGAAAGTAACTGTAATCCTGACATAAGCATCACCTCCTAAAAACTTAAACCATGTAAAGAGCGCTCAATCAGACAACTCATTGGCAAACGTCGAGAAAAATACAAAACCAGCTGCCTAAATGTTTCTTTATGGGAGATGCATCCTTATCTTCACTCTGTCAAACTGTTAGGCAATAAACACAACCTCGGCCAAGTCCTCTCTCTGCAATCCATCTCTATGAGGGCAAACTCCAGCATGACGACGCTTCCAAAGAGTCCAAATAGTGTATCTAAGTGTACGATTACTGGGGTTTAAGGGACGCTATGGTTGACATTCAAGATTGTAAACACTTGTCTCACTCAATTAGAGTCTCACCCTCCTTTTGAGAGCAGTTTGCATTCTCAGCTGCGAGGAGCAGCACACAGAGGTTCACTAAAGCATTTACAGAGTTGGAATGGTGTGTGAGATCTACACGGAGATTACACAAGAACTCCTCAGCTCTGCATCCTGTCCCACGACTTTCTTTGACTAAACAGCTTGCCGCCACTCTCTGGGTGTGATGCTGTTAAATCTGGCATTAGACCTGACCAGCACTCAGATGAAAATAATAATAAAAAAGACTTAAAACACCTTCACCTTCTTCAGTTTTTGTCTTTTTGTGATTTTTGCTTTTAGAAAAACTTAATGCTTTTGATTACTGTTGTATGATTAAGACAAAAGATCATATAAAAACTAGTGAGCACAATTACGTGATTCGGTGAGAACTGATGATAATTACCTCTCATTCTGCTAATAGGATACAATCATCATTAAGCTTGTTGTTGGCAATGATGCGAAAACAAAAATAATTATAATCTTCTATCAAGAAATGGTTTAATGAGGCCAAAAGGATTCTGCTTGAAGATTAGGTTTCATCAACAAACTGATTATGGCAGCAAATACTTTAAGGTAACAAGGTTTCTCTAGAGAACAGAAATCTTCTGACATGAGGAAATGTTGAAATCTTGCTTTAACTGCAAAATAACATTAGGATCTTAATGTAGTCACTTTTAATGCATCCAAATGAATTAGATTTATTGCAGTGGGGTGAACTGGTCAAACCCCAGTCTATCAGCAGATCTTAAATGCTTCAGGGATTTGCTGCTCGGTCATCACCATGCAATAAGGCTAAAAACATACCCAGAAAGCAGAGGTAATGACTATGGTGCTTATTATAATACCGCAACAAGGTAGTGGAGGAAAAATACTGAAAAATACTAGAAGGATCATCAATTTTCTCCAGGCACCGTTAGCTGACATGGCCTGGAGAAAAGAGGAAACACTTATCCTGTAATGTTTTCAAAAATCTGCCCATGAAACTCAAAAATACAGCAATTAATGACAAAAACAAAAGCTCAATACCTGAAGAAAACCCATCCACCGAATAAGCATTGGTGATAATTAAGTCTCAATCTCTGCTTGTCCGTGAGGTTAAAAACTTTATTCTTTTCACTTATGGTGAAAGTAGTAAACTTAAATCATGAGAACTCTCAAAAAAGTTGTTCAGAAGTAAGAGTCTGAATTCCCCTTCCTTTTACTGAGTCACAGTCTCAGAGCAACACAACAGTCAGATAATCAGCCTCCTCTCTGCACGAAATGGTGCAGGCTTACATCGATTTCCAAGTAAATTGGGTAAACTCAACAAAACCAGTTAGCCAACTGGAATAATCAGAGTCTCCTGTTTACTGTGCATGTGTGAAATTAGGTTGTTTCCCTTGGTTAATGTAAACGAGAACCTGATTCCACGTTTAGATAAAAGTCAATTTGTGCACACTTTAAGAAAAGAGACCCACATAAATCTGGTTTCTATCATTCCCAAAGGAATACAACCTCTTCTGTTAGATCTATTTAAAAAAAACAAAAAGGGGGGAAAAAACAAAAACATTTTGACTTTGGAGTGGCTGAAACTTCCTCTCAGCTCAACAGCCATCAACATCTGCAATTTCCAATCACAGACAGATGTCAAAGCTGAAACATTAGCTCTGGGTGGGTAGGCCAGGGTCCAAGCGCAGGAGTGGGGAGACGAAAGCCTGTCTGCTGCTTGGCTGTGAAGATGCACATTTACACCACAGACCTCTAAGAGCTTGTTTTGTGTGGGCTGGGAAAATGAAAAGACCGACTTAAATATGCCTCACTGCACTCATTAAAGCTCTTAGTTACTTATGTGTTTTATTTTACCCCTGAAGCCGAGGGCTTTCTTCACTGTAGCTGGGCGTCAGCTCATAACACCGAATGACTGAATGGAAAACGATCAAGAATTGCAGAAATTAAAGTAAAACTGCAGACACAAAATTTTCCCCCCAGGGACCGAAAAAAATTGGTAGTCTGGGAATTCTTTCACTTATTTGCAGATACATGTTTAATGTTCGGTGCACTAATGCATCCGTTTTATAGATGAATCTTTGAAATACAGGCTTGTTTTTAAGTGAACTTGTGACCTGAGCACTTCCCCTCTCCACCCCCTCCATGACACTGTTTTTACACCACAGCTCAACACCTGCAACCAATCAAACCCTCCCTTACATCCTTTGCTGCTTCGCGACTCCCACCAGCAAATCTGGGAGTCACAGAGAGGCAGGACTCAGAAAGGTTTCAAACAGAAACCCGTTTGGTTTGATTCCTGAACCAGACCAGCTAATCAAAAAAGGACCAATGACAAAAGTAAAAGCCAGTTGAAAATCAAGGCGTCCAAAAGGAAAAGGAAAAAGAAAAAAGTCCCATTGAAGACTTTCTCTGTTCTCTAGCACAAATAAAAGCTTGGTGTGCCTAATTGATGAAGGCATTTTTACAATGTCAGTAAACTTCTTGATTTAAGATGTTGACTTAATCATGTTTCCAATTATCCTGTTTGATTCTATGGAGCCAGAGGA
Organism: Callopanchax toddi; assembly: GCA_006937965.1. Taxonomy (NCBI): domain Eukaryota; kingdom Metazoa; phylum Chordata; class Actinopteri; order Cyprinodontiformes; family Nothobranchiidae; genus Callopanchax; species Callopanchax toddi. Next base: position 825,278 of record SSNR01000114.1, read on the forward strand.
GATGATATACACAGGTTGTAAAACTCAACTAACAAAATATCACAAAACACCCAGCACGGCAAGTCACTTGATTTTATATGGAGTCAGAATTTGCAAATGCACATCTATGGTGGCCAAGACATTTCTTAAATCAGATGTCACTTTACTGACACTTTACTGACTGTTGTGTTTTAGTTCTTGCCGTTCCCTATAAAAATAAAAATAAAATCACAAACAAGATAAATGCATTTCAAAAGAAATCTCAAGTCCAAATGACCAAAACTCAGACCTTTAAAAAACTTTGAGGAAAATTCTAACATTCTCAGCACATTTGATGAACATCAGCCAAGAATGTTGGTGCTCCGGTTTCAGCACCGTTCCTCTTAATCAGCAGGTAGCTCAGCTAAATGATCACATCACATCTATCAGGTACGCTCTCTTTTACTGAGACCAATAAACTTTCAAGCTTGAGTAAAAGCATACTTGGGTTAAGTCCCATCTCCACTTATGTCACTCTCTGAAATAATTACTTGTTTAATAGTCACAAGAACATCCAGAATTGACCGGTGATGTGAATTTAAGATGCTTTTTACTCATTAAAACCTTTAACTTAGATTAGCGTTACAAAACAGTTGCAAATTAACATTTGGAAGCCTTTGTTTTTACTTTGTTCATTTCAGATACCTGTCAAATTCCCCGATTAAGATGTTTATATTGATTCTATCTGAACCTGATGAAACCCAAACCAGAACCTATGCACACTCATGGATGATGGAGCACTGAATAATTCCAGCTTGTAGGGCCTTTGAGAATGTTGACTCACACTAAAATCCATGTAAAACATCTGCTCCCTCTTACCCACAAAGACAGCATCCTCAACTTTGCCCCTACAGACAAAAGAAAACACAAGGGGGGGCACCCTCCTCTGCATTACAGCAAAATGCTGACTCACAAACATGTGCGACCTCATTCACAGCGATGAGGATTCTCCGATCTTTGGCCCTTTATCTCCTGACCAGAACGCGGGACGCGACCAGAACAAGAAACAGACCACTGCCCCTTTGAAACAAAATCCACCAAAAGATCTCTAAATCCTTGAATGTTTACGTACATCCCACTTATACTAAAAATTGGTCATAAAACATCTTGTTTGTATCTTCTCATCTCATTTTTTTATCCTCCCAGAACACAGTGAATCACAGGCATCATAACAACCGCTTACACACAAAAAACACAAGAAACAACATTCTTAAGCAGAGAGAAAAAGAGGACAAGTGAGCAGCTCAGGCCACAGGCCAGCTGTCTGACTCCAACACGTCGTGGTTTGGTGAGGTTAGGCCTACATATTCCTCATCTGCTTTGTGTTTAGAATTGACAAATCAGAACGTACTGTACGTTCATCCCAGACCTGTCTCCACGGAGCTGTCGTTTCTGGCTGTTGACACATCATCAAAAAACAAGAACATCCATGCTGGAGTTTACGACATGAGTTTGGAGGAGTTCAGGACAAACACAGTAATTAATGTGTTATCTCCTCAGATCCATTTAGTCATTTCTTTGTCTCCTCCAACAACATCCTTTAATGTTTTTCCCCTTTTCTCATCCTCTCTTTCATCATCCTGCTAGATCATATTTCTTCCAGGTGATGAGCTTACAGGTCCTGGCAGCAGGGCTGGAGGGACCGGTGCAGAGCTGGACTCTGTTCTGTGACCCAGTTCCCATACTGACCATGAAAATTATCAATTGGGACGGTCCAACAGATGCACAGAAACATGTGCTGACAAGAAAGGATGGCAGAGATTCAACTATTAGGGAAGGAAATGAATGGGGGGGCAGTGTTCATACTAAAGAGAACCGCATCTAAAACCCTTGATGGCTGATGTTCAAGTCCACCATCCATTAAATATTCAGGCTGATGACAGGATCAGTGAATTTTATACATTTTTAGAGCTGTACTGGATTTCTCAGATGGTCATAGCAAAGACTGATGATATCTAATGGTGGGAGTCCTGTAAAACAGCTGGATACACTGGTTTTATTAAATCAGTTAGTCGGGCCCAAAGAGTAGATATGAAACTTTTTAGAAAACTTTTCTCCCAAAAGTATGCAGTCGATATGCTTGATTTAGCAAAATAGAGCAGATAAAAGATGAAAGTAGATGATGCTAACTGGTAGATAATACAGGGCCAGAGAACAGGAGGTCAAATAAACCAGGAGTCTTAACACTTTTCAACAAATTGTTGCTTGTATTATTCTGAATTATGCATGAACTCCTGCAGTCATTATGTATCTGACAAAGAGTAAAAGGTATACAGCATGTTCAAACTGACTCTTATCGCTCTGCAAAAAAAAAATCAAGCTACTGATGCCACCACTGTAAGCCAAATTAGGTGATATTTTTAAACTCTTACTTTAAGCTTTTAAGATTAAACCCAATTCTTTAAAGTGGCCATGGCACGATATTTAAATCAATTTATATTAAACAGATTTAATCTTTAATGCCTCTAGATTAGTGTTGCACCCATTATAACTCAAAATACGCTGTGATTATTTCCTAACGAGCAACTCAGAGATCAGAAGAATGCGGCGTCTTCCGGTTATGATGGGTTTCTCCTTATTTGGCAGCCTGACACTTCTGCTGCAGTAGGGGGCAGTGATGTCGCATGAAAGTGAAACGAAAGTGAAACTAAACACTTGCTAAAAGAAAAGAGAAACACGAGAGGATAACTCTGTGTCTGTGCTACACGGTCTATGGTCAATGGTGGCGGCAGAAATGATCCTCGCTCCAACTGTCGTGAACGTGCATGTGGGCGGAGAATTAGACCATACAGTATAAGCAAGTCTGGATCGCTATGACCTCATAGCGGGCTGGGGTGAAAAAAACAGTTTGAGACCTACTGGCGGAGGAGGTCTGGAATCTTGAAGAGCTTCTCACTAGCTGTACTAGGAGACAGATGGACGCCGTTTTTTGCACTTTCTGGCAGGTTTAAGGTGAGAACTCAACGTTGCAACATGATAGATAAGTCAGAAAACACAGAAAACCATGACATGGGCCCTTTAACCGTTTTATAGACAAGGCTCATGGTGCCTTTCATTTGGGCAACATTAACATTTAGCTTACTAAAAGTTTTCAGAAAAATCATGGTTTGTTTGCTTCAATTTCATTGAAATGTGTACAGAAGGTAATTTGAGTTCATCAATGGCAAACTGAATTGGTTGGCTTTAGTTTTAAACCACACTTAGTTGTGCATTTGGTTCCAGATTACATTAAATCAATAGTGGCAATGAGCAGAATGGACAAGAGACTGAAACCACTTTGAGATATTTGAGTTTTGACCAAATGCACAGTAGCCTCATTAAGTTTGTAACTTTTGTAAGTTTGTAACTGAGAATTTTTAAACAGCTGGAACTAAAACGACTCAGTTGGTCAACCTGCAAAATTGATTAATCATGGAAGACATGCATTGGACAACAAGGTCATTTAGATTTTGAAGTCTTTTGCAAAAATGAAGCCATCTCATCTGCCAGTACGGCAACATGGTTATAAACAAGTAATTCTTGAGTTTAAGGCATGACAGCCAGTTTAGAGTTAGCCAGATGACATTGGAAGGACTCTGAGAGCACAGGGAAAGAGGTTCTCTGGTTTAAAGTTACAAAAACTGAACTCCGTGAGAAAACCTCCAAGCACCATCATCTGACTGCTCTTTGCTTTGCTAATACCATCCCTACAACAAAACACTTCTGTAGTAAAGTATCGGCAGCTGAGCAATAAGAGACCCGTTAACGTTAAAAGAAAGTCAAAAAGCAAAAAGTTGCCTTACAAAGAGGAACCACTTCACTTCTCTGTTTAAAATGCTGCATGTTTTACAAGACAGACCAAAACAAAAATGCCAAACTGCAACTGATGTCATCAGATCTACTCTTTTCTGAAGAGGGGTTCAGATCATATAATAAAAGTAGACAAACAGCAAAGACTGTGAACAGGAGGTCAATTAAAGTCAAGGTTTAGCCCAAGCAAATTACCAGCAGAGGGCACAGTCATCTTCTGTGTTTCTGCATCACACCCAATAACATAATTTTGTATGACGGAGTGTTTTTGTGCAAGTCACAGCTCAGCTGTTGTCTGTTTATAGTCATCAATGGGACAAAATGTGTCTTCCAGACGGTTTGGGTTTTTTGCTTTCCTTTCCCCATTATTTGTTCCCCCCTTTCTCCCTCCTCCTCATCAGCCACTCCTTTCATCTTCCAATCCCCCATTTGGTCTGCATCAGCACAGGGTAAGATCACAGCACAGACAGAGAAGGGCATTAGATAAGAGGCTATGAAAGACAGGGAGTGCAGTAAAAGATAGTTATTTTATAGTTTCATGGGTCTGCCTTCTCTTTTCCGCCTACATGAGAGGGTTTTTATAAGCAGGCAGAGAACTTTGGATCTCTTTCAAGCAGATTTGCTTTGACTTTCAGTTGGCACCGTCACACTGTGTTCAGAGCTTGATTGTGCGTCTGTTTCCATGTCAGCCTTTGCCAAACATCTTCAGCTACGCTACAAAAATTTATTGTGTGTATAAGCAATTAGACAAGCACACAAAGTGAAGAGTGAGATGAGTTTCACATACTCTGCCCTTTGAATGCAGTCAGTCTGACAGATGCACACACACACACACACGCGCGCACATGCACACGCAAAAGCAACAAAAGTTTTACCCCTTTTTTCTCTTACAAGCCAGAAAACTTATACATTTACCTTCTTGTTACAAAAAGAATTTGCTTATTTACCATAAAACTTAATGAAACATAATTAAAGATTACTGCTTGTGCGGCATGATAGACTTTAGTACTGGGATATTACTGACAGAAGCAAAACTGGGTTTTTTTCTTCACTAATTAGCAAATGTATTAAGTTTCATGATTATTTAATAATTTAACCAAAACATTTCTTTTAGAAACGCAGCTTTGTTCAAGCAGGCCTGAAAAATGACACCAAACAGCTGATGAAGACCTAAAGTCTTCTCTATAACGTTAAACTGCTTTAATGATTGAGTCAGGAATTTGGTTCTTGAGATAATATATTTCTGACAAAAATGTTGGCAAATATTGAACATTATGTGTAATTTACTTAAAAGCAGCTTATAAAATCAATAAATATGAGCAAAACTTAACCTAAATAAGAGATAATACAGTCGATCACCTAAACATTCTTTAACAGGGGAAAACCAATCTAACATTGGTATTATCTGTTGACAATTCAACAACAGCTATGAAAAGAATCTGTTTAAAAAAAGACAATAAGATTGATTTGGCACCAACGCAATTAAATAAGCAATTACCTGAACCCATCCCTGGTGGGGAGACAGGGATTAAATCAGCAGAGAGGTAATTATTAAATGGCTCTCACAATGCTAATCCCTTTAAGCTTTTAAAGCCAGGTTTGGAGTCATTTTCTCCATGAAACACAACACCTTCATTTGACATTTTGTGAATGATGCTTGAGATCTGAGAGCATGGCCAGATAAATGTCAAATGGCACCCACACACGTAACTAAGACCTGACAGAGGAATGCTAGCAGCCAATGTGTATTTCCATACTTAACCTCAGTGGAATAAATACTGCAGATAGACACAAAAAACCAGAACTCTAGAGACAGCCAAGGATTCTTCTCACAGCTTACAAGACCTCTGATGGAGTTTAAAAAACACATGTAGAAAGCTGTTAAAACACAACCCGTGGGAATGTGACAACAATGTTTTTAGGCAAAGGGTGTGAATGAAGCCAAGATTTGACCTAGGAGCAAAAACATTTGGGGCTAGTTAATGCAACACAATGCAGCAGGTGGCCTTTAAAAGACAGGTGTAACCACAACTACACCACACAGGAAAAATTAAATCAAGAGGAGGAAACAGACACAGGAAAATAAAGAAAAGAAGAGTGGGAGGTGTTGAACTGCGTGAGCTAAATTACACCAACACAGCCTCAGTATCCCGTCGTACTACAAAAACAATGACATACACAGCATAACTGATCTGTGCCTCTATGTAAACAGATAATTCAGACATTTAAGAAGCCAAATCAGAATTTTTATTATCCGTCTAGAGTGTTTAATGACTTTGTTCCAAGAGACACAACAGAAATCACGATAAGGACGTAATATTTTATCTGTATGCAATTTGTACCAGATTTGGTCAAAGTGTCTTATCTCTTTTGAACAAACTAAAATGTTGTCTTCATGCTTGGTTAGGCTGAGTTTCATTTTGATGTCACTGTGATCTTTCAATGTTTTATCAGATTTAGGAGACTAAGACTGTTTTGCCCTTCAGTGCATGAGAATATGAGAACAGAGATGCTGCTATTGCTGTGTTTCCCTCAGCCTGCAATGAAAGTTTAGGGGGGGAAAGTCTTTCTGATTAGGTTTGTAGAGTTTTATGAGTGTGGAGCCAAAACAAACCCAAAGTATGAAGTTTAAAAAAAGAAAGAAGGGAGCATTTTATTGGACAAAGCTCCCAGACACCACCAAGGGAATAGAGCCCTTTGAGCAGACTTTTGGATCTCATATCCTGGGAAAACTAAAACATAAAAACATTTGAAACTACATCTATAAAATGGGTTAATTTCTTAATGCATATTGTACATGTCATGACATAAAATCACACAGGGCCGCTAAACCTGACAGAGCCGATGGAAATTTTAAGAGTCACTCGTGAACTCATGTGAATACTTAAGAGCAAATTAGTGCTGGGGCAGGAAAATCGAAACCAAACTGAAACTTTGGTTCAAATCCTAGAAACAGAGACACAGAGGAATGCTGCCGTCAGGCTCGGAGAGCGGGTCATTCGAGGACATTGGCATGTTCTGTGTGAGTGAGAAGGAGGGGAGCTCCAGGATGTGGGGTGACTACCTCGATCAATTAAAAACACATGCAGAGCTTAACAGCCAATAAAAAAATACAAACAACAACAAAATCCCTTATATAAAGCAGATGCATTCACACATGACAAATGTGGGCACACAAAGGCTGCATATAGCATCTTGAAACTATAAGAGAACTTAATGATGGAGATCTTAATAAGACTGTAAAACGAAGAAGCGATCAGCTAAAAGTACACGACTCCACTCAGTGGGTGGTTTGCAACTTCCCTCCATCCCACCAGTGGAGGTCAACAAATTCCTTAAAAAGTTACTTTCCTAGTATCTTTAAGAAACTGAAATCCATAACTTTGCTAACCTTCTCAAAGGGGTGTGCATGCACTCAGATGCTGGCTAATAACATACAGAGGTGCCACTGCTTTGTGTTAAAGTAAAAGTAAAGCCAGGATCCGGTTTTATGTGAAGAAAGTTGTGCACAACAACCAATTGTTCTGGACTCACACTGTGCCAAAAAAACATCACAGTGTGGCTGCAGAATAACATGAACCAAAGAAAGGTCAGGGACTAATACACCTTCATTTCTTAAAGAGGTCATTTGGAATTCATTGCCATTAAAAATAAATAGCAATGTATTATTTTAGTCAGGACTCCAGCAGGGAATATGTGCAGCCCCATTCAAGAAAAAAAGGACTCTGAACAGCTGTTACATAAAACACCTGTTGAGACAAAATAACACAAAGCAGGCAGGCCAGCAGACGACCAGCGTGAGAAAGGACTTCCTTCCCTAAAGCCTGCTCTCTAGACAAACAGGATCAAATCATGAATGAGAAATTATGGCTGTCTTCAGGCGTCCATATGTGTCCAGCAACGGACTCGTTTGATCGACACACTGACTGATCTCAGAGGAAAGAACTGAAAAACAGAGCTCGGAGTCTGAAGACAGAAATGTTGAAGGGAGGAAGGATGAACAACACCGGACACAGCGAGGGTCAGAGAAACCAGAGGTGTGTTTGTGTCTAGGTGATCTGTGAGTTTTAAAAGTTGTTGGTGGTATGTATACTTGGTGTATATCATTTTAGTGTATCATATTTATAATGCAATGTTTCAATCACTCAATTCTTTTAATTTACACTTCTAGTTGCTTTATTATCATCTCTATTTTCAAAGCTATCATCAATTTCACAAGTTAAATTGTGTGGGGGGAAAAGTGTATTTTTAGTACTTCTACTAAGTTTAGAAAATGCTCTCACCTGTCCATCCTGGCTCACGTGCACCTGGTGAATCTGAAGGTTTCCCTAAAATAAAAAAAACATGTCAGTCACACAATAAATTATTAGATTGATTTTTCATGCCACAAAAATGCCAAAACATGCATGACAGGTCAGAAACACAAAGTGATCTAAATCATCAAACGGTGCCGCGCGGATCGCTTCTGATCAACTACTTGTAGAAAGTCAACGTCGACAAACGAGAAGTGTCAGAGCTGCTCATTTCTGCCAACCCCTGCATGATCAGACACAGCGCCTAAGCATGCAGATGTTGGCGGTGTTTATGCTGTTCGTAATGAGAAGTGAATGACATGCCCTTGTGTTGATGTCAACGCCTGTATTTTCTCTGGCTACATCAAAGCTTTTGTAAACAAATATAATCTGCTTATGATGCTGTAACCTTCTTAAAAGCCTCTGAAGGCCCACAATCAAGTTAACAAAAGACATTTGAGAAAGGATATCCTCAGGTCTCTGAAGTTTTTTTCCTCATATGCTAATAGTATTTTATGTATATTTGCCGTTCTGTCTGAGTTTCCATATGCTCAGAGAGCAGGACAATCTCTGAAGCAGTTAATTTCCTTTTCAAACACGCTGAAACCGATGTCTTTGATGAAAGGGGCCCGTTTCTAATGAAAACATATTCTGTGAGTGGCAGCTGGCAGAAGTGGGATTTTGTTGCTAAGCTTTGAACTCCAAAAAAACAAATAATATCTCAAAATAGGAAGGAGACGGGAGAAAAAGAAAAAAAAACTGGACTCGGCCACAAAGAGCAGGAAAAGCTTTAGAGGGTTTTCTGCCTTCAATTTATTGTGTCTCACTCAGTTCTGTGTTTCTTCCAAATGGTCCTTTACCACTATGACTGAAGAGGAAATGAGAAAAACATTTGGTTAAGGTGTCAATTGCTTCTGCACAAATGTCAAGCCGTCACCCATGTATGACATGTATCATGTTGAGTATTTGATTACATGTATGAGTGTGTACATAGACTGGCGCCTTGAAATAAATCTCTCTCCCACATCCTTGAAAAATCATTAACGGCGATGCTGATGCAGAAATTCCTCTTAAACAGTGAGTGTGGTTTGGAGTTAAATGATAATTTTAACTGGCAGGTTGTGTGTGTATGTAATGATGTCTTATGGGGTACAGTGAGTCACCTGAGCATTATGTGGAAACAACTCTCAGCATAAGCTGTTATTTATACTCTATAAATACTAGTATTCTCCACATAAAAGCATTGCTTTTGCTATTTTTCACTAATGTCTTAAACACTGTCAGGTATTGTTTGGGTGAACCTTTTTCTCACGTGATTTTTGAATAGAAAAAAACAGAAGCTGGCCATATTTAAAAGGCTGAAATGAGTGAGAAGAGGGGTACACCCTGAACAGATCACACCCCACTTCTCACCCAATGACTGCTGGGAAAGGCATCAGCTGCGTCATGGTCCTAAACAGGATTTACCAAATACAGAAAATAACGTGAGCAAAAGGAAATGGCTTTTAAACTCAATGTTTTCAACAGCTTACAATCTACAAAACCTGACGTGGGCATGGGAAAGAAATGTGGTTTGTTGATTTGTGCATAAAATCCTAGTTTTATATTTATCAATGCAATTTAAAGTGTGTTTCTCTGTGTGTGTTTTACATTAAGTAAAAACAATGCCTGTCAGTGTATTAACAAAAGCTAACAAAATTGCCAACCACCTAGAAACTAGCATTCCAAAAAGATGGTAGATATCAGTCATTGAATGACCTGCCAGCCCCTCAAGCATGAATGAACTGTAACAGCTATTCTCTGTTTGGAAACAAATGACTCTGAGTGAGGTATTTACTGGGAAATTCAATCCATTGGGAGGGAAAACTGGTCAACTGTGTCTCAACCTCTGTCACACATGCACACAGAAACACTTGCCTCACTGTCCTGTGTGATCTGCACCTCCTCCCCTTGGGGCACCTGGGCGATGTGCAGCTGTCCCTGTGGAATCTGAGACACACATAAAGAATTACACACAACTACAGGTCAATTACACATATGATTGAGCAATTTGGAATAAAAAGGAATGGCATTTTTTGTGAATTTTATGCCAAATAATACAATTACAAATTCTGTACCTACTCTGAGTATATAATGTTTAAAGTTGCTTATAATTATCACATATATGGGGGAAGTAAGGATTGTGAATTTGTCCCCAAGAACCAATTTTAGCCTGTAAATAAGTAAAATAGCTTTTTTGTTTTTTAATAGAGAAACAGAAACATTTAAATCCACTCACAACCTGAACTTGTCCATCTTCTCCAATGCGGTGGAACTGGACCTGCTGATTGGCCAACGTGTAATGCAAAGTCTGCGGTGTGGGCGTCTCAATGTGGCCAGTTTCCTCATTCACGTTTTCATCTGCAGAGGACAACATGTTCACAATGAATGATGGATGAGACACAGTTCAACTAATTCAGTACCATTCTAAAATTACTAAAAAAAAAAACCAACTCAATAATACAGCGGTAAACATATCATTAATGCACAGTTACAGTGCATGTAATAAAAACAACAATAATGAGTTAGTTCTTGCCAAATAGTGAGCCAACATTTATCCATTCTTTACATGTTATAATATTTGGCCAGTTAGAAACAGTAGGAACACCTTAAAATGTAAAACAAGTCAAGCCAAATACTGAGGCTACTTCATGGTTTAAACAATGCTTTTTTATTGGTTTTAAAATGCTTACTAACGTTTTATAGGATGTTTAAAACATAACATGTTCTTAAAGCATTAATAAATAATTTATAAAAAGGCAGTATTATTGTAAATATATACCACTAATCTTAGTGCATATTCAGAATGAAAGATGAGGTCTCAAAACCAAAACACAGAGGGAAATAAATAACAAATATAGAAAAGGTTGTGGCAAACTGTTACAAAAGCACACACTGGTTCATTTCCAGTCCATCTGCTGGGTGGGTGATGTATTGTTTTGTATTTTTCAAACATCTAAATACATAACAAGGGTTCCAAAAATAGACATTCAGCCACATCTTTGGTCCAACAACGCAACCACTAACTCTTTTTCTCTGACCATCTGCCACCTGCTGCAAACCAACGACCACCCAGAGAAGAGATAAACACTAAATCACACCTCTTCATATAGGATGTGTAAATAAAAGCACTAAGAAAGATTATTAAGGTGAAATTAAATCAACTCTGCTAGAGAATGCAGCCAGAATCCTTCAAGAGTGACAAAAGAATCCAGTTTTTATTTACATTAAACTAATCTGAGATAGCATATCAGACACTGCTTTGAAAAACAAAGCTGCCTTCCATCTGTCTCTGCTACAGCTGTGTGCTTTATTATATAAATAATTCTTAGTACTTTCATTCACCAGATGAAGCAGGAATTGCCAGGTGGCTTTTGGAGGCTAAAGAGTTTCTTTGAATTCTATGTGATGTAAATTACTTTTGATTTTTTTCAGCAGAAGATTTGTCTTTTCCCTGCTCGTTTAACATGTAATTTGATTAAGGACAGAATGACGGTCTGGTCTCTTGTGTGTACTGCGTGCTGATGGATGCATCTGAACAAGCATTTGTGTTGTTGTACACTCTGGGATGTGCGTGGTCTGAAAAGGAAGGGCCTGGCAATCTACCCAAACTGTGTGCACACAGGATATTTGGGTTTCCCCTGCAGTCAAACGTTTCCCTGCTCAGAGGTGAGAGGTGATAACTCACAGGGAGGGTAGGACAGCGGGTATTGTCTGTAGATAGCAAACATCTGAAGCACCAGACTTGATAACTGTGCTTAGGGTCAGACTGTGTAATAGCTTTCATATAGCTGCTAAAATAAGATGACTTTGAGTTCACTGCCTGTGACTGTGCCAACTGCATAAACTGACAGCACAAGATTAATGGATTTCATGAGCATAAATTATATCCTGCTTCACTGAAACCAAGAAAACTCAAAGCAAGTGGTGCTGTAACAGAGTGTAAACAAGCAGATCGCTCTTATTTGGATTTCACTACTATATACAGATAATTGCTTCGTTTTTTGTATATTTAATGGTGTGGTCTTACAACAAAATGATGTACTGTTTTACAGAAACTTGACCCTTTTCTTTACCTGCAGCTGTACTGCGTGGTGTGCGTTTGGAGAAGCTCTTGACTGCCAGACTCTGGCCCCGCTGCTTACGTCTCCAGGCAGTGCGACACTTTGAATCTATGCTTTGTTTGATCCGGTACCAGTCTGATTCCGATATTCCAAATTTGTGAAACAAATGGCCTGAGGAGACAAGGAAAAGTTGGTTAAATTACAGACAAAATACTATTAAACAAGAACAAGTATGTGCATACACTGCATAGAAATATTAAAAAACGGCGTGTAGAAGGCTTCTTGGTAAACTAAGACAAAATAAATACTTTCTTAGAATACTCTGTAGTAAGGAAGTTTAAATACTAGAGTGCCGTCATAATACTTTTTGATAATACTTGTAAAAACTGGCAAATAGGGGTGCAATTCATCAAATTTTTACTTAATTGTTTATTTTGGCTGCAAACAATAACAAAAACAGCATAATGGGCAAAGAAAAATACTTCTGCATTTCAAGTGGGCTTTTATTTTGACGTGCCTTCCAAATTATGTGTACTTCTGCTCTTTCAGAAGACTACACTCTTGTGCTTTTTGTACTGTTTTAAGACGTCGACACAAGTACAAATGGCAGAATGAGGGCAAACCCCCAAATGTATTTTAAGAAAAAAGTTTGAATGTTATAAAATATTTTTTGATTTCCATCCAAAATGGGCCTGACAATAGGATCTTATGGTCCTATATATTGATTCCAGCATGATAAATGTAATTTTAATGTAATAATTTATACTCATAAGTTTTAATTACTACTAAACAGTGAGACTCTGCCACCAGCTTGGGTAAATCAGTGCCTGCAGTCCCTTAAAATGTGAACTCTGGATATTTTAGGTTTTAAATGGTCAGATAACATCTGCTCTAAAAACCTATTGATGATCAAAGACTATATACAGTGGGGCAAAAAAGTATTTGGTCAGCCACCGATTGTGCAAGTTCTCCCACTTAAAATGATGGCAGAGGTCAGTAATTTTCATCATAGGTACACTTCATTATTTTTTTTTATTTTATTTATTTTTTTTAACCCCGTGTCCTGTCCGGCTGTGGAGCAAACAGAATAATGTCTGAGTGCCAAAAACAAGCCCAACAGTGTTGCTGTTTCAGGTGAGAGGTTACAGCCACTGCTATAAAACTCCTCCTTATTTTTGTTTAAATATAACCCCCAAAATCTTTATTAGAATATTTTTATGGTTGATTGGACACGGAGCCTGAAAGTGAAGGGAAGGGTACAGAAAGAGGGATGGGGGGAAAAAGTAAACAGAAAAAGAAGAGAACAAGAGACGTGAAGAGTCCACTTCTAGACCTGTAAATAAAGCACAAACAAACAAAACAGGGAGAAAAGATACAACAGCAACAAACAGCATATGAATATACAACAGTTGTGATATTCTTCAAATGTATACGTATACACCAGTTCAAGAGAGTTCAGTGTCAACCACAGCCCCAGTCAATGTGTCTGAAAACACCTGAGTCCGTCTTTATGTGAGCACCTTGTGATCACCTGTGTGTATATATGCGCGCTTGTTTATGTAAGGTTTCTCTATAGAAACATTCAATAATAAGTTCGAGGAGCCACAGACCCGCCCCCAAGGCCCACGGAGGACGCGAAGGAGGTCCAGGCCCCAGACGTCCAGAGGCCACCCAGGGCACGGACACCCCAGGGAGATCGCCGTCAGGGCAGTCGCTAAACTCTCCCCCAGAGGGCGCAGAGGCTCACCCCACGTGGGCCCCCCGGCAGTCGCCGCGCTAGAGCCCCTGGGGGGTCGCGGCCAGGAGCTCACAGGCACCGCCTGCAGCCGGCCATCCAGGGTAGATCTAGCCAGAACTAGAGACCCGAGACCCAGGAGCGAACCAGCCCCAGCAGAGGCCCGACCACCCCCGGGGGCCCAGATCCCACCAGGCAGCCACAGGAAGAAGAGCAGGCAGACGCCCCCAGCACCCAGCCCCAGACCCCGAGACACCCCAGCACGCCACTGGAGAAAGGCACCACCAATGCCGAGGCGCAGCCAGGGAGGATAGTCAAGTGACTATCAAGTGACTAAGTCAGTGACGCTCTTATTTTGACACGCAACGCTGCAGCATTCTTTGTGTTTTCAACTCAAGAGGAAAAATAAATGCAGTGTTTCCTAACTCAGTGAGTTATTGTGTTAAATTATTATTATATGACCAAAATAATAGTGATTATAATTTTTTCAAGCAGCCCTACTGCCAAAAACAAACCCAGAGATCTAAAGCCAATGTTTTCCGAACTCCAAGATACACAAGCTAGACATAATTTAGTGGATGCAGGGTAATTTATTTTTAACAGAGCTGCTTCTTCTGTAATCACACATACATTTGTAAAAATTGAATGTAACCACTGTCTGGATTCTGTTTACTTCTCCACTCCTACTGGCAAGTTAACACAGGTCTGACTGTGTCTCACCCTCTCCCAGCATGGAGATATGTACAGGTGTACTTAGTGGCTGTCTAACCCACATTATAAATTGTTCAGAGGGCGAGAGTCACCTGACAGCTCATTTTTATTTAAGTTAGCAACCCAGCTACAACCTCTACAACCTGAGGATAGAAAATGAGATGGAGGGTTATCTGATGAGATTGACATGACACTATACGGCAGCCCTTTTGCACCTGATGGGTCCTGCACAGACAAGCAAGACAGGTGCTCCTTTTTTTTTTTTTTTAAGACAGGCAGAATGAGTCACCCAAAAGTCAACCAGCTTTGCTCCTCTTGACTCTACATATTTCAGTGTCAGACCAAATCTGTATGTAACTGCACACAAACTGCCAAAAGGAAACACGGGTAACAAAGAATAAGAACTTCTTTGTTTATAGATCAGATGATAAAGTGAAAAATTGGAAGAAAAGTCATACCTATGGGCATGTGTTTTGCTGGGAATTTGATCAAAAAGAAGATAAAAGCATGTAATTTCACAAAATCTACAAGTAGACAGAGTTGAGCAGCGGGCGCTGACTCAAGAACCACAAATAATGGTGTTAAAAAAAAAGCACAAGAGAGCTAAAAAGAGAAGAACAATGCCTGACTTCTTTTTCACCTTTATACAGCTGGCCAAGTGGCCTGGAGTGGGCGTGAAAGACAAATCTTTTTCTAGTCAAAACTTACGGTAAATGGTCAACAGACATCCGCTTTCAAAAACTGTGAAGTACAAGAGGAGGTATGCAACGCCATCCAACCATATGACATCGAGTTTAGACAGAACCTCTGTCCCACTTTATGTCCGTGTACGCCATGGGGAAATATTTAATAAAACCCTTTCAAATAAGCATAAACTGAACTCTGCAGGATAGGTTAGAGCTGACAGAGCCACTTTTATTACTAATATGATCTAACTAAATATAAAGAATATGGCCAACTGCCTTGCACACAGATAAATCTGTCAACCGTCGAAGGCCTTGAAGGCCTTTCTCTGCTCAAAGAGTTGTTGAATTGAGAGTGACTCCATTAACATCTTTCTACCAGACATGTGCATGTCATTTGGAGT
The DNA here is from genome assembly GCA_006937965.1 of Callopanchax toddi. Classification (NCBI taxonomy): domain Eukaryota; kingdom Metazoa; phylum Chordata; class Actinopteri; order Cyprinodontiformes; family Nothobranchiidae; genus Callopanchax; species Callopanchax toddi. The sequence continues at coordinate 841,013 of SSNR01000114.1, forward strand.
TTGGTATGTACCGAAATGTGTTGCAAATTAATGCGAGTATGCTATGATTAATGCATGTTGTTGTAAGCCACCTTGGGAATAGAGACTGTGGCCTATTTCTGTGTTCTATTCAACTCTGCACTGTAACAGAACAGGAATAAAGCATATGAAGGTCTGTGAGAGTTCATTAATGCTACAGGGACAAAGTCTTTTAAACCCTTCAATTCCTGCAGGGCAAAATTTATTACAGAAATCTCACAGTATAGGACACATAGTGGTTACTCAGACTTGGCTGTTATTATACATATTTCCTATTTAACCATCACAAGCTGGCAGTTCTAAGAATATTGTAGCTTCCTCAATGCAACCATCCACATTTTTTCTGTGTCACTGATGCTTGAGGAAGTCTGTCACAGCTGGCAACTCGTGCATGCAAAGAAACCGCTACGGTGTGTTTATCACCTGATCTACTTCAGTTTGAAGTGAAGTGAAATGAAGTGATACAAGAACCTGTCAATGGTAGACGGAAAGGGTGCATTACTTACAGCGAATACCATAAATCATGAGTGGGTCTAGCTGCTTCTTTCCATGTTTCCCCTGCCCAGAGAGGTTGGACATGGCCTGGACTTCCCGGTGGAACAGGTAGTCCAACAGCGTCAGTGCCATTTTTTCTGCTGTGCGGCAGTTTGTGCTGATATAGAGCATATCAGACGAAGAGATTGGACAACGAACTCGCATCTCAGAGTTGGTCTCATCTCCCAACCAGGTGCCTTCTGGATAATCATCTAAGAGGAAATGAGAGGAGGGAAAACGATTCTTCAAACACAAGCTACAAATGATCCTTTAAGATTAATTTCAAGCTCTAGTTAGTCTGCAAACCCTGAAAAACAGCTAAACACGTCCATTCTATAAAATGCTTTAATTCACAGGTGGATATACATCACAACGGATTAAAGACTTCCTTGTTGTGATACAACAGCACACCCATGTGGCTGTGCAAAGGAAGTGAGTGGATTCAGGATCAAACGTGTTTAGGTTGTTTGCTCAGAGCATATGTTAACTGTTAAGTATACCACATTAACAAGGCATGAGACTGATGGTACCATCCAGCTAATGTTGACTACAACACAGCTGGAAATAAAAGAAAATTAGCTTGACTTTGAGGTTATCCAAAAACTTCCGTCTCTAAAAATGAATAAGAACCACAGAAAAAAATAAAATCAATGTGGATTTTATTTAGTTTTGCAGTTAAAAAGGAGTCCTCGTCTTCTGGGTTCAACCAAACTGCTTAATGGCAGTCATTAATACAATCTAGAACAGAAACATCAACAAATCTGAACTTTTTATTATCTGTTATTTATGGGGATTAGTTAAAAACCATGTAAATAAAAACATAACCCATTAGATCTAAGAGTTCTGAGACACTTAAGAGGAGTTCGTTAAGGTCACATGTTTAGTTTAAATAGTGTGTTTATTTGTCTCACTGGAAAAAAATCAGTCAATAGATTTAATCCTTCACTAAAACTTAACTTAAAAAATTAGATTTTATGTAAAGTATAACTGTCCTTTGTCATTAATAGTACTGTACAAGGTTTATAAATGTTTTACAAAACTCAACATGGCTAACACATTTTGTTCATATCCACTTAGGGCCTGAGGGCATTTCACACCTTTTATTAATTTCCTCTGGTCAGAAACAGTCAACAAACTTGTTAACTTGTAGTTTTTTTCCTTTGGCCTGCAAATGAACCAAAATGTGTCACTAAAAACCACGTGAGGATATTCAGTCTGCTTATTGGTCAGATGTGTCTGTGGGTGGGATTTCCAGAAGAAAGTAAATACAGGAAGGAGATGATGTGTTCTGAGCCTGCGCCAGTCCACAATGTTAAGAATTTCCTGTCATTTGTGTTTTTTCTGGGTGATATTTCAGGCTAAACTGTATGAGCAAAATGCCAAATGGACTTTGTGAGCGCTGACGAATGTAGTCATCTGCACAAATGTTGTTGTTTTTGTTGTTTGGCCCAAGCTTACAGTGATCACCTGGTAGCTGTATCAGACTGAAGATTAAATGAAGTCCAGTTCACTGATGTTCACACAGTTTAATTTCCTGGTAAACAGAACAAACTCTCATTGACTTTCACTAAAAAGCAGACTTTTAAGCTCCATTCATAAAACTTGACTAAAATCAGCAGCATCGCTGAAGAAAGAGACCCAGATCCTGTCCTAGTTGTTCATAACGGCTGAAAGAAATCAATTGACCAATCCAATCCAAGGAATTTGATGCTTTTTTATATAATGTAAACATTGGAGACCCTTTTTATGTCTCATCTTTACAAGGATTTACTGATCCTGGTATATGTTGCATTTATAATGTCTTTATGAAAGCTACAAATAAAAAAATCACAATAAAACTAGTCTTGGTTCTTTGTTTTCTTTTAATTTTAAAAAAAAAATTGTGCCCCTGAAGACTTTTAACTTTGAGATTTTGGCCCTTGTTTTGAAAAGTTTGGACATCCCTGCTCCAAAGAGTCTGTTGTTTTGGGCCACAATGCGATTAAAACGTTACATCTACACAAATAAACCACACTAAGGAGGAAAACAAACCAGAGTTCTACTTAAACTACGGTAAATAAAAACTGAAGGAGTCTCTAAAATAGTATGGTACATGTTTCTGTTCCTACACCAGCTGCATAAAATCTTACCTTCTGAATTAAGTGTGATGAGTGTGACATTTTGGCCATTTTGCGCGCTGCCTGACTGACCGCTGTTAGAAACAGAGTCGCTGGCCTCGGAGCCACTCTCCTGCTCCTCCTGGCTCTCTTCAGGACCTGGTACCTTGACTAGGATTGTGTTCTGGCGCCTCCTGGCCACTGTGCTGTAACAAATACTTTTTATAATAAACTCCAAACCCAGTCACAGCTGATAACGTGGGTGCTTTTACTTGTACCCCACAAACTCGAGAAACAAAAACCAGGCATAATTATTAATAAAGTAGGACTGACTCGTATTTTAAAGTGAACTGTCAACCTGAGCTACTTACTTGCTGAGCAGGTTTTCTAGTGGGGTGTCTTCCTGACTGGAGGTCTTTGGGTGTTCTCTGCTCACTATCACATTTGTTTGTGGGACGACACTGAAAGAAAAGATTAAAACAATTTGAAAATTGGCCGAAAGAAAACAAGGTGATTTAGAAATTGTAGATTTATAGAAGTGTCTGATTAAATAAAATTGCCATTTAACTCATTGACTGCCTGGTGGAAAAAAGTGTATAATGTAGAAATACTTAGAGCTCACCATCTGACTTTGTTCCAAGTCTGAGTGGCGCCCTGAGGTGACCCTGCAACCATAGGAACCTGAACGGGACTCTTGCTACAGGAAGTCATGCTGTCAAGTTTGCGTCCGAGAGCTTTGCATGTAGCGTCTAAGGACTGTAGCTTTGACTCAATTCCTTCCAGTCGCTGGCAGATTGACTCATTGAAAGAAATCAAGAGACTCTGAAATTAAAGGAAATAAAAAAAGGAATATGTTTTAGAATTTCAAATAAATTATGTAAAGAATGTTATACAAAATCCTTACAACATTTACAATTTAGTAGCACTTTTCACAGAACTGATACCTTAATAAAAGAGAAGTCCTGATTACTATTGTTGTTATCTTGGCTGTTGCTTAATTTCCTCTTCTTTTTCTGATTTCTTTCTTCTGCGTCTTCATGATTGTCCAGCATGTCTGGCATGAATCAGATAAAGAGACACTCAAAAACAATACTTGACAGTCCTCTTGTTAGATTTCAGTTAAGAGCTGTCCAGACACGTGTTGTTCCTGCTCCAATCAGCAGGAGTTCTGTGCATCTGCTGAATCCCAATTCTATACAGTGTTAGTAGAATTTTTTATGATTATGGTTGTACAGCAAACACTGGGCAGTCGGCAAAAGATAAATGAATCCTGATTTAGACAAAGATTGTTATTGATTAAATGTCAATATTTCATAGGGCTGCAACTGTCAAAGAAAACTTGGCTTTATCTGGTCAAAACAGATGAAAAAGTCAAAATAATCAATGCACACTTATAAAGAAAAATAACGCAAAGAGGTTTATTTCACAGAAAGCTTACCAGTGCGGTCACTGTGGTCAAAGTCCTCCACTGTTATTTGAACAATTTCATCCAAATCTTGTTCAGACATAGTTCACAGCTGGCATAAAGAGAGAATATTTATTAAACAACATATTTCTGTAAAGCTGATTATCTTTACACCGTGTGTTGGCACCTCTGCTGCCCTAGCATTACATGAACTTGCTAATAAAACTGCTTTAGCTCCATTTTCTCTAAAATACCTTTAACATAGTCTGCTTTCTTTTTAATAATATAACACATAACTGCATATACAACTCTGAGCACAGACAGTGTGGGTGACCACAAACTAGTATCATGGCTTAATCCAAAGCAGTTTACTCTTATTGTTGATTTGTATGAGAGCAGACAAAAGGTTTTAGTAACAAGAGCAGCAGAAACATCTGAGGAAAATATAAAATGATCCTTAAGCCTTCAAAGACAGTAGTGGAGCAGAAACTTTTAAGGGTGTGAGAAATTTTGTGAGATCTTGTGATATTGCTTGTGTTTGCTCATAATGTTATTTTCAATACTGGACCAAAACAACTTTAACTTTACATTTTCCACAACAAAAAAGAGATGACTTTAGAATAAAACTTTGGTATGAATGGCAACAGGCAATATGCATTATTTAAAGAAACATTAGGCCTTTAATTGTATGTAGATACATACATACAATCCTTATCAGTCCATCCATCCATTGATTTTCCTAACTACTTCATCCAGTAAGGGTTGTGGGGAGCTGGTGCCTTACGTGGTGCAAACTCCACGTAGAAAGGATGCAGCCGGGAATCAAATCTGCAACTTCCTAGCTGCAAGGCAACAGTGCACCAACTGCACTACCATGGAGCCTCTTTACCATGGAGCCTCTTTAACTTGGAAGATAAAGAGGCTCCATGGTAGTGCACCAACTGCACTACCATGGAGCCTCTTTATCTTCCAAGTTATTTTTTGTGTGTGTTTTTCACTTATTTTCTTTTTAGGTCACTTTTGCAAGTGCAAAACAATATTATATTCTATTATATACATTTATTCTCCAATTATGTTTAAAATAAACTAATAAAATAATGCAGAATAATTATTGGCTGTAGGATTAATCAAATTTCTTGATCCATCCACACTGAACATTTAATTATTTTTTTTACACTAAAGCCTAGTATTTGAGTGGTTGATAAAACAGGACATCTTCTGAGGAAGGTTGCACAGTATACTGCAAATATATCTTCATCACAATATCAGTGTGTAGTGTGCACAATATTATATTACAAAGATCACCGAGATATCACAATAAAGATGTGCACCTGCATGTCAATGTGCTGAGACTCTTGCTGTACACACCTGGTTTATAGGAAAGTGGTCAAAACGCTACAAGACGCTGAAAGCTTTGTGAGTGATGAGTCAAAAATTTGCAATAACAAAACACAAAGGCAGGACTGAAGATAATGTAGGTTTTCAAAACCAGTTTCATTGCAATTTCCAACCATAATATCACAACTGGATTGTTTTTCTAATGAACAGCCTTACTTTTAAATATTTTATATTCATTTACCTTTTCTGAAACTTGAATAAAGATAGCTTTTATCTTTTTAGTGAGTTGCTCTCCTGAAGCTATCTAGGAACTGCATACCCAACCTCTAGACAAAAATGACTAGAGAATTGTAAACATTTGTATCAATAAAATGTTTTATATCATTTGTATTGCAAATGTAATAACTTTTGATCTTGAAGTATTTTTATTTCGGGGGATCACATACACACATGGTCTTTATACACAGAATAAGGCCACAAAATTGTCTGACAATAAAACAGGTCATCTATACTTACATTCATGAACAAACCAGTAAACAACAAATTGTGAGGGATTTTGTGAGGATATTAACGTCTCCTTAATAGAAATCTAGTTAGTTATGGTCAATATTCTCAGTTTGACATCCTCAGCTACAAAGAAAAAACAAAACTCCCATATTAGCCTGGATTGCACCGTTTAGACTGCAATCTACAATTAGGGCGGGGGTCTGTAAACGAAGCGGAAAATACCACTTATGTAATGTTTTTGTCTCTTAGCAAATTAGATCACAATTGCATTTTGGTCAACTTTGCACTTTGCTGGCTAAAAAAGGATGCGTAGCTTGTGGCTAATGTTAGCTGATGCTACACAATCCGATTTGTGAGCTTACTTGCCATAGATATCGCTGAATGTGTGAAACGACACGCTATTTAAGCTAGCTACGTTGTTAGCATGCTAGTTAGGCCTTACGGCCGCGTGAACACAAAGAAGAATTGTTGAAAGTTGAGGACAGCAAATAAATATAATTTTGACTACGCTTCTTCATCCTTTGCTCTCACACAACAACATGCACCGTGTAAGATTCGGTTATATTACCGTGTGAATGACGAATTCTCGTGTTGTTTGTAGGGATTCCGATAACGGCGTCGTTCCTCGCGAGAGATGAGGCTGTGCCCGTTCGTCTCTTGACGGTTCCTGATTCAGGCCAGGTTTTGTCATAGCCGCCTGTAGAGGGCGCTCTAAGTCTACCGAGAAAAAGGTCAGCAACAGCATCCTTTTTCTCTCGATTTACAACTGTAAAAACATCTCATGTGAAATTAATATTAGATATTATAGACGTTCCACTGAATTACAATTTAGTGACCCCATAAAGCGTGGCTTGTGGCAAATTTCGATAAATTTGCTAATAAGTATCACAAATTACTAGCTGTCAAATTGAGTTTAATTTCCTTTTTTTAGTTAAAGTTACTTTCAATGTGTTTATCTTGACTGGAGAAGAAATAAAAAATTAACAAACATTTAAACTATTTTAACAGGAGCCGTTTCAGATACTTCCCATAAGGTTAAGAGCATTACAGATCCAAGTTCGAATCCCGCTCGTTACATGCTTTTATAAACAGCGGAGTCTCTTTGTGTGATGAGGCCAAAATAGTCAACTGCACTGCACAGCATCTTAAGACAGGAAACAATTAATTACATTTATTTGCTGAAGAGACAAGTCTATTTTACTTTTTTAAAAGACTTTGCTCTTCACATTTTATTTTTGTCTATTTCATCAAAAAAATAACATAATGATAATTGTTCATCTTTATATGCTGTTACAACTGCTTTATTGCCCTTATATTGCCCAATGTATTTTGTATTTTTTGTACGATCTTAGTTTTTGTGAGTGTTGCACCGCGGTGAAGTTCTGGGGTCAGTATAACAAAGAGCTTTGAAACAACATACCGGTACTTTGTCTATATTTCGGCACTGGTTTATAGTAAAACGTCCTCACAAAAAAAGACATATTCAGAAACTCAGGCTGTTCATCCTTCTTTAAATGTGTCACGTGTCTATAAATAGACGTACCGGGCCAGTGGCGCAATGGATAACGCGTCTGACTACGGATCAGAAGATTCTAGGTTCGACTCCTGGCTGGCTCGAACTTTTCTCTCTTCTGTATGGGTTTTTATTTTTATTCAATTCACATCACTTCGTCAACTAACTAACTTCGTCAAATTAAGTGTTTTATATGTCGAAATATAGCATTCCTCTCTCGCCAGACAAAAAAGAACAAAACAAAGATGAGTCTGGAAGTATTTAAACCTACAGAACACCGAAGTGGGATGTTGTGTTCTGGTGTCAGTGAGCTAAAAACAAGAAAACTGAAATCTTCTAGTTTGTTTGTGGACAACTGTGTACACTTTTTTCTGACTTACCAAACTCACTTTATGCAGTCAGCAAAAACAGAACGCAGCTCCTGAGTATGGAGAGCTGATCCTGCCAAAAATGACTATAAATAAATAAATGAGAAAATAAAATTGAATTATATATTGGTGCTGGGCCGATAACGGCTTTGAGACTGTTATCGCGAAAAAAAAAAATAAGGCCGTTAATCTAAATTGGGTTGCTGGGTCTAGACCAGGCATTACCAAATGGCAGATTCCGATCCTGACCTGGACCCAGATCAGATTCTTTCCGGAGTCCGGACCCGCTCGGTGGTGAAGGAGGCGCATCTGATCCTTCACCAGGACCCGCGGCTCCCGGTCCAGGGTTCGGGAGACGCAACTCCTTCACCGAGAGCCGGTTCCCGGTCCAGGACTTTCACCTGGACCCAAGGAGGTGAAAGAGGCGCGTCTGGGAGCTGCGCGCCAGTGCCAACCTCGGCATACCTCCTGAACTGGACCGTGCGCTTCGGAGCTTGGTTCAGGTTGGATGAGACGCGGCAGAGTGCTGAGCGAGTCAGAAACCTGGGGCAACAACTTGGTAGAGTTCACGCAGAACTCCAACCAAGTCATCAACCAGGTCTGGACTGGTGAGAGAGCTCGAGAAGAAAGCGAGAAAGAGATTTGACTGAACTTTTTTCTCCTTTTTTCCAAATCCATATATAAATCCATCGCCACGACGGAAACCTTTAACCCCTGATTACCATAATAGGCAAATATTAAAGCAGTCTCTAATTACAGATTTATTTAAATGACTTTCTCAAATTTTCAATAAAAATAGTTTCTTTAAAAGTTAATTGTCTTTTTTCTGAAGATTTATTAATGCATTTATTTTTACTTTTCCACACATTTTTTTGTGTATGATAATGAGGTAGGCATTTCTACCCCTGGCCTAACCCATGATTGGTCATCTACGGGAATTGGTGTCAACCAATCAGCTCCCAAATGCCTTTGGGACGCAAGAAATTTGCACAAACTTTCTTGCTTCGTGGGTCTATTTAGGGAGTGAAGTATACTAGCCAGTAGCTCGTGAGAAAACAGCATCCTGTTAGGAACTGACCGGTGAGCGAAGGCAAATTTCTAAATTAATTCAGTCCAAATTCAGTCAGTGATGATGACTGTACTATTTAGAGTTGTTTCTGCAAATGATAATGCTCGCTGTACACACACAGACACAAAAGTCAACTGGTCTTCCAAAATTAGGAAGAATTGGTGTAAAAGAGTCAGGGAGCCAGGAGGTTTGTGTGAATTTCTTGGGAGCTGATTGGTTGACACTCATTCTCATAGCTGATCTCACATCAGGGGTAGAAACGCCCACCTCTAACCATACACTTGAGGGAAAAAAGTGTGAGAAAAAGTACAAATAAATGCATTCATAAATGCATCTGGAAATAAATAAATAAATAAATACATAAATAAATAAATACAACCTATATTTATTTATTTGGACATATATTCCCTCATTTATTTATTCACTAGTTTTGGCAGCATCAGTCCTCCATACCTGAGAGGCTCCTGACTCTCGCGCGGTCACCTGTCCCCTGATAGGTGGGGACAATCAAAGAGTCACGTGACACCACACAGGCATAAACACACATATAACCGTCCACATTGGGCGCAGTTTACTTGGAGCTCCATAGAGGCTGTACAGTGTCTGTACTGCAGGGTTGCGCAATCCATAGGAAGACGGCCATGAAGTTCCGTGCAAAGCAAACTTTCTTTCTTTTGTTTGTTTTGTTTCTCGGTGTTGTTGCAGATCGGCACGGTGAGTAGCCATTTCAGAAAACTATTTTGCACAACATAGGATCAGAGGCAAGTTATGTAATAATCTAGATATAAACTAAAAATTGTGCTTTACCAAGATCGTGTTCTCAAAATGGAACAAATGCATTGGGTAACTTCATGCTGCACTTTGACTGACCTCATTTTCTGTGCGTTAAATCTGGTTACCTTTCACCTCCATGCTCTCCATGACTAAAGGTAACAGATAACAATGACAGTCATAATCGGTCAGCAACTTCTGCAGCTAGGATTGGGAAAGGAACGGATCAAACACTTTGTAGGAGAGAAGATGCAAAATCACATTTAAAATTAAATATCCCCATCCTACAAACATAATTCAAAGTAGGGCGTGTAACATGAGAACAGAATAGAACTGGTCTAAAGGGGTTAGTGGGTGTGTTTTCCTACAAATGCCCATTAAAAGTCTTTTTAGGGCATTCTTTGGCCCCCAGACATCAAAAGCACTTTTTGTAATCCAAGCAGCCTTTAAACTTGATCCCTGTAGTAATAATAATAAACCTGCATACGTAGACATGTGAACATTCATATAGTTATTTTGGTTAATGAATAATAAATCCTCAAATTTGGATGATTAAAATCTAAAGTGTTATTCTACCATGTAACTACAATCCTGACAGCGCCTGAGGTCCACACAAGGCTTGGGAGCCTCAGAGGTGAGTATGTGAGGGTCAAAGGGACAGAGACCGGGGTCCACGCCTTCCTCGGCGTCCCCTTCGCCAAACCGCCCCTCGGACCGTCTCTGAGACTGACTGCTCCTCAGCCTGTGGAGAAATGGGAAGGTGTGAGAGACGCCACCAAGCAGCCCCACATGTAAGACAGTGTGTCCTCCAGGTGTTTAACACATCATGAATAAGTTCTGTTTGGTACATTTTGACAGAAATGTCTTTTTTGAAGGTGCATTCAGAATAAAGAGGATGTTAAAGATCTGCTTGAAAAACTTGGAGGCTTGTTGGTAGATCTCCCAGACGTTTCAGAGGACTGTCTGTACCTCAACATCTACACTCCTGCAAACAGAGCTCCTGACGCCAAGCTCCCAGTAAGAAGACTTCATTCAGTATTCTGTTTTTCTGTTCAGCCACTGAGATTCTTGAAGAAGTTTGTGTTTTAAACAAGGCATTGCATTTTTCTTTTTCACAAGTTGGCACAATTTCCTGAAAGTTTATCAGGTTCTGAATGTATACAGACAACGTTCAGCAATATTACAGCATCTATATTTTATTCTGTCTTGTTCGTGAGTCTATTTTCTTTGCAGCAGATACAGTTAAATGTTTGGCACTCATTGCATATTGACTCCATAAACACAGATTCACTGTCACTTTGTTTTTTTTTTTTTGTGTTTCAAATGTTTTACTTTTAAAACCCGATTCTGATTTGAGTGTTGAAGTGAATATATTGTTGAAGAACAACTAAAACCTGTCCATACTTCTCCAGGTCATGGTGTGGATCCACGGTGGAGGCTTTGTTTTAGGGTCCGCCTCGATGTTTGACGGCTCTGCCCTGGCTGCCTACCAGGACGTGGTTGTGGTTCTGATCCAGTATCGACTGGGACTTCTTGGCTTTTTCAGGTAAAGGCGTGATTCAGTTCTCCTGATCTGTGCCACATGTCAGCGAGTATTCTGTAACTCTGATTTCTGCAGCACCGGAGACGAACAAGTATCAGGAAACTTTGGCCTTTTGGACCAGATCCAGGCTCTGAGGTGGGTCAAGGAGCACATTCACAACTTTGGAGGAGATCCAGATTTAGTCACCGTATTTGGGGAGTCAGCTGGAGGAATGAGCACCTCTCTTCTGGTATGAACTGATCTGGAGATAAAGTCATGTTTAGGAAGATTTTCAGTCATGTGATATTTAATTATCCTAATATATAAATCTGCAGCTTCTGTCACCATTGTCTGATGGTTTGTTCCATCGTGCCATTGCTGAGAGTGGTGCAGCTGCAATGATTGGACTTCTTACAAAAGATCCTGAACCATTTGTGCAGGTTAGTCATCACAGTTTTGTGCGTATATCATTATTCCGTGCATTAAACTGAAAATACTGCATCATCTAAATCTGTGAGTTTGTATTTTCCATCAGATGACTGCAAAAGCATCCGGCTGCAACCCTGAGAGCTCAAAGACCATCGGTGACTGCGTGAGAAACCTTAGTATTGATACCATACTGGAACTGGGGAAGGTGAGATTCTGGTTGTCAAACTGATGATAATAATAGTTTTTTTAATTCTTGGACTTTAATTATTTAATTTTACAGCTCTTATTCACACTTTCTCCACTTTTCTCATTTCCTTGAGGATAAAAATTTGTGGTTTACTGTGAATATTGACGGACACGTCCTGACAAAACCTGTCCACGAGCTGCTCCGTCAACATGAACTCATCACTGTACCGTTCATGACCGGATTAAATAACCATGAAGGGGCGTTTGTCCTCGCAGAGGTAATTGTGGCGTTTGTTTAAATTTATGTTATTTATTTCTGAGATTAGTTTTTTTTTTAACTTCAGATTTGATGTGTTAATCATTAACTGTGTATTTTTTCTTTCTAGTTCTTTGCACCTCCAGGCTGGACAGAAGGAATGGACCGGGAGCAGATTGTGAACATGTTGTCGTTATTCTACTCTAATGTGAGACACTCACTGCCTGATAGTCAGAATAAAATGTCCTTTTGTGCAAATCCTCATCTTTTACTTACCTTTTTATTCTCTTAAGCCCAAAGATGCAATCATCAAAGACCTGATTGTAAATGAATATATTGGAGCCGGCAACGACCGAGTGAGGAACAGAGATATGTACACTGAGGTGCTTGGAGATTTGTTTTTCGGTCTACCAGCCATCGAAACTGCAAACGCTCACAGAGGTAAATTTAATCCAGACTTTTGCATATTGGTTCAATCTTTACAAAAATAAACCTGATTTTGTTCCTCTAGACGCCGGCGCTGCTGTATATCTGTACGAGTACCAGCATCCTCCTAATTTCCTGCAGAAGAGGAGGCCCAGTTTTGTTAGGAGTGACCATGGAGATGAGCTCATTACTGTGTTTGGACTTTGCTTCACAACGACTCATGTCAAACTAGCCGGTAAGTAGAGTAAACTGACCCCAGATATCCAGTTTGTTTCTTTCTGAAATAAGGAAAAAAAAAAACATTTTCTTTTTTCTTGTTAATTCAGAGGCATGCCCTGAAGACGAGGAGGAGTTTAGCAGGATTATGATGAGCTACTGGGGGAACTTTGCTCGCACAGGGTCAGAATAGCTTTTTATTAAAGTTTAAAGGTTTAACACAGATATTTGAGTGTTACTAAGAGCTTCTGTCTGTGTGTGTGTAGGTCTCCCAATGGAGACGGCCTTGTCCACTGGCCAAAGTATGGAGCAAAGGAAGAGTACCAGGTTTTAGATTTAAAGCAGCAGGTAACAGGTCAGCACCTGAAGAAGGACCAGTTCATCTTTATGACTCAGACTCTGCCAGAGAAGAAGAAACAGCATGAAGAAAGTATGAAGCACAAAGAGCTGCAACACACATCACAGTAAAGGAGGGATGAATACAGAAATACTCACTAAATACATCAGCAGTTTATTTCTAGTCTTGAATGTTTTCTGTGTAATTTATGTCACATTATTATTATTAAGATACAAACCACCATGATAATTAATAATACCTAAAAATGTGATAATAAAGCTGTTACTATAACACATGACTAAACCCCTGACAGGACTAGAAGTCCACACAAAGCTTGGGAGCCTCAGAGGTGAGTATGTGAGGGTCAAAGGGAAGGAGACCGGGGTCCACGCCTTCCTCGGCGTCCCCTTCGCCAAACCCCCCCTCGGACCATCTCTGAGACTGACTGCTCCTCAGCCTGTGGAGAAATGGGAAGGAGTGAGAGACGCCACCAAGCAGCCCCACATGTAAGACAGTGTGTCCTCCAGGTGTTTAACACATCATGAATAAGTTCTGTTTAGTTCATACTGATGGAAATGTCTCTTTTGAAGGTGCATTCAGAATATAGAGATTGTTAAGATCCTTCTTAATAAACTTGGAGCCAAGTTGGTAGATTTCCCAGACGTTTCAGAGGACTGTCTGTACCTCAACATCTACACTCCTGCAAACAGAGCTCCTGACGCCAAGCTCCCAGTAAGAAGGCTTCATTCAGTATTCTGTTTTTCTGTTCAGTCACTGGGATTCTTGAAGTAGTTTTTAAACAATATTAATGGATTAGAGTCTTTAGTGCCTTGTGGTCTGTGGATACTCAGAGTGCTTCACAAATCAATTATTCACCAGAATCACTTTGTCATTGTAACAAGTACAACGAAATTAGGTGATGTCCCTGTCTCAGAATCAAGGGGGAAAAAAGAATAAAGAGTATCAAATATATAGAAAGAGTGTATAGTTACGATATATTAACAACAGAAAATAGATAAAAACCATTACCATGGAATAGTATTGCACACGATAGTGATAAAGATAGCTTAGGCTTTAGATTGGCATGGTTTTAAGTGAGATTCAGTGCCCTTATGGCAGCAAAGTAGAAACTACTGTTCAGTCTGTTGCTCTTGTATCTTTTGCCTGATGGCAGCAGCTGGGCGGGATGTGAGGAGTCATTATATTTCCAGCTCTCTTGAGGCAGCGAGAGTTGTAGAGTTTATCCAGAGAGGGTAAATGATCTCCAGGGCAGACCTTACCATCCTCTGAAGTGAGTTCCTGAGCCTTCTTTGCCAGCTCCTCTGAGTTGGCACCCCAGAACAGGTCCTCCGTGATGTGGACACCCAGGAAGCGGAAATCCGACACCCTCTCCACACAGACCCCGTTGATGTGCAGTGGTTTGATGTCAGTCTTCCTTTTCCTGAAATCCACAACAATCTCCTTAGCCTTTGTTGTGTTCAGAAGCAGGTTGTTGTCCGAACTCCACGCGTACAGCTGATCCACATTAAGCCTGTAGGCTGACTCATCCCCCCAGAGATGAGCCGCACCACAGTGGTGTCGTCTGCAAATTTGAAGATGGTGTTACTGTTGTGTGTGTGGGGGCACAGTCGTGTGAAAAGCATGGGGCTCAACACGCAGCCCTGGGGAGATTCAGTGTTTATGCTGATGGCCGAGGAGATGTGTGGCACATCTTCAAAGGGGGAGGGGGGGCACAAAAAAAGAGGGAGAGCGCCAAGCCGCTGCATCTGTGTGCGCCGCCACTTTATACATGCATGCACACATACACACTCTGGTAGTGGAAAACTACATGAGCTGCCCTGCAGCCGTCTGACAGAGGCGAGGCTACCACTTTGTGCCATCAGCCCCTCTGACCACCACAAACATTCACACATAGTCAGGTGGGTAAAGTGTCTTGCCCAGGGACACAACGACAAACTGACCTGGCAGGAACTGGGATCAAGCCGGCGACCCTACAATTACTGGACGACCCACTCTACTGCCTGCACCACTGTCACTACAAACAAGGCATTTCATTTATAATTCTCACAAGTTGGCACACTTTGCTGAGTCTTATTACAATATCTGACATACTGTATGATTATAGAACAACTAAAGTTTTTTACTGTAATACTTCTCCAGGTCATGGTGTGGATCCACGGTGGAGGCTTTGTTTTAGGGTCCGCCTCGATGTGTGACGGCTCTGCCCTGGCTGCCTACCAGGACGTGGTTGTGGTTCTGATCCAGTATCGACTGGGGCTTCTTGGCTTTTTCAGGTAAAGGCGTGATTCAGTTCTCCTGATCTGTGCCACATGTCAGCGAGTATTCTGTAACTCTGATTTCTGCAGCACCGGAGACGAACAAGTATCAGGAAACTTTGGCCTTTTGGACCAGATCCAGGCTCTGAGGTGGGTCAAGGAGCACATTCACAACTTTGGAGGAGATCCAGATTTAGTCACCGTATTTGGGGAGTCAGCTGGAGGAATGAGCACCTCTCTTCTGGTATGAACTGATCTGGAGATAAAGTCATGTTTAGGAAGATTTTCAGTCATGTGATGTTTAATTATCCTGATGTGTAAATCTGCAGCTTCTGTCACCATTGTCTGATGGTTTGTTCCATCGTGCCATTGCTGAGAGTGGTACAGCTGCAATGGATGCACTTATTACAACAGACCCTGTTCCAGTAATGCAGGTTAGTCATCACATTTATGTGTATAAATCATATTTTAGTTAATTAAACTGAAAATACTGCAGCCAGTTTTATTCCATCTAAACCTGTGAGGTTGTTTCTTTAATCAGATGATTGCAAAAGCATTCGGTTGCAACCTCGAGAGCACAAAGACCATCGGTGACTGCGTGAGGAGCATTAGTATTGATGCCATACTGGAATTTGGAAAGGTGAGATTCTGGATGTGAAATTGATGATGATATTTGAATTGTTGGTGTAGATTCTCAGTCATGCAGGACTTGATCATCTTAAGTGATTTAAATAAACGGCAACTGGACTTCTCTTGTGTCTTGAAGACACTTCACCTCTCAGTCAAGAGATTTGAACAAATTTGAACAGAGAAGGCCTCAGGTTTCCTCTCTCTAACACTGACAGTCTTGACTCGTCTCCTCAGGCAGTTTCACACCTTGAGCCATGTGACCAGAACGGTGCACATCCTGCGGTTGCTGAGGACATGTTAGGATCATCAGTGATGACGACACGATCAGGGAGCTGAATAGAGGATAGGGCCAGGGACTCATGTGACCTGTATTTCCCCAGTAGTGACCTCAGTGGTCCGGTCAGTGTCCGTCTGACTGTAACATATAAAACTGATACTTCCAGCTCCTGTTTAGAACTGAAGAAGCCTCTTAACTAAGCCAGGTGTACACTGTGCGATATTTTCAGTCATGGCTCCGAGCTTTTGATCAGCTCCTGTGCAAACAGCTTACGAGTACTATACGACCCGATGCTCTGATGCGAGCTAACTGCTCACACTGTACGTGCTACACGACACGTTGGGCCTTTAAATGCGGAAATTTGGAGAAGAAGAAGAAGAACTCCGGAAGTGAGGAGACATTTGTCTCCATAGACATGTAAAATCAGTTTTTATTTCTATGTGTATAAATATAATCAGTGTTTATATCTATGTTCGTCTCCTCCTCCTTCTTCTACTATTACTTTCGGGTTGGCATTGCCTTGTTTTCCAATCAAACACATTTGATTTTCCAGCGAGCGTACGATTGCTGATCGGGAGCTCCTCGTGAGGTGTAAAATCGCTTCTCACTACCCCTGTATACTACACGAACACCAACGCACGATATGCTGACCTCGACACGAGTATGTAGAGTCGCAGAGCGGGAAATCGACGCTAAAGTCACACAGTGTATGCCCGCCTTTAGCTGAGAGGGGAAACGCCTTAAAAAACTAGAGAAGTCTAGTTACCGCTTTTTAAATAACTTTATTATTAAATCAGTTTACTTTTAAGTATCTAATTTTACTGCTCTGTTTTCACATTTTCTCCACTTAAACTTTTTAACATTTTTTTTCTTGAGGAAAATAATTTGTGGTCTTCCATAAATACTGACGGACACGTCCTGACAAAATCTGTCCACGAGCTGCTCCGTCAACATGAACTCATCACTGTACCGTTCATGACCGGAATCAATAACCATGAAGGGGGGTTTAACCTCGCTGAGGTAGGAGTAGCATTTGTTTTCATTTAAAAGTTATTTAATTCCAGGATTAACTTTGTTTTTACTTCAGATTTGATGTGTTAATCATTAACTATGTGTCTTTTTTTCTTTCTAGTTCTTTGCACCTCCAAACTGGACAGAAGGAATGGACCGGGAGCAGATTATGAACATGCTGTCCTTATTCTACCCTAATGTGAGGCACTCACTGATATGTGAAAATAAAATGTCCTGTTGTGCAAATCCTCATCTTTTATTGACCTTTTCCTTCTCTTAAGCCCAAAGATGCAATCATCAGAGACCTGATTGTAAATGAATATATTGGAGCCGGCAACGACCGAGTGAGGAACAGAGATATGTACACTGAGGTGCTTGGAGATTTGTTTTTCGCTATTCCAGCCATCGAAACTGCAAACGCTCACAGAGGTAAATTTTAACCAACTCTTGCAAATCTATTCAGTTTTTACAAAAATAAACCTGATTTTGTTCCTCTAGACGCCGGCGCTGCTGTATATCTGTACGAGTACCAGCATCCTCCTAAATTCCTGCAGAAGAAAAGACCCAGCTTTGTTAGGAGTGATCATGCAGATGAGCTCTTTACTGTGCTTGGGTTTTGCTTCACAACGACTCATGTCAAACTAGCCGGTAAGTAGAGTAAACTGACCCCAGATATCCAGTTTGATTCATGTTTCTCTCTTATTGTAAAAAGGTTTCTCTGTATTTTTTTTCTTGTTAATTCAGAGGCATGTCCTGAAGACGAGGAGGAGTTTAGCAGGATTATGATGAGCTACTGGGGGAACTTTGCTCGCACAGGGTCAGAATCACTTTTTATTAAAGTTTAAAGGTTTAACACAGATATTTGAGTGTTACTAAGAGCTTCTGTCTGTGTGTGTGTAGGTCTCCCAATGGAGACGGCCTTGTCCACTGGCCAAAGTATGGAGCAAAGGAAGAGTACCAGGTTTTAGATTTAAAGCAGCAGGTAACAGGTCAGCACCTGAAGAAGGACCAGTTCATCTTTATGACTCAGACTCTGCCAGAGAAGAAGAAACAGCATGAAGAAAGTATGAAGCACAAAGAGCTGCAACACACATCACAGTAAAGGAGGGATGAATACAGAAATACTCACTAAATACATCAGCAGTTTATTTCTAGTATTGAATGATTTCTGTGTAATTTATGTCACATTATTATTATTAAGATACAAACCACCATGATAATTAATAACATTACCTAAAAATGTGATTATAAAGCTGTTACTATAACGCATGACTAAACCCCTGACAGGACTAGAAGTCCACACAAAGCTTGGGAGCCTCAGAGGTGAGTATGTGAGGGTCAAAGGGAAGGAGACCGGGGTCCACGCCTTCCTCGGCGTCCCCTTCGCCAAACCCCCCCTCGGACCATCTCTGAGACTGACTGCTCCTCAGCCTGTGGAGAAATGGGAAGGAGTGAGAGACGCCACCAAGCAGCCCCACATGTAAGACAGTGTGTCCTCCAGGTGTTTAACACATCATGAATAAGTTCTGTTTAGTTCATACTGATGGAAATGTCTCTTTTGAAGGTGCATTCAGAATAAAGAGATTTTTAAGGACATGCATGAAAAAGTTGGATCCATGTTGATGGATCTCCCAGACGTTTCAGAGGACTGTCTGTACCTCAACATCTACACTCCTGCAAACAGAGCTCCTGACGCCAAGCTCCCAGTAAGAAGACTTCATTCAGTATTCTGTTTTTCTGTGCAGTCACTGGAATTCTTGAAGTAGTTAGTTTTTAAACAAGGCATTTTATTCATCTTTTTGACAAGTTGGCACAATTTTCTGAGGTTTTATTACAATATTTGACATACTGCATGATTAAAGCACAACTAAAGCTTCTTACTGTAATACTTCTCCAGGTCATGGTGTGGATCCACGGTGGAGCCTTTATTTTAGGGTCCGCTTCGATGTTTGATGGCTCTGCCCTGGCTGCCTACCAGGACGTGGTTGTGGTTCTGATCCAGTATCGACTGGGAATTCTTGGCTTTTTCAGGTAAAGGCGTGATTCAGTTCTCCTGATCTGTGCCACATGTCAGCGAGTATTCTGTAACTCTGATTTCTGCAGCACCGGAGACGAACAAGTATCAGGAAACTTTGGCCTTTTGGACCAGATCCAGGCTCTGAGGTGGGTCAAGGAGCACATTCACAACTTTGGAGGAGATCCAGATTTAGTCACCGTATTTGGGGAGTCAGCTGGAGGAATGAGCACCTCTCTTCTGGTATGAACTGATCTGGAGATAAAGTCATGTTTAGGAAGATTTTCAACAGTGTGATTCTTTTGCATACTGATATGTAAATCTGCAGCTTCTGTCACCATTGTCTGATGGTTTGTTCCATCGTGCCATTGCTGAGAGTGGTACAGCTGCAATGGATGCATTTCTTACAACAGACCCTGTTCCAGTAATGCAGGTTAGTCATCACATTTATGTGTATAAATCATATTTCAGTGAATTAAACTGAAAATACTGCAGCCTGTTTTATTCCATCTAAATCTGTGAGGTTGTCTCTTTAATCAGATGATTGCAAAAGCATTTGGTTGCAACCTCGAGAGCACAAAGACCATCGGTGACTGCGTGAGGAGCATTAGTATTGATGCCATACTGAAATTTGGAAAGGTGAGATTCTAGATTTAAATTTGTTGAATTGTGTAGACTCTCAGCCATCTAGGATGTGATATTAGTAAGTGATTAAAAAAAACAGCAACTGAACTTCTCTTGTGCCTTTAAGACGCTTCGCCTCTCAGTCAAGAGACTTCCTCAGGTCTTAGACATGAAGTATTAATTTTATATATTGTAATCATGAACACTCACACTGATAGCGCTATTCAGGTTGCTAATGAGGTCATTGTTGTCACTAAAAACATTTTCAATCTAAATACGCTGTAAAACAACAGACCTTTCAGCCTAATTCTATTCTTTATGCATCCATCACATCAAAATAAACTAAATGAAAATCTTTTTTTTAAACATGTTTTTTTTAGTTTTGATCTTTTAACTTTATGCACATTGCATCAAACAAAATTAAATTAAATGTCTCCTCAGGCAGTTTCACACCTTGAGCCATGTGACCAGAACGGTGCACATGCTGGCGTTGCTGAGGACATGTTAGGATCATCAGTGATGACGACACGATCAGGGAGCTGAATAGAGGATAGGGCCAGGGACTCATGTGACCTGTATTTCCCCAGTAGTGACCTCAGTGGTCCGGTCAGTGTCCGTCTGACTGTAACATATAAAACTGATACTTCCAGCTCATGTTTAGAACTGAAGACGCCTCTTGGCTGAGAGGTGAAACATCTTAAAGAAACGAGAGAAGGCTAGTTATCTTTTTTAAATCACTTGAGATTGTTTTTTAAATCCTTGTAATTTTAAATATCCAGTTTTACTGCTCTACTTTCACACTTTCTTCGCTTACATTTTTCACTTTTTTTTTCTTAAGCAAAATAATTTGTGGCTTTCTATAAATACTGACGGACACGTCCTGAAAAAACCTGTCCACGAGCTGCTCCGTCAACATGAACTCATCACTGTACCGTTCATGACCGGAATCAATAACCATGAAGGGGGGTTTGTCCTTGCTGAGGTAGGAGTGGCGTTTGTTTTCATTTATTTATTTCCAGGATTTCTTTTTTTGTTTTTACTTCAGATTTGATGTGTTTATCATTAACTGTCTTTTTTGTTTTTTTTTTAGTTCTTTAAAGCTCCAAACTGGACAGAAGGAATGGACCGGGAGCAGATTGTGAACATGTTGTCTTTATTCTACTCTAATGTGAGACACTCGCTGCCTGATAGTCAGAATAAAATGTCCTTTTGTGCAAATCCTCATCTTTTAATTACCTTTTCCTTCTCTTAAGCCCAAAGATGCAATCATCAGAGACCTGATTGTAAATGAATATATTGGAGCCGGCAACGACCGAGTGAGGAACAGAGATATGTACACTGAGGTGCTTGGAGATTTGTTTTTCGCTATTCCAGCCATCGAAACTGCAAACGCTCACAGAGGTAAATTTAATCCAAACTTTTGCATATTGGTTCAATCTTTACAAAAATAAACCTGATTTTGTTCCTCTAGACGCCGGCGCTGCTGTATATCTGTACGAGTACCAGCATCCTCCTAAATCCCTGCAGAAGAAAAGACCCAGCTTTGTTAGGAGTGACCATGGAGATGAGGTCTTTGCTGTGCTTGGACTTTGCTTCACAACGACTCATGTCAAACTAGCCGGTAAGTAGAGTAAACTGACCCCAGATATCCAGTTTGTTTCATGTTTCTCTCTGATTGTAAAAAGGTTTCTCTGTATTTTTTCTTTTTTTGTTAATTCAGAGGCATGCCCTGAAGACGAGGAGGAGTTTAGCAGGATTATGATGAGCTACTGGGGGAACTTTGCTCGCACAGGGTCAGAATAGCTTTTTATTAAAGTTTAAAGGTTTAACACAGACATTTGAGTGTTACTAAGAGCTTCTGTCTGTGTGTGTGTAGGTCTCCCAATGGAGACGGCCTTGTCCACTGGCCAAAGTATGGAGCAAAGGAAGAGTACCAGGTTTTAGATTTAAAGCAGCAGGTAACAGGTCAGCACCTGAAGAAGGACCAGTTCATCTTTATGACTCAGACTCTGCCAGAGAAGAAGAAACAGCATGAAGAAAGTATGAAGCACAAAGAGCTGCAACACACATCACAGTAAAGGAGGGATGAATACAGAAATACTCACTAAATACATCAGCAGTTTATTTCTAGTCTTGAATGTTTTCTGTGTAATTTATGTCACATTATTATTATTAAGATACAAACCACCATGATAATTAATAATACCTTAAAATGTGATTATAAAGCTGTTACTATAACGCATGACTAAACCCCTGACAGGACTAGAAGTCCACACAAAGCTTGGGAGCCTCAGAGGTGAGTATGTGAGGGTCAAAGGGAAGGAGACCGGGGTCCACGCCTTCCTCGGCGTCCCCTTCGCCAAACCGCCCCTCGGACCGTCTCTGAGACTGACTGCTCCTCAGCCTGTGGAGAAATGGGAAGGAGTGAGAGACGCCACCAAGCAGCCCCACATGTAAGACAGTGTGTCCTCCAGGTGTTTAACACATCATGAATAAGTTCTGTTTAGTTCATACTGATGGAAATGTCTCTTTTGAAGGTGCATTCAGAATATGGAGATTATTAAAGATCTGCTTGATAAACTTGGAGCCGAGTTGGCAGATTTCCCAGACGTTTCAGAGGACTGTCTGTACCTCAACATCTACACTCCTGCAAACAGAGCTCCTGACGCCAAGCTCCCAGTAAGAAGACTTCATTCAGTATTCTGTTTTTCTGTTCAGCCACAGAGATTTATGATATTAACTATATTGATCCCTCACGTTTTGACTGGTAAGACTGTCCTTGCGGGATTGCTGCCACCTTGTGTGGTGCCCCCTTTTTATGAAGTAGTTTTTAAACAACGCATTGCATTCATCTTTTTGACAAGTTATTACAATTTCTGTGACAAACTAAAGTTTCTTAATCCTTCTCCAGGTCATGGTGTGGATCCACGGTGGCGCCTTTGTTTTAGGGTCCGCTTCGATGTATGATGGCTCTGCCCTGGCTGCCTACCAGGACGTGGTTGTGGTTCTGATCCAGTATCGACTGGGACTCCTTGGCTTTTTCAGGTAAAGGCGTGATTCGATTCACCTGAGGGCTTATTTATAAAACTTGCTTACGAAAAAAGCAGGCCTGAAAGTTGCATACGTCACTTTTCAAGCAAACTTTGGAATAAGCTTTTTAAAAAGGTGACGAGAAAATGTATATACCTTTAAGCAAGTGCACGTTTTTAGACTTGTAGACCCTCGCGCACACACACACACACACACAAAACCAACAGTCACCCCCCCACCCCGTCTCTGAACAGAATAAAAATGATAATCTAAACGAAAATATGTTGCATTTAGGATTTATACCAAATGATGTTCATACATACTGTATGTCTTCAAATTATACTGTATATCAATTCCCCCTATTTGTGCATTAATTGTGATCAGGTGTGTATCAGTTATTGTGATTATTTAGACATATGAAAACTGCAGTGACACTCGTGCATAACGGATACGCTGCACTACTTGAAGCTCACGCCAACATATTGCAGACTTGGGATGGGGGGAGTTTTTAGAAATCACATAGATGTCCAGGTCCATGATGAGTGGCTGATCAGCTGATTTACATTCTCTAGAACAGTTCTATGGATCTATGTGCTGAACTTGGCTCGGTGTTAAACCATCAGAACCACACAATCCCGACGCCCCTTAAGCTTCAGATCAATGCCAGGTTCCCTGCAACCTGTGCGTTCCAGCGAATTATCCGACAGCTGTGCTGATTTTTGTTTGGTAGGATGAACAACATGACATTTCCTGCCTAATGTCTCTTTGGATTAAATTAAATGTTTTCATTAGATGTTACCCTTAGATCTGGACTATCTCAGTCAACACCGAGCTCATCTCTGCCACACTGACAGCGTTCACCGCTTCAGCGACTGTCACTCAGAGCACTTCCGTGTATTTCTGATGCGTCAACATGTGATCACCATATAAAACATTTTTCCGTTCTTCCAATTCGCTCACAAGCCCCTCGATTACAGTCTCTGTGAAATTGGGTTTTCTAAACCTCTCCGTTGTTGTAATTTTCCATGAAATGCCTGAAATCCATCGGCTTCTGCACATGCAAATTATTCATGAGGTGCTTTGCAGTGAACATTTATAGCAGAATGTAGGAAATGGGATTTGATCCAAAAACAGCTGAGCACAGCTCTACGGACGAGCGCGCTTTATAAAGCAGAATTGCGTGAAACTGTGCGTACGCAGAGTTCTATAGGTCCTTAAATTACTTTGCGTTCGTAAATTTTTTTTGCTGAGCTTAACTAGACTTTTAATAAGGATGCTATGCAAAGTTTTATAAATGAGGCCCCTGATCTGTGCCTCATGTCAGCGAGTATTCTGTAACTCTGATTTCTGCAGCACCGGAGACGAACATGCACCAGGAAACTTTGGCCTTTTGGACCAGATCCAGGCTCTGAGGTGGGTCAAGGAGCACATTCACAACTTTGGAGGAGATCCAGATTTAGTCACCGTATTTGGGGAGTCAGCTGGTGGAGTGAGCACCTCTCTTCTGGTATGAACTGATCTGGAGATAAAGTCATGTTTAGGAAGATTTTCAGTCATGTGATGTTTAATTATCCTGATGTGTAAATCTGCAGCTTCTGTCACCATTGTCTGATGGTTTGTTCCATCGTGCCATTGCTGAGAGTGGTACAGCTGCAATGGATGCAATTCTTACAACAGATCCTGTTCCAGTAATGCAGGTTAGTCATCACATTTATGTGTATAAATCATATTTTAGTTAATTAAACTGAAAATACTGCAGCCTGTTTTATTCCATCTAAACCTGTGAGGTTGTTTCTTTAATCAGATGATTGCAAAAGCATTCGGTTGCAACCTCGAGAGCACAAAGACCATCGGTGACTGCGTGAGAAACCTTAATATTGATGCCATACTGGAACTGGGAAAGGTGAGATTCTGGATGTAACATTGATGATAATATTTGAATTGTTGGTGTAGATTCTCAGTCATCCAGGACTTGATCATCTTAAGTGATTTAAAAAACAACTGGATTTTTCTTGTGTTTTGAAGACACGTAAACTCTCAGTCAAGAGACTTCCTCAGGTCTGAAACATGAAGTATTGGGTTTATATTATCGTAATCGGGAACACTCACTGATAGCGCTATTGATGGAGCTAATGGGGCCAATTAGGAGTGATGTTAAACCAGACTTTGGTGGTGAAACCCAAATTTGAACAGAGGAGGCCTCAGGTTTCCTCTCTAACACCAACAGTCTTGACTCGTCTCCTCAGGCAGTTTCACACCTTGAGCCATGTGACCAGAACGGTGCACATGCTGGCGTTGCTGAGGACATGTTAGGATCATCAGTGATGATGACACGATCAGGGAGCTGAATAGAGGATAGGGCCAGGGACTCATGTGACCTGTATTTCCCCAGTAGTGACCTCAGTGGTCCGGTCAGTGTCCGTCTGACTGTAACATATAAAACTGATACTTCCAGCTCCTGTTTAGAACTGAAGAAGCCTCTTGGCTGAGAGGTGAAACATCTTAAAGAAACTAGAGAAGGCTAGTTATCTTTTTTAAATCACTTTATTATTAAATCGTTTTACTTTTAAATATCCAATTTTTCTTTTTTTTTTTTTAACACTTACATTTTTCACTTTCTTTCTCTAGAATAAAAATGTTGGGGTTTTTATAAATACTGACGGACACGTCCTGACAAAACCTGTCCACGAGCTGTTCCGTCAACATGAACTCATCACTGTACCGTTCATGACCGGAATCAATAACCATGAAGCGGGGTTAAAACTCGCTGAGGTAAGTTTGGCGTTTGTTTTCATTTAAAGGTTTGTTTTTACTTCATATTTCATGTGTTTAATCACTAACTGTCTCTTTTTTTCTTTCTAGTTCTTTGCACCTCCAGACTGGACAGAAGGAATGGACCGGGAGCAGATTATGAACATACTGTCGATATTCTACCCTAATGTGAGACACTCGCTGCCTGATAGTCAGAATAAAATGTCCTTTTGTGCAAATCCTCATCTTTTACTGGCCTTTTCACTCTCTTAAGCCCAAAGATGCAATCATCAAAGACCTGATTGTAAATGAATATATTGGAGCCGGCAACGACCGAGTGAGGAACAGAGATATGTACACTGAGGTGCTTGGAGATTTGTTTTTCGGTCTACCAGCCATCGAAACTGCAAACGCTCACAGAGGTAAATTTTAACCAAACTCTTCCAAATTTATTCAGTTTTTACAAAAATAAACCTGATTTTGTTCCTCTAGACGCCGGCGCTGCTGTATATCTGTACGAGTACCAGCATCCTCCTAAATTCCTGCAGAAGAAAAGACCCAGCTTTGTTAGGAGTGATCATGCAGATGAGCTCTTTACTGTGTTTGGGTTTTGCTTCACAACGACTCATGTCAAACTAGTTGGTAAGTAGAGTAAACTGATCCCAGATATCCAGTTTGTTTCATTTTTCTCTCTGATTGTAAAAAGGTTTCTCTGTATTTTCTTTTTTCTGTTAATTCAGAGGCATGCCCTGAAGACGAGGAGGAGTTTAGCAGGATTATGATGAGCTACTGGGGGAACTTTGCTCGCACAGGGTCAGAATAGCTTTTTATTAAAGTTTAAAGGTTTAACACAGATATTTGAGTGTTACTAAGAGCTTCTGTCTGTGTGTGTGTAGGTCTCCCAATGGAGACGGCCTTGTCCACTGGCCAAAGTATGGAGCAAAGGAAGAGTACCAGGTTTTAGATTTAAAGCAGCAGGTAACAGGTCAGCACCTGAAGAAGGACCAGTTCATCTTTATGACTCAGACTCTGCCAGAGAAGAAGAAACAGCATGAAGAAAGTATGAAGCACAAAGAGCTGCAACACACTTCACAGTAAAGGAGGGATGAATACAGAAATACTCACTAAATACATCAGCAGTTTATTTCTAGTATTGAATGTTTTCTGTGTAATTTATGTCACATTATTATTATTAAGATACAAACCACCATGATAATTAATAATACCTTAAAATGTGATTATAAAGCTGTTACTATAACACATGACTAAACCCCTGACAGGACTAGAAGTCCACACAAGGCTTGGGAGCCTCAGAGGTGAGTATGTGAGGGTCAAAGGGAAGGAGACCGGGGTCCACGCCTTCCTCGGCGTCCCCTTCGCCAAACCGCCCCTCGGACCGTCTCTGAGACTGACTGCTCCTCAGCCTGTGGAGAAATGGGAAGGAGTGAGAGACGCCACCAAGCAGCCCCACATGTAAGTGTTAGCACTTCAAACACT
Organism: Callopanchax toddi; assembly: GCA_006937965.1. NCBI lineage: Eukaryota > Metazoa > Chordata > Actinopteri > Cyprinodontiformes > Nothobranchiidae > Callopanchax > Callopanchax toddi. The sequence continues at coordinate 868,114 of SSNR01000114.1, forward strand.
AGGAGCTGTGTTCAGCGCATTTTAACAAGAGATGTTTCTTTTGCAGGTGCATCCAGAATCTGCATATTATTGGGGATTTGTTTGAAAAAATGTCTGGCATGATGATGACCCTCCCAGACATTTCAGAGGACTGTCTGTACCTCAACATCTACTCTCCTGCAAACAGAGCTCCTGATGCCAAGCTCCCAGTAAGAACACTTCATTCAGGTTATTTACAGGTTGAAAAATAAATTCTGTCATCCAGTGATGCAACATGATTTATTCTACCCTGAACTGAGAGTCTGCATCATTCTGTGAATTACATAATTTAAATATAAATCGATCCTAGATTCCAGTGGAAAAAGTGACGCGATAGTATTTTTTAGAGATTGAAATGACTTCCAAAGATAGATGCTCTCAAAATGTGTCCCTTAAAGTTGTTGAAACAAATCTAATGATCTGGTTATTCAACACAAAGAATTGGTTACAGTCTGATGTGGTTCGAGACCTGCGTATGTTTAATTCAGTTGGAAACAATGAAAATATGTTTAAAGAACCGATCAAGGCATGAGGTTATTTTCCAGGTCATGGTGTGGATCCACGGTGGAGGTTTCACTGTGGGGTCCGCTTCGATGTACGACGGCTCTGCCCTGGCTGCCTACCAGGACGTGGTTGTGGTTCTGATCCAGTATCGACTGGGTCTTCTTGGCTTTTTCAGGTAAAGGTTCGATTACGTTCTCCTGATGCTTGATCTGATCTGTGTCACATGTCAGAGTTTTCTGCAACGCTGATTTCTGCAGCACCGGAGACGAACAAGTATCAGGAAACTTTGGCCTTTTGGACCAGATCCAGGCTCTGAGGTGGGTCAAGGAGCACATTCACAACTTTGGAGGAGATCCAGATTTAGTCACCGTATTTGGAGAGTCAGCTGGAGGAATTGCAGTGTCTCTTCTGGTATGAACTGATCTGGAGATTATACTTTTAATTTTTTTTATAAAAATAAGTAATGTAATTGTAAATCAACCCATTTTTAATAGTATATTTTTTTTAAATCTGCAGCTTCTGTCCCCATTATCTGATGGCCTGCTGCACCGTGCCATTGCTCAGAGTGGTACAGCTGGTTTGGATGAAGTTCTTATGCGTGATCCTGTACCAGCAATGAGGGTTAGCTATGAAACGTTTTTGTGTAAAAACATGTTTTAGTGCACAATTTAAAAAATACTGCAGCATATTTTATTTATTCTAAGCGAGTGAGGTATCTTGTCCTCAGGAAGTTGCAAATGCATCCGGCTGCGGCCTTGAGAGCACAAAGACGATCAGTGACTGCATGAGAACCATGGATGTTGATACCATACTGGGATTTGAGAAGGTGAGATGAATGATTTTTGATATCTCCTTTCATGCTTTTTTTTTTACTGACACATTTTGTTCTTTTTTTTAAGAGTCTGCTTGTGAAATACCCTATAACTGTTGACGGACACTTCCTGACAAAACCTGTGTCTCAGCTGCTCCATAAACACGAACTCCTCACTGTACCGTTCATCACCGGCGTAACTAATCATGAAGGGGGATGTCTCCTTTCTCATGTAAGGACTGAATGTTTACGGACATATGTGTGAATTAGGAAATGTGTTCTTTTCTGTTTAAATTACCAACGCAGGGCTTCTGGTACTATTTCATTTCAAATTTGGTGATTTTTTTTCAGTCCTTTGGACCTCCAAACTGGACAGAAGGAGTGGATCGAGAGCAGATTGTGAACATGCTGTCCATCTTCTACCCTGACGTAAGACACTTTTTGCCTGATATGATGGTTACGTTTTATTTTTGCATGATCAGTCATCATTGACGGTATAATTTTATTCCTCTTAAGCCCAAAGATGCCGTCACAAAAGATCTGATTGTAGCTGAATATGCTGGAACTGGTGAAGACCACGTGAGGAACAGAGATGCATTCACTGAGGCGCTTGGGGATTTATTTTTCACTATTCCTGCCATTAAAATTGCAAATGCACACAGAGGTAAATGCTTTGCAAAATGTATGTACTTTCAAGCAAACATTTTTAATTACTTTCCGAAAAATAACCCTTATTTTCGTGGCTGTAGACGCAGGCGCTGCTGTATATCTGTACGAGTACCAGCACCCTCCTACATTTCTGCAGAAGATAAGGCCCAGCTTCGTAAGGAGTGACCACACAGATGACCTCTTTACTGTGTTTGGATTGTGCTTCACAACTGCTCATGCAAGACTAGCTGGTAAGTGCAATAAACACAAACCCATGAGGATCTGGTTGGTTGGTGTTTCATTGTTTGTTTGTTCATTTAGGGCCATGCCCTGAAGATGAGGAGGAGTTTAGCAGGATCATGATGAGCTACTGGGGGAACTTTGCTCGCACAGGGTAGGAATCACTTCTAATAGCACGATAACAGTTTCACAGATATTTGAAGGTTACTAAGAACGTTTGTGTGTGTGTGTGTAGGTCTCCCAATGGAGACAACCTTGTCCACTGGCCAAAGTATGGAGCAAAGGAAGAGTACCTGGCTTTAGATTTAAATCAGCAGGTAACAGGTCAGCGCCTGAAGGAGGACCAGTTCATCTTTATGACTCAGACTCTGCCAGAGAAGGTTAAACAGCATAAAGAGAGTTCAGAGCACACTGAGCTCTAACATGTCTTCATGAGGACTTCAACATCTGTGGAACATCATCAGTTTAGCGCAGAAACCATCTGGAAATACCGCTACTGTTTTTATATCATATAGGCCATTTGCTCTGCATCCCAGAGTTTCATTTTATTTTTAGAAACCTCAAGCACCTAAACACACCACAGGACTGTCAGATGATTGACCTTATCTTAGTGTAAAGCTGATGCTACTTATCAGGAGGGTGATCCAGGAAGCAGGTTATGGGGAACTTCTCAGTAAATTAACACTGAATTAAAAAAAAAAAGGGTATCACCATGGCAACAGGCTGTATGAACAAAACCTTGAGTTTGAAGCAGCCACTGGATTAAAAATAACAGCCTGTAAATTAACTTTGACCTGATTAAATTAAAATGTTTTTATTTATTCCATCATACAACAGGTAAAATATTAAAAAACGAGTGCATTTAAACTTGATTTTCTCACCTTGTGGATGCAGCCATGTCATTTTATTAATTTTTAAAATTTATATGACCAGTTCCTAATGTTCTTAAAAGCGTACTTCCTGCTCCAGCTACAGGATTTTTTCCATTACTGATGATGACTTTTTAACTCAAGGTGAAGAATGGATGAAACAAACTGAAATCACTTCTGGAACCAAAAACTCAAATTTTTCCTGTTTGTAGGAAGTAAACTCAGAATTCACGGATAGTTTGTTGAACCTCCTTTCTGGAATACTCCCCAGAAGTTAGTCAGTTTCATATTAAAGACAGAAAAGGCACATTTGGGATAAATATTCAATATTTTGTGTTTGCGTCTAAACCATGTACGACACATTTTACTGCATTATCATTTTAACTGTGGTGCTAAGTTCATTGAGCTGCCAAAAAGGAAGTCTTGTTTAAGGTGATAAATAAAACTTGTACAATGATCTGAAGCTCGAAAATAAACTGTGACAAAACAGATGTTTTCCGTTTTTATTTTTATTACTGAGAACAGTGCTTAAGCTGAAAAGCTCCCTGAATTCTGATGTGAGCAGTTCGAAAAGTTCAAACCTAAATTTCCCATTTAAAATCAGCTATTTTAGCATCGATAACACAAAGCAACACATCGAGAAAAGGCAAATGATTCAGATAAGCCGGGTTCACAGGTCGAATATGAACACAAAGTTGAGATGAAGCTAATGACAAATCAAGAACGCGTCGGCAGACAATTCTTTTGCAAGTTTTAGTACAAAAACGCTGGCCGTCGTTTTTCAAATGATTCAATAAACCGCCCAGAAAAGTGCACTTGGAGTAGGAAAGCTACTGGGCGTCACCGTTAGGCCAGAATGAGACGTACACACACTTACTTAGAGATGTACTTTGAGCTGTTGGTTTGAATAATGATCAGCCTGGAGTCAGAAACCACTCAGAGAGCTGGAGGTAAAAGTCTCGCAGGGGATAAAGCCAGGCAAACACGATGTCGGGCATCAAAACAAACACAGCCACTACATTTTAGAACACCGACAGAAGCTAAAAACCTGTATATTCTGGTACTTTAATTACAGATTAGGTTAGTTTTTAAATCTATTGCAATACAGCACATCTTTCCATCAATAGTCTAACATATTGGGTGTGGCGATATTAAATGTTATGCACTTCACTGGAAAGAGATGGCTCTTTAGTTCAAAGGGCAAAAATGTAGTGGTCAAGCCAAAACTGGGTGACGTAACTGCAGCGTTCGATGGGACGGCAGCTCAAAAAGTTACAAAACTTGAAAAATTCACACTTTCTTTTAAATAAATACATTTAATGTAGCTGGATTTGTTATTTATACACATACTTTTGTCCTGTTTTGTAGCCAAGAGAAGCACCTGAGATGTCCTTTAGTAAATTCTGATGTCTCTACAGCCAAACAATAATATTAATAATAATAAATAGAAAAGAGCAAGGCATGCTGCTTTAATAAAACATGTCCAGATAGTGGTTATGAGTGCAATATGATTCAGTCTAAATAAATGCAGCATGCGCTCGACCATGTTGGGCACTAGAACTGGTATAATACTTATTAGTAGCAGAATACACTGGACACCTTTATCCATTTCAAGCACTGTTGAGTACAGACGTGGTTTTTTTTTTTTATCACAGGCACATACAGTTTGAGCCTTAACAGGTATTATAGGTGGTACCATTGGTTTTTTTTCTGCAGGGAATTGATTAAATTTATGACCTGTTATCATGCTGCATTAGAGGATAAAGGTCAGACCAGGTGGTTATAAACGGTGACTTGGGAGGCCCTTCAGAGTGCATGTATGAGGTGAGACAGGTAGCTAGGTTACACAGTAGAAACCAATTATGGACAGAACCTGGTGAGCAAAGGTCATGAGATACCAACAGAGGTGATTCATGTGTAATGGTTGCTTCGCCTTGCAATGTAGGAGGAGACTTAAAGCTTGATGCATCAGGACGTCCAGGACTGCATGTTTCGCAGCATGGCCTCAAACCGCTCCATGTTCGGGGCATGAGCGTGGTCTAGGTGGTCCGTCAGCCGACTGTACAGACTGAAAGACTTCAGCTCCAGCCAGATGAAACCAAAACGGTCCTCATCGAAGAGCACGAAGAGCCCCGGGGTGCGCTCTGGACTTGTGAAGCCGTGCCCAGCGATCAGGCCCGTTCCGTAGAAACTGAAACGGACACATCACACACACACACAATCAATAAAACCATATGTATCCATTATACAGGCAATAACTACTCATTTAAATACCGTAAAATGAGTGAGGGTCGTAACTGAAAAATGGAGACTTATTTCTTGATCTTGTGCATTTTATTTTCTCAGAGGTTTTTATTCAGCCTAGCTGTTTATTCTAATCTAGTTTGGTTATTATTCAATTTACCGGTAGTCTGTTTACTATTTTGTCATTACGTTTGCTGTTTTTAACCACTGGGACCTTGAAACCTAGTTTTATATCATGCTATGTGAAACCATGAAGGGAATGACATCATAAATCCTTTATTCTGTACAGTCTATGTGTTTTGCCCTCATTCTGCCTTTACGTGCACCGACATTTTAAGACAAGATGCACGTTAAGTTTAGCTCTCAGAAAGGGAGGAAGTGCACGTCATTCAGAAGGCATGACAAATAGATGTTTTCTTGTCAGTTACTTTGTTTTTGTGATCACTTGGTGCCTAGTTACTGCACAGCCCTGGTCCTCACCATTTCCTGCAGGTGCGAGGATACACTTCATTGCGAGCCATGACCCCCAGAGGCAGGACGAAGGGCAGAGGTTCAGAAGGATGGCTGCTCCCGCTGGGACCAGACTGGCAGCTGTCAGAAGAGGCACCTTGGTCCATCTCTGTATCTTCTGCTCCACTTGCACCACCGCAGGCTCCCTCCACGGCAGATTTGGCGCCGCTGTCCTGCTGCTCTGCCTCCCTCTGCACTTCACCGTGTATCCTCATTACAATCCGTGACAGCTCTTCAATTTTGCGCTGTTGCTCTAGGTCTGGGAGCACCACAGGCCGACTCAGGTCAACGTCTAATGTGAGCTGCCCTGCAGGAACATTCGGGTCTCCCTGTAAGAAGGATCAGAATTAAAGTCAGTGCTTCCGTTTTATGACAGAAAACACGCATTAAAGCTGTGAGAGGGTTTGATGTAAAAGAACCTTCTCTGAGTAAAACTACCAGCAGAGAAGAAAATGTGATTTTATTGAGAAATTGTGCACTTACAATAAAGTATTTCTTTTCCCGCAAATTTTTTGAAAAATTACAGACTTTGAGGAATCATTTTTAGTGATCAGGGAAAAGAAGCAAAGATTCTGACAGTAACTGTTCACAAACTTACTGTGAGTTTGGTGGCTCTTGCAGAGGTCCCATGGAAACTCAGCATGACGATCTCTAAGCCGTGACTGCCGTAAGTACCTTTGAATAAGCCTGGTTTCAGCAGATCGGAGGGCATCGTAGGCGGCAAGTAAATCCGCCGGTACGTCAAGCAGTTACTGTGACGGGAAAACACGAGAAAGCACCGGGTTTACTCGATTAAGGTTTGACCTCAAAACCTCGATATCAACCCCAGAAAAAGCAGAACAGCAGCAGCCATACTCATATTGACTGGTGTAAATAAACTTCATCAGGATAAGCTCCTGCATGTGTTCATGGAAGATCTCCTCCAGCGTGCGACCCCATTCTTCTTCTAACCAAGTCCTAAATTCCTGCACAAACATTCACGTATTAGAAAGTGCTTGAAAAACCAACAGTATGGTAAAGAAAAGCATCATTTGAAGAGTTGACCCACCTCCTGTCGGCCTCCTGGCATTCGGTGATAATCAGTCTGGTTACATTTTGTTGAAAATTCATCTTTCTTTACCGTCTAAAACAACAGAATATCACACATTAACAAATGAGCACGTTTTTATTAACCTGTAGAAGCAATGCTTTAGGTGTTCTGGATTTTTCTTTTTGTATTTTGTATTAATTTAGAACAGAACATGATGTGTTTCTTTCTCAGAATGTTTAGCCTCCTTCATGATGTCTGACAGGTTCTACTGAAGTCATTTCTTAAATCTACAGGTCTGGCAGTAATCAGGTCTGGATGTACATCTAGTCGACCTGAACTCAGCTTTCTATAAAATGTGATTAATTACAGTTTATTCACCATTTCACAAGTAGGTTAATTACTTTTTCACATGGGGCCAGGTTGATTTAGACAGCTTTGATCCTTAAGGGGTAGGGTTAAATTAAATTATCATTTGAAAATGGCATTTTTTATTTACTCGGGTCATCTTCGTCTGCAACTGAATTTTATTTGCTGATCTGAAACATTTAAAAGTGACGAACAAAAAAAAGCAAAAAACAGCAGAATGTATATTTTCATGTTTTGCCCTCACCTGTATGTCTCCTTTGTGGGGGCCTCTGTGCCCGTACATGCACTCCACGGTGGCTTTTTTGCTGTCCAACAAGTGAATACGGAAAAGCGGCCGCCTTCTCATGGGATCCTCCACACGGGGATCATGAGGTGGCAGATACATCCAACCAATGATGAACAAACCGTCCACCTAAGAGAAATTCAGCTTGAATAAATAACCTTAATCAAACTTCCTTAACCTATTAAGTCTTAAATGGTCATTTAACTTTCTTTTAGGAAAGTACACATGCAAATGAGTTCAGTAAACTTGCTTATCTTATGAGAAACACTTACCACAACATTGAGTAATCCACCATACGGGCCTATGTCAGGCTGCCACAAGCCCAAGATGTGCCTGTAGGGGTGAAGCACTGCAACAAAAGAACACAACAACACACCACACTTATCAGTTTCTGCAGCGCCACACTGTGTTTTCAAAGAGTTAGCTGTGCAAAGTTAAACTTGCAAAACGTGACGTTAAGACCACTCGTCGCGTTTTGTTTTACGAAGCTGTGAACCCAAAAAGATGAGAGCAGAAAAACACATTTCTTCCAGTCAGCCAAGTTTTAAAACAGCACACCAAATTCAGTTAATACGTAAAGAACGATATAAAACAAATAAGCTTTTAACACAATAAGCATCTACAGCAGTTTGCTTGTGAATTATACCAACATAAGTTCCCCCCCACACACACACACAACCAGTCATGCTGCAGCTATTAGGCTCGTGTACATACAGTGTGTGTATACATCTTTATAGTCCATGTTCTCGTAGTCCGGGAGGAGCTTCATAAAGCGCCCCGACTTCACCCGCGGACTGACACCTGCACAGGCACAACACAGGGATGTGTAGAGCAGCCGAGGTGAGTTGAGTCCAAAGCAGCGCTCTAATGAAGCACTGATGGCAAAATACTTGATTTGAGGAGCCACCAGCTGTTGGCACCACTTTTAGTGTGATATATTTTGTTTGGGGCTACTTTATTTTTTTAAGCAAATGTGCTTGAAACTTCTGCTGATAAATGAGGAACAGATGGGGGAGAAAACATGACATTTTTTAAAATGTTTCACCAACAGTAGTCAAAATTAGACAAACTACAAACACGCTTCCCTTCTGCTGTGTTTAGAAATCAAAATGTCTTCACTGTGTTTGGAAGCACCATGTTTAGAAAAGAAATTGGGTGCTAATAATCTAAAAAGGTAGAAATGAGCGAAACTCTGCACTGGACTGAATAACGGGTGACATGAGAGCTGTGAGAACTGACGTTTAACGTAGAGGTCTTGGCTGGAGACTCCTGGTTCCATCTTCCTCAGATCCTCATTCATGCCAAACTCTGCGGAACGGAAACAGAACACGGATCAATATTCGATTTATTTCACCATCAAAACCAATGATATTATGATTGTAACATTTACTTATTCTGACTATTGTGATGTTTATATTATTAAAGCCTCAGCAGGCTACAACTACAACATACTGGCTCAAAAACCACGACATGCTAAACCTAACGCCTAAATCAGCACTTCTAAATTATTCACCGACTCTATTCTTGTGAATCCAGACACTTGTTTCCTACCAGTTACTGCAAATTCAAACATAAATGACATATCTCTTTTTATTTAGTTGTACTTGCTCGACAAAACATTAAAAATGTCTGCAGTTCAATGGTTCTGGCAACAACATCAGGCTTCCAAGGAAGTCATGCTGAAAAATCAGACGATTCCAGTCATGTGATTAGCAATCAGTGCACCAACATGTCTCTAAAAGTTAATTCAAGAGCTACTAATGTCCAAAGTAATACTTTAAAACAGCTTGTGGGAATATGTTTAGATTCAGATTATTGTATTGCCATCCAACAGCATGTTAAAGAGATGGGAGAGTGATGTGTTCATGGGCGAGCCTAAATAAATAGAAACATAAAATAACGCTCATTATGAAACACAAACGTTCTATTTTAGTGAACAAAGGGCAGAGAACAGTGTAGGGGTCAGAGTTTATGAGCCTCACTGCCTCAGATCAGACGCTGTTCCTAAGTTGTTCTTATTGTCTGGGCTTTGAGGAAGCTTAATTTTCTGCTTGAAGGAAGTAGGGTGAATAGAACAACTCTTTGTATCTCCTATTCATTGTAAATTGGTGCATTTTTTTTAACATGACAAATAAAATTCAAAGCAACCTCCATAATGGGCATAAGAAAAAGAAAAAGTGAGTAAATCAAATCTGAATTATAATGAGTTACAAAAAATATATCAAATCCTCCTCTAAATTTATATTCTCTATTAGACTTTGTAATTTGATTAAATATTAAAATGTTTGGGGTTTTTTTTGTTTTGTTTTAGAAAACTGTAATTTTTCAACATATTGCATAATTGTTCTTACCTAACTGTATCACATAATGTGTCAATACAACAGTGTAAAGCTTGAAGAGAATCAGGAAGTGTTTATGGTATGAGGAATAGAAATGGTTAGTACGTAGCATTAAATCTAGCCTGGTTTTTATGGTGTACTGATCTCAATAATGAATCCCTAAATGACAGAACCAGACCAAATAAATCTAGTCTTTTCAGCTTGACAGTAATGCTGGCATAATGAAAAATCGGTGTTCTATTATTAGAGCTCTCAGTGACGTGATGAGAATTCCTTTCATGATTATTTTGTACAGATCTATTCAGGACAACACATATAGGCCTACATGAAGCTAGGTTTGACATGTCACTCAACGCGTTGCTATCAGTCGGGATTCTACACCGTCTGTTTACCTTCCACACATCGTTTTCTCCAAATGGTTTCCGTGTTGAGGATTTGTCTGAATTTCCTGCATACAAGTGCAACATTTGGTAGAACTGTCCCGGGAAGTAAAGAGAATATTTCCACTAAGAGCTCCGGTGGTAATTCCGCTAGTGACTCCGGATGTTGAGGTCCGGTGCTCGTAGTTCGATACCGACAGCCTCCTCTGTTGAAATGACCGCTGCCATATTCACAAGCGTCAGTCGGCCCTGCAGTGGCGACGGCGCCCCCCGGGCCTCCGCGGCCACCTGCTTCGCCTGTCCGCTGGCCCACAATCTGCTCCCCTTCTTCCTCGTCCATGTCAGAGTCGCTGCCTTGGTCCTGCTGGTTGTTCCGCTGTCGCCTCCGGCAGCTACGCGACTGCCCCACTCCGCAGAGCCTGGCACAAACAGCCATCCGTAGTCACCAAACAGGTAACAATTACATCACTTCACCACATCTATCAACTGCAGTCCCATCTGATCATAATCTCGCGAGAGCGAGAACCAATTTTTATGACGTCACGCGAAGAGCGTTTGTTTTTACTCCCTTTCTACCATATAGGTTTTCTACTAAAAACACGGCTGTGCAGAATGTGTACAGGCCGTTTATTTATATCATTTTAATCCCTAAAATAAAAGACTACTCCCACTTATTTTTTTGTCTTTTAGATTATGAATAAATTACTTGTTTGTGACTTTCTTGTTTATGTCTTTTTATGTTTATATTTTTTTGTAAGATCCTCATTTTATTAAAATATTTTTTTAAATTACAAAACTACTGTCAGTAAATGTCTAATCCAACATCCCAGATTGTTGCCGTTTTTACGCCGAATGCTCCATAACTAATGTTTTTTGCATTGAAGGTGGGGTGGAGCTAGTTTTGCACAGTTTTATCAAACTAGAGACACAAGATGTGTATGGCGCCAGTGAGACATCCTTATCTGACGACGTTACAGTAAAACATTAATGGCGTATTACTACTATACAGTGCCAAGAATCATTCATATCGAAGCATTGTGTATCTTGCTAACTAAAAACAACAAATTGAAAACAAAAACTTCGAGCCAGCCAGGAGTCGAACCTAGAATCTTCTGATCCGTAGTCAGACGCGTTATCCATTGCGCCACTGGCCCGTTACGGATTTAAAGTGTTCTGTGAGGTGGAGTAAATTCTTGCAGCTTAAACTAATCATGGAGTTTCCTACTACCAAGATTGTGCCAAGAATCAAGAGCGACAGCCAATCACAGAACCTCCTGCTACCAAGATTTGTACAGAGAATCAGGAGCTACGAAAAGTGTACGTTTCGCCATTTTTTTTTTTATTTCAGAGATGTTTTGCGGTAAGTTTCGTACTTGTCTCGTTCTAGAAAGTCTTTCAATTGTTAAAAGTATTAATTTGTTTTCTTACTGGTTACTGGTTGGGAAGACGTGAAAGTTTCGTTCATGTATGAATGAATGAATATTTCGATTATACGTTACAGTTTTGAGTCTTAGTACAATTACATATCAGAGTAGGATGACAATGAAAAGCGTTTCTGTACATTTAACTTATTTACCTAGGATTAAAAAAACTCTGAGATTAAACATCTCTCCAAATAGTGTCCTCTTGGGCTAGAGAGCAGCCAAAAAGAATGAAAAAAGACAACTTTAACCTGTCATGAAATTTTGACATTTAAATCTATTTAAATTTTTAAAAAATAATAACATTGTGTGTCAACGTTTGGACCTACATTTAGCTACACTCACAAGATCCTACCTGCATTCTGTCACCTGGATGTGAGTGCCTCCTAGTGGCCACAAGGTCTGCAACACTACAACAATAAAACAACACAGAAATGGCTAAACATTTATAGAAATAAAATGTATAATGTCCCAGACAAATCCAAGATGTGATGGCAAATATACTTGAAATCAGAGATTTAGCCAAGGATTTTATATCTGACAGGTCTAAACAGGAAAAACCAAGTGGCTCCCCGATAATGACTCCAGAATCTGAGCAAGAGGAGACCTCTGATGGTCAGGAAGATTCATCACATGAAGTCTATGAGGACTGTGAAGATTCAATATATGAGGACTGTGTTCTGCCACAGCTTGAGGGATCAAGTTCTCCTTTGGAAACAACAGTTTCAGAGTCTGAACCAGATGAGGGTTTTGCTGCTGAGGCTGATGGATATGAACGAAATATATAACACAGCCTTGGACTCTCAGTGTGAGGAGGCCATTGCACCTGAAGCACAGAGCAATGTGTCTCAGACAAACCCAGAGGCCCATCCTCAAGCACAGATGCTTCCTGCTGATTGTGGACAAACAGAGACTAACTCTACGAGGAAGGAAAATCTGTGGCAATCCTGCGCTAAAGGTCTACTAAAGACAGCCGTGCGTGTTAGCATGTGTGCTGTTGTGGACACACTTATGTTTCTAAATATTAAGTTCAGTGGAGACTGTATGTGTAATTATTCTTCCAAACACCCATTGGGCTCATTCTGCAACCTCCAAACCACAGGACCAGCTCCATTCTGAACAAGTCATCTCATAGAGTTACTGGTTACCTGTTGGAAAACAAAAAGTTTAGAAAATTACCATAAAAGTATATAAATGAAGCCAATGATTCTGCATATAATGCTAATTATAGTACTAGTTCACAATAAAAACTGCCCTATTATCATCACACTATAAAACAAAAAAGCGGATCAACCATGGATAACTAAAGGATTACAAAATGCATGTAAAAAGACAAATTAACTAAAGAGTTCATCAAAGAACCATCTAAAGAGGCAGAAATTATATACAGTATAAACAAGCCACAGACCAGTAGTTTTATAAAAATCTATTTATATTTTCTTAACTAGTTTTTTTATGACATAAAACAAAACATTTATCAAAATGATGAGATGTTATAAAAGGGTCTAATTTAAATTTCTTAGAGTGTGAAGTTGAGGAATTATAAAATAAACCTGACTGAATAGATTTAAGTAATTACTGATAATTAATCAATTTTGATAAGCAATCTGACACCAGGTCTAACCAAAAGGCTATACCGTATCTCCTCATGTCACACCAGAAATCAAAAGGCACTGGTAAAGGTACTCTCAGTAATGAGATGGGGTTCGATTCCCTGCAGTGCCCTGCTGATTGTGTTCATTGGAGAGGACAGAAAACTAAGTTTTGTTAGAAGTGTCAGGAAAAAAATGACCACATTGCAAACATCTGTATCACCTCCTGCATGTAAATCACAACAAAACTCAGGGTCAAGAAAGTGTTATGATTTATATAAATTGGTAATTTATACTCAGCTGTTAATGTATCCGAACGTTGTTTGCAAACCTCACAGATGATGAAAAATAACACAAAGTAGGGCTGGACAATAAAGAAAAAAGGCGTATTGAATAAAAAAAAAGTCATATTGATCGATAATAATATTGAAAATATGGAGAAAAAAAAAAGTGTAGAAAATATATTTTAAGTGCAGCCCTGGCCATTTGAAATTGATGTTAAAATGTGCTTGGCTGATTATTATGTACTGAACATTCAGACATGTTTGCTACCCGTCTAAAGCTGCCAATTCTCAAAATGTCCAATAGGGGGCAGTAGAAAGCCACAGGCACATTGCAAGATAATAGATGTCCGAGTGCTTTGCCATAGATATCATTTTTGCCTACCAAAGCAAATAAAACGTTTATCTAAATGATTTTTTGAAACAGTACTTTGACCCAAGAGGGAATGTTAAAAAGGAGGCGGAAATGGAGATGAATATAATATCAGTATTAGATAATAAAATTGTAGCAATAAGTGAGCATATTAGTGCGTGCATTTAACCGACTTGGCATCCCTGACCTACCCACATTGCATCTGGAGTCAAAATAAACATACCACATTTACCATATCATTAATATTTCCTAATTGAAATTTTTAAATCTAATATTATTATGTTAAATATATGCAGCTTTTATTCATACACGTGTTCATTTTAACGAAAAGCTTTCTGATTGGCCTTTTGAGGAATATTTTAACGTAGAGTCAAACATGGCAACCTAGAAGCAAAACAGGAAGTGACTTGTCATGGCGGGAGTTTTGCTAAGATTGTGAAAGCATTACCAAAACAACACGTACTGTTCTCGAAACGTAGCTGTCTTCTTAAACTAGGCTGAATATTATTACTGTCGGTTAAATGATTGAGGAGCGGAAAGGTTTGCTGAGGCTTACGACGAAGTGAAGTTCTTTTGATTGGAGTAAAACATGAAGTCTGAAATGGATAAAATCGTCTCCCTATCAGATGGAGACTGTACTGCCGAGCTTCAGAAGTACCTGTCTTCTTTGACTGATGACAAAGTAAGTTATTTTAACAATGGAGTCGTTTTTAATATCACAATTTATAAAGTTTTTCAATCTTTTCTCTTTATTACATTATATTTAGATTAGTGCAGTGATAACTACTAGCGCCCTGAATGGTAAGAGGGTCAGCACCATGCTGAAAGGCATATTAAAAGGTAACTACACAGTCTTTTGTCCTGTCTGTACATCATTAGTTTTGTTTTTAACCCCACAACACAGTTAGTAGTTTCATCCTCCTTCTAATTATTCTAATCTGCAGATAGATTCAATATAAACACGACTTATTGATATTATTGTGCTGTAAATGTGTAAATAAAAAAAACATTGCGTTTTTGTAGGTTCTCCACCTAATTCCACAGAAGGAGCAAATCGCAGACTTCTTGTTTATGAACACTGCATCCCTCTGTGTGAGTCTGGGGATCTTCAGACTGAGGTTTCAGCTGATATAATTGGTCTACTGATGCTGGAGGTAAAATCAACCCCCTCATTATTCTGCTTTTTATATCAGAAAGTCATCTTTCCAGTTGGTGTCATGTATACACTGTCCAAAAAATGAAAGGAACACATTGAAAATACATCATCTTATACATATATATATGAAATACCATAGTTGTATCTTCATCCCATTTTGCCCTCTGAACCTTACTCACAGACTCATACCTTGTCCGGACCGTCTCTTGCAAAACTGGCGTCTCTGTTTGTGGACGCCATTAAAGTGGGTAAGATGGGCAGTGGGAAATCCCTGGAGTTGTTTCCTACTATTCTTACTGCACTTGCTGCGTGTGAAGCCTTGACATATGGCAAAGGTAAAATCAAAATAACTTATTTTCTTTTATCACTAAAACAACAAAATATGGACATTACAAGGTGTAAATTGTAAACACTTATTTATATTTTAGGAGAGCTAAGTGGTGAGGAGTACAAGAAACAGCTGATTAACAGCCTCTGCTCAAGCAGGTATGTGTGTGTTAGATCATAACTGTCTCCACACTAGGTGTAAATCCAGATCATTACAAATATATCATAAGTTATTTGTTTTTTCTATTATTTTTGTGCAGATGGGATCCACAGTGTGTTATTCACTTGACAACCATGTTCAGGTAAAATGCATTGTCAGATAGAATACAGAATCATGAGTATTTGATTGTTTCTGTGCGTTAATACAAATATTTGATGTGTGTTTGTTTGTTTTCTGTTTCCTAATTTAATTGTGTTTGCCTGATTGTAGAGACGTTCCCTTGTCATCAGAGGAGCTGCAGTTTCTGATTGAGAAAGTACTGAGGATGTTCACCAAACTGGATCTGCAGGAGATCCCACCACTGGTTTACCAGCTGCTGCTTTTATCTTCTAAAGTACCGTACAGCTGATTTTTCAGGAACAGGTTCTCACGTTTCTCTTTCTTTTCATTATCTTAATGCTTTTCTTGTTTGTTGTTGTTTAGGGGTGTAAGAAACAGGTCCTGGATGGGATCGTTGGTTACTTTAAGGAACAAGACACTCGTCAGGAAGAAGAGGAGAAGCATGGAGAGTGAGTGTCTTATGTTCTTCAAGCAGTAACTTAACCTTTTTTTACTCATTATAAACCTGAATTTCTCTCATCCTACAGGAACCTGGACTTAGAGGTGCAGTCGATTCCTCAAGACCAGCTGCGGCACGTTGAGGGCACAGTTATCCTCCATGTGGTCTTTGCTATACGACTGGACCACGAGCTCGGGAAAGAATTTCTTAAAAGCTTTAAGGTTATTGGCAGTACAGCTCCTATATCTGATTTTAAAAAATAGTAAGTTTAAACATTTACACGTAGAATTGAAATGTTTTTGTTGGCCTTCTGCAGACGACGTATGGGGACTTGTGTCCTTTCAGCATCGCCCTTTTGCTCTCAGTTGCACGTATCCAGCGTTATGAGGAGCAGGTGAGAAAGTTTTGCTGAGCTGTTTTGTTTCATAACAAAATTTCTGTTGACTCATATTTTTCTTCAATTTTTTTAGGTGTTTGACCTTTTGAAAGTGGCAGTAGTAAAGAGCTTTAAGGATGAGCAGCTACAGCAGGGGTCAAAGTTCCTGCAGGACCTCCTGCTGGGACAATGCAGTGTTGCTAAAATGATCCTGGACACAGTCAAGAACAGGTTAGCCTGATAAGATATTTACTGATCCATTTAGAATTAGACCAACACAAAATACTGATCAGCACAAGATGAGCATTTTACTCAGTAAATTTGAAGTCTATGCTTCTTCTTGTATGGGTTTTATCCTTCCTCTTGTGCAGTGTATTTGGATGGGATCATGTCACTCAGGGATTGGTCCAGCTGGGGTTCTTCCTCATGGACACATTTGGACCCAAACCTGGACCGTTTGGGAAGGCCTCAGAGGGTCCTGTTGGTGTAGCCCGGACTCCCACTCAGCAGGCCTGTAAGCTGGGAGGACAGGTGCTCCTGCAGGGCTTTAAGGTGCAGTAACTTTTAGCGTAAATTAAAATTTCACAACTTAAACGCCTGACATTGATCTCCATGTTTCGTTCTTTCTTATTGGACAGATGCACGAGCCTATCAGAGGCGAGATACTGGAGCAGGTTTTGAATCGTCTGGTCACAAAGACAGCCTCGCCTGTCAGTCATTACTTAGGTAATACAGACTTTACACAGAGGTTAGGAAGTAAAATGGTAGCTAATCAATGATGTAACACTTTCTCATGTTTTTGCATCATCAGACCTTTTCTCTGACATTGTGGTCTCTGCTCCCATGATCCTCCTGGAGTCGTCCTCCAAGCTGACAGAGACATTCGACCACTTGTCATACCTGCCTCTGGCCACCGTTCAGGGTCTGCTACAAGCTGTCCAGGTATCTGACCAGACAGATTCATGTCTAATATGATATTCAGCTATTTAACTTGTTTGTATTCATTCTAATCCCCAGCCCCTGCTCAAAGTCAGTATGTCTTTAAAAGATGCTTTAATCCTAGTGCTTCGCAAGTCCATGTTTTCCAGGTGTGTATATGAAATAATTTAGCTAGATTATTTTAAGCTGAAAGCATTATAAGGTGTTAAACACTGCTTTACCCTCTTGTTTTTCCTACCAGCCAGTTGGACGGCAGGAAGTCTGCAGTGACCGGCTTTTTGCTGCTGCTGAAAAACTTTAAAGTGCTGGGCAGCTTGGCCTCCAGTCAGTGCAGCCAGGCCATCTCCTCCAGCCAGGTCATTTTAATATTAACTTTTGTATATTCTTTACAAACATGCAAAAAAAAATCTATGGTAAGTACGTCAGATGATGACCTGTTTTCCATGTAGGTCCAAGTGGATGTTCATTCTCGCTACAACTCTGCTGCCAATGAAGCTTTCTGCCTGGAGATCCTCAGCAGCCTACGTCGCTGCCTTGGCCAGCAGGCCGACGTCCGCCTCATGCTCTATGAGGTCAGAGGTTATTGCTTTTATAAGCCGTGTCTTTTAATCTGCTGATAAGTAGAACATTTAGTTTTTGACACATACTGTGTGACTGAGGGAGCAGATCCTTTCATTTTAGGGTTTTTATGACGTTCTCCGTCGCAACTCTCAACTTGCAAGCTCCATCATGCAGACGCTCCTCTCACAGGTATGTGTGCTGGGTTATTACTGACTATGATTTGCACATAAAGCTGTGTGTTAAGTCTATGTTTCTTTAGCTGAGGCGGTACTATGAGCCTGAACAGGACCTGCTTCCTCCGGTGAAACTGGAGCCATGCATCACAGCTCACGGGGACCAAGTCTACCTCCAGGAGCCACTGGTACTCCGTCTGCTCTGTGAACCCTTTGCAGCTGCGCCTTGCTTGTTTTGATGGGTGTTTGTTCTGTTTCAGGCACATCTGGTGAGCTGCACCATCCACTGCCTGTTGTGGTTGCAGAACACGCGCCGAACAGCCAACGCTGATGACAGCGATGATGAGGAGGAGGAAGAGGAGGGATATCAGTCTGACCTGCAGACAATTTTGGAAAGCATGACACGGCGTATGATCAAGTGTGAACTGGAAGACTTTGAGCTGGTATGCATCATTAGACACAGACACAAAACAAGCGCCCCCTTGTGGCTGGTTCTAGTATAAGTTTTACATCCTACCAACCTCCTATTCTGACTACATTTTATAAAATACTTCTCAGATAAAGTTCTTCAGGTGTTGAATCTTGGTGGCTGTGTTTAAATATGTTTATTGCTATTTTTAATGTAAAAGCTATTATATAATATGATGATGACATATTGTGACTTTTTAGGTTCGTATGTGAAGCGCTTGTTGCAGCAATGACCATTTACATTCAGAATTACATTTTGCTTCATACTTTCATGATAGTTTTTAGGATTTTACTGGTAAACTGGAAGAACGGTTTCTTGTCTCAACTGTTCAGGACAAGTCTGCAGAGTTTTCTTTGGGATCCAGTGTTGGAGTGAAGAATAACATCTACGCTGTGCTGGTGATGGGAGTGTACGAGGTCCTAATGGAGTACAACTTCACCAAAGCCAACTACAAGTAACAAGTAGTTTTGTATATTTTGCAGCATTGTTATGATGGGGGTTTTATTTTCTTAAATAATGGTCAACTTGTCTGTGCCTGGCAGTAAACGTCACCTAGAGGGGCTTATTGAGCTGTTCAGTCGCTACCACAAACTGTCTGAGATCTTGAGGGAGAAATCTGGAAAAGGTCGAGCTCCTTCCAGCAAGACGCCCCGCAGTTTACTCTCTGCTGGCTTCATATCGACTCTCATCACCGTTCTCTTCAGGTAAAGTTCTCCACACTTTTAATATTGAGTAAGATGCACTACTTTTAAAGCTTTATTATTTTCCAAAATCTGTTTCCAGAGATAATACTCAGAGTAGAGAAGAGGCTCTCTCAGTGCTTCGCTCAAACGTGGAGTTTGTGCGTTATGCATTAAGTGTAGCTGTGCAGAAGATCCAACAGCTGGAGGAAACTGGACACACAGACGATCCAGACGGACATAATCCAGACAAGACTTTCCGCTTCCTCTGCGACATGACGAGGTTGAAATCTCCTCTGTTTAAAATCATCTTAAATTTGATCGATCCCATGTTTTTAGTGGAACTTTTCGTGATCTTTGAATGTTTCCCAGCGTGCTGATGTGGCGTTACACGAACATCCCCAGTGTGGTGGAGGAGGCGGGGAAGAAGGAGAAGCGCTGCAGCTTGTCCCAGCTCTGCTTAGAGGGTCTGCTCAGGATCTTCACCACCTGCCAGCAGCGCTACCCAGAGAAGATGACACAACTCCTCTCTGCTATGGGTTGGACGCACGCTGCAAAAGAGTCACACACTACATTCCGGCTAAAAGAATGAGGTCTCATCATATTTTGTGTTACAGATGTTGCAGAAGACGAAGCGAAGCAAGACGATGTCAGCGAGGTGAACTACTTTTACATCCGGCAGTTTCAGGTAAAAATATTCTTTCTCTTCTGCTACAGAAGCTGAGTCACTGAATTTACCAGAAATTTTCCTTTTTTTGTTTGTCTGTCAACAGAGGGTGCTGTTCACTCAGTTAAGTGGAGGCGAGGAGGAATTTAACAGCAGAGAAGCACAGCTGCTGGTCAGCATTTTGGCTGTGCTCTCACGCCAATTGAAGCCCTCCTCCAAACAGGTAACGTTCACTCTGACCTGGACTTCATCAGGCAACGTAAAGAGTTTTAACTAACCTGCACGCTTTGAATTACCAGTTTGTTCAGATGATCACATGGACTGTGAAAATATGCAAGGAGACCAGTTTTGGTGAGACGGGTTCCTTTATATTTTGTGCTTTAAGCGCCACAAAGTTTTCCCTGATGTTTTTCTTTCTTTTTTTTTATTATAGAGGATTCTGCATTCTCTAAGGGCCTTCTCTCACTTCTCTTCAGTCTGCATGTTCTCTACAAGAGTCCTGCAAGTCTCCTGCTGGAGCTCTGCCAGGACATTCACAGCCAGCTGGGAGACATCGATCAGGTACAGACACTTAGTTTTTGTCTTTTGGAGAAACAGTTGCAAGAAAGTAGAAATTTAAATTGATTTAAGTATTTAAAATCAAACCTCTCTGTTGTTTAAAGACTGAATATAAGTGTAAAAAGCCACTGTTACTTTTGCTATCTTGTTTATTTTGAGGCAGTAAGTGATCATATTGGGAAAAGAAGTCACATTCATGTCATTTTCCCTCCATGATCAGGACGTGGAGGTGGAAAAACAGTGTCATTTTGCCATCATCAACATGAAAACAGCAACAGCAGCAGCAGTAAGCACCTGTTTTCAGAGTGGAGGACTTTGATTTGCTATCACATTCATCCTGGAGTGTGTTCGCTTTGCCTTCTCTTCCTTCACCTCACTTTTAACGCTTTGCTCCAGCTGCTGGTCCTGTCTCAAGTTGACAAAGTTCTCGATGAAGTGGACTGGCTTATCGCCAGGAAGAAAAGCCAGACGGCATCTGATAAATCTGGTGAGAAACTTTTTTTTTTAATTCAGAGATGCATCAGACGGTGATCAGTGTTAAAACTTCTCTGATGTGTAGCTGAAGCCTCCCAGGCTGCAGCGCAGCAGGACCCAGTGGAGAAAGCGGTGACACTGCAGCTGGGAACTCTCCTGACGGCGTTAAATGAGCTCATCCAGACAGCCCTTCTGCCAGGATCCGGCACCATCACACTGCTGAGAGCGCTGACTCGTACCTACACCACCCTCACCACCCTGGTTAAATATGTATGCATCTGTTTGGGGTTTTTTTTGTTTTTTATTTGCTTCCTTTAACGTTTTCCTTTTCTTCACTCCATCAGTACATCCAGGTGTGTTCCAACCAGCCTGGTGCGCTACCGGCTCGGTTCGAGAAGCTGGTAGGTCTGAAGTAGTTTCACTCCGCTTTAATCTTACAGTATTTTTTAAATTTCATACTAATTTTGTGGATTTTTTTTGTCTTCTGTGCAGGTTAAACTATCTGGCTCCCATCTAACGCCGCAGTGCTACTCCTTCATCACGTACGCACAGGTACAGTCGGCTGTGGTCCTGTCCTGTTATACAAACAGCATCATTACCCAGAAGGTGTTGTGCATTTAAAAGGTGTTTTTGCTTGTCTAGAG
Source organism: Callopanchax toddi (assembly GCA_006937965.1). Classification (NCBI taxonomy): domain Eukaryota; kingdom Metazoa; phylum Chordata; class Actinopteri; order Cyprinodontiformes; family Nothobranchiidae; genus Callopanchax; species Callopanchax toddi. Next base: position 889,766 of record SSNR01000114.1, read on the forward strand.
TGGAGAAACCAGTGGAGGTTCAGATGAGAAGAAGAAAAAGAAAAGAAATGAAGTGAATCCTGTTGCCTCGGTGAGAATTTTCCCCTGGAATGAACCGATTACTGGACATGTATTGGTCTGAGAGTTGAGCGTTCATCGCTGCTTTAGATTCAACCATTTCTGTCTCGGTAGGCAAAACTTCTACGTGAGACGAAGGCCATCCCAAACTTGATCTTCAGCATTGAACAATATGAGAAATATCTCATCATGCTCTCAAAGAAATCAAAGGTCTGCGTGTGCTGAATTACATTTAAATATTAACAAAAATATTACACATTTTACAAAACAACATTGTCATTTTTTATCTGGTGTGTTCAGTGTTTTCCTGAGATCTCTGGTTTTGTTGGTCCAGGTTAACCTGATGCAGTACATGAAGCTGAGCACCTCCAGAGACTTCCGTATCAATGCTGCTACCCTGGATGCAGCTCTGCAGGAGCAGGACGACACTCAGGAGGTCTGTGTGATTCTCTTAGGACCACATAAGTTCTGATCTATGCAGTCTCATTTTGAAATCCTTTGTGGTGCATATAGCTTAAAAAAATGTGACTTTTAAACTTTCTGAAATATTTGTGATGATTTTTTTGGGTTATTGTCTGTTTGTTCAGACTGAAGAGTCCCAGGACACAGAGAACACACAGGAACCCAAACGCAAAAAGAGGAAACAGTGAGCTGGAACCCGACTCCTCCGTGTGAGGCGAATATCTCTGATCTTCTTAGAACTCAAACCCAGCCTGCTGCTGATCGACGTTCGAGGAAAAGTTATCATCTTGCTTTGTTCAGAGAGCCTTTAGTGATGTTGATGATTTCGTAGATGTCCAAGGCCTCACCTGCAGAAAGTTGTCACACATTTATCAATCTGTGCACACTGTTCCACTTTATTTAGATGAAAATTCTTATTTAAGAGTTTTTTTGAAGAGATATTTAGCTTCTGGCCCTGATTTCATCTGGATGTTGGGACGAACATGTTGAGTGTCTAACTTGTTCATTTATTATAGTAATATGTGTATACTTGGACATTTTCCAGACCCTAGGATATTAGTGCAGTTATCTAAAGGTTTCAAATTGTGTGAATCAACTATTTTTCTTAATCTAAGAAAGTGCTAAAAAATACATTTTATGCAGTTGGACTGAATAAAAGTTCCTCTACTATATTAATGGTTACTGAAGTTTGATTAATTTAATCACAGTGGTTAGATAATTGGACGTTTTTCAGCATTTTATGGATTAAACATGCTTTAAACCCACCTGGCGGTAAGCTGTATCTTCGTTCCAGACCTGTGGGATTGGAGGGAGTCACACAGTCCATGGTGACCTCCTTCCTCAGACACTGGTCAATATCAACGGCACTGAAAAACGCCACAGACTGTGGAAGGTCCTGCATTTCTAATGCATGGGCGAACATACACCTGCAAGAAAAATCAGCTTTAACCTAACTGCCAGTCTAAATACTTTAATAGCGAACAGAAGCAGACCTTGTGAGCAGGTTTGTGATTTGTAGTGCCAACGCCGCTCTGTAACGGTCTTCACTGCAGACGAGGTATCGCACCTCATCGTGGATGCTGATGCAAAATCGCCCGTCGATGTTGTGCTCCTCGAAGAGCCACCTCATGGCCACCAGCATCAGATGCAGGTAGTCCACAGCAGAGCTCTGGACCACCCAGTTCACTCTGCTGGTGATAAACTTAAAAACAGAAAGCAAATAGTTATATCTAAATCAGACGTTTCTTTTATGTTGCAATGCTCCTTCAGTAATGTCTGACTACTGTACACACCAACATGCATCACCTTCAGTTTCTTTGACAGGCGGGTGTTTTACTGAAGCCTGAAAGCTGTTTCTAATTTGGGACTTTGGATTAAAACAACAGCTAAACGACAAGTTTGATGTGATGTCTTGAAGGCAAAGCAGCAGTTCTGTACTTAAACTATTAGACACATGATGGGAAAGTCAACATTAAAACAAAGACTATGAACTTATCTAACATCAAAAAGTAGGTTGAAAACCTGGCCTCCTCACCTCGTCCCTGACTGCTTTGGGCTCCAGAGCTCTGCTGATCCTGCAGCCCAGAACAGGAGTGGCCGGTTGGGCTGAATGAGCGATACTCTCCAGCTTATTGAACATGTCCGACTCTGTACCTTCAGCCCAGACGCGTTTTCCTACAATATCCCACTTCTTTCTGCGAGAACTGAAAGGAACACGGGTGGAAAATGAAACATTTGAGAGTATATGCGGCTGTATGTTGACAGTTTTATTACCATTTTGAGGCCATTCTGCTGATCCTCCTCACTTCCTCCAGTGAGACGCTTCCATCCTCCTCTCTTTGCACATCTAGCTCCAGTTCATTAACCAGCCATTCACCGTCCTCTGACAGATTATATCTGATAATAATATAAACACCAAGATGAAGAGCTGAGCCTCAGCTGTGTTTATACTCATCTGTCCAACTTGCTGATTTTACCTGCGTATTCCTTTAGTCAAAGCATACATCTGTCTGGCCTTACTGGCAGCTTCTGTCTGATTCAGGCGGTGGTTGAACTGCATGAGCAGCCTCTCAGCGAATGGCTGCCCTGCACCATAAATGCGACCATAATTAAACACTTTTGCATGCTCTCGGCTGATTCCCACAGCGTCAGCAGTTCGGCTGTGCAGGTCAGTGCCCTGACTCTTCTTTCCTTGAAGGGTCATCCACCCAAATGCTGTGCAGCCTGAACCAAACAGATTACATTAGACTCTCCGATACAAAACAAAAGAAACATTTTCAAGATATATTTCAAATACAAACAGATTTTACCATGCATGCCTGCAAACTGAGCCTCTCCGAGTACTGCAGCTATCCACAGCTCCTGAGAGTCGACGTCTGCTCCTACCAGGTGGTACCCAGGTGGGACCTGAACCATGGCCTTCAGCTCACTGCCTACCCGATCCCTCTGAGAGGAAACAAACAATGCCAGCTTTAAATCTGTAATCTGTGACTTGTGTTTGATATGGGCTCAGCCTCTTACCCGAGCATTACTGGCAGTCAGCCATGTTGGCTCCACAGCCCGACGAGTCACCGTCCCAGCAGTGACCACCTGAGGCAATATGGCACCATACTGGCCCTCTTCATTAAAGTCTTTGTGTCTTTGAGAAACGACAAAAAAAAAAAAAGATTTCCAGATCAGTAAACCGATCAATCAATACAGGATTATCATCGATACACCAACAGACCTGCTGACATTGCGAGGAAGCTCTCCTTTTCTGAGCCACAGCACCATCTGAGAGCTATGAAGAGACATAAAAACGAACTAAATATTCACATCCGTTAACCCGACTGTGATCGGATTAACCGTGAGAAACAGGTGGGACCTGATACGTTTGTGGGCGTTCCTCCAGAACGACATCATCTTGTTAATCTCCAGAGCTCGGGTTGCGTTGGTCCCACCTCTTCCCGCTCTCAGAGTGCCGTCCTCCATCTTAGCCAGGAAGTCCTTGGAAAAAGGACTGCCAACATTATTGTGGTGACCATCCTGCAAGCACAAATATTCAGTCAAACTGACGAAACAGCTGAAACCACATTGTGTTGATTATTAACGTTTGTTCACCTTGTGAGGTAATTTAAAAAACCAGCAGCCTGGAATATCTACATCGTTGTGCGGGCCGATCCCATGGTGGTAGTCACAATGACTCTTATCTTTGGTAAAATGTAGATCCTGGGATTGTTGATGCAAACAAAAGCATGACAACCCAGACAGAAAGCTTACATGGTAGCAAAACTTTAACCAGGAAAATCGATAAAAGGTAATCCTATAAAGAGTATAATATGAAGTGATGCTCACCTTTACTTTTGTCCCATTTTTTACAGTTTGGATGCCATTTTCTTCTGGGGATCGATCCAAAGAGCTCAACTCCTCCACCTTGAAATGTTTTAAATACACCTGTCATTAATATTTCAGAACCTGTGGGTCTGATTCTTCACCCCGCCACTGAAAAAACACTAAAAAAAAAAAAAAAACAACCTAAAATCATCATTAAAAACGCACCTTTGCCCAAACAGCGGTGTCAGTCCACATGAGGTCCTCTGAAAGGCTGGAGTCCAGATACTCAGGCTGCTCTTTGCTGTTCTGCTCACAATACTCTCTGTAAACACTCTCAATAGATCTGAGGAACACAACGAGGCTTTATTACACACCGAGGTTAACAAAGGAACAGTTTACCAACCCTCTTTTAAGCTGTTTTCACACACGAATGTCAAAAACTGTTCAAATAAAGTCAGGTACCTGTGTGGGCACACAGGTCCCGGGTTCTCTTCCTGTGATTTTAGGTTGTCTCTGCGTCCAGGCACCAGATATCCCCACCCGTGTTTCTCTGTGTAATGCAGGGGGAAACCATCCCATGTCAGACCCATCAGCGTAGGTGTCAACCTCATCTGGAGGCTGATCAGACTGGCTCCAGGTGACCAGCTGTCCTCAGACATCTTCTCACACAGCTTACGATACCACCTGAAGAACAGCATGAGGACAAAGAAAGACGAAGTTACACTTTATGAAAAAAATAAAGTGAAAGATAATAAAATATCTTACCCAGGATGTCCAGGCAGGTGTTGCCTTCTCTTAGGAAGTCGAGTCACGGTCTCCTTGAGTTTTTCAACAGCTAGCCTGCTGGGGCAAGGGCCTTCCATCTCCTCCTCAGACGGTGGACCTGGATCTAGAATCACAACTCATCAGCTATCTCACCTCTTAATCAGAACACTTGAAATTTAAAAACATATTGTCTGTTCAGACATGTTTATTATACCATCTTCCCAGGCTGGAAGAGGAGTGGAGGTCAATGTTTCAGCTGCTTTTTTCCTCTTATTAATTGGCAATTTCTTCAGCTTAAACTCCTGAACGTCCCACTCCAGATCCCAAAGCCAGGGGTCTTCTTTGTACCTTAGAGACAAATTATATGCAGTGTAAATGTTTTAGACAATATTTAATCCACTGCAGAGTTCAATATTTTTTTCATAAGCCTTTCTTACACATTGATGATGTTAATAAAGTGCTTATTATCTCACCTGTCATCCTCTAAAAGCTGACAGGCATCATCTGCTAGAGTCATCAGAGACTTCTTCATCTCCCTCTCCAGCTCTTCGTAAACATCCTGGGAATCTTCCAGGTACCGATTCCAGTTCTGATTGACAGGAAGGTAACTGACGCCCATCTCCAGCATCCCTGCTAATGTCACTGGATGAGGGCACCTTAAAAAATGTGAATAAACAATAAATACATTTTATGTTTGCGTAAAACGTTTGTGGGTTAAGAGTGACCAACCTCTCCATGAAGAGGGGCAGCTGTTCTGTGAAAATCTGATGTGTAGCCTCAACATCCAAAGCACAATACTGCATTAACTCCTGCAGGTGGCAGCAAAAGCAAAACATTACCAGACTATCTCACATTAAAAGTTACAAGGAGTTTTCTGTAGAAATTCTGACCTGGAAGTTGTTCCTGACATCAATCATGCTTCCCTTCACAAAGATCTCCCTTGCTTCTTTCTGAAGCGGTGGCCCTCCAACATATAAAGCGTGGACGTCAGCCAGATTGTTAATGCTGCTGATATTCACCCAGTCCCAGGAACCAATCTGCACGCAGAATAAATTATGTCAGAATGAATTCTGCTGCTGAAAAAAAAATCCATGCAACGTCTAACATTATGGGTACATTAGAGGCACAAACCATTGGGCCTTCCCTTTTCTGGCTGGCTTTCTTAAAGTGTTTCTTGACCTCCTGAAGACCTCGCCTTTTACCCAACTTATTGGCCATCCACAGTGTGCGCTGGAACCCCGTCAGCCCAGAGATGGCCATGTGAAGGCTCATGGTGTCCAAGAACCGTACCTTTGAACCCTTTAAGTAACATAAGTCAAGAATATAATAACAAAGATAGAAAACAAAAACAAAACCTTGCTCTAAAGACAAACCTTCAGAAGGTACTGCTCCTTTATGTAAGATCGGTCAAAACTGACATTGTGGCCCACCACAAGCCTCTCCTTCCACTGACCCCCTGGAGGGCGGGCAGAGTTGAAAGGTGTTTCTAGTGGAATCAGGTCTGCAAGAATCAGCTGTTTAGACCAGGAGTATCGCTCCTCAATCAGACGTTTGCTGCACCAGGAGTACCTAACAAGGAAGTGCATCATGATCGCTTTGTGTAGCCATAGTAATTTGTTTTTTAATCATTTTGATTGCTCTCAATGACCTCCTCGCATTATGTGATAAATATTTAGATTGGTTCTTACCAGCTGGTGGGAGACAAAGCGACTGCCAGTGTAGGACACTGTCCCTCCGATATGCACACCTCCACATCAAACACTAGTGCAGATTCATCTGGGAAATCGACTTTATGACTCTCCCCACCAGGCCCATAGCGCGTCCAGCCAACCTCCCAACTCCATTCCTGAGGCATGAGTGGCAGCTCAGCCTGCAGCAGCATGGTGGCGGCCTCAAGGTAGGGAAGGTTCTGCTTTTCAGCCAAGATGCGAAAGTGCTCGTCAATGTTCTTGCCATACATCTGGGGAAGTTTAAGTTCAACATCTGGCAGCAGTGAGGTTTCCTTTCCCCACAGCTTGTGTTTCTCTAGGTGCCTTATGCTGCGCTCTACATCTTCTTCTCTGTACTCCTGCTCGACCCCATGAAATATCTGTTCATGGAGAGTTCTTGACAGCATCTGGATATTAAGGGGGTTCATTCGGGTCTCTGTTGAGCCTTCGCCCTGCAGCGAGCGAGGCTTGGTGGAGTAGAAGGATCTTGAACATCTCCATCGTAAAGACAAGAGAGTCCTCTGAAGAGGACAGCGATACAAATGCAGCATCACCTCATGTGGCCTTCTCACTTGACCTGGAAGAGTCAAACACCAATCAAATTAAATAAAACAGATATTATTATTTAATTTGCAGCATTTGAGATGGGAGAATAAATAGGACTAGATGCTAATCATAATAGAGTCATTCTACATAAACTAGTTGACTTTTTTAGTCATCTTTAATCAGTCACTTTGACATTAAAGTTATTGCCTAATTTTAGCAAAGTTAAAACTATTCTGAAACAATTGCTATAACACTGTAACTGTGTGTTTAAGTGGTTTCCTGTCATGTTTCTGTTTATCACTGGTGCTGCATCACTAAACCACGCGTGTTTACAAACTCATCACGCACTCCCATCACAGCGAGCGAGCAACTAAATAAAACGATTAACTTCCTTACCGCTTAATTACATAAGTTAAACATTACCTCAGTTGTTCAAGTACCTTAGTTGTCCCGAGGCATGAATTAGCTTTAAGCTCTAATAAATATAAACTTCAAATCCACCGTTAAAACTAGCAAGCGAGAGCTAGTGAGAGCTAGCGAGTTGTTAGACCAAAGAAATCGAGCACTTTAGCGCCCCCACGCGGTGTGGAGAATTCCACCGTTTTCAAAGAACGGAAACTTGCTGAGTAAATACTGCATGGTACGAGGAGATATGTTTTTATGGTTTAGCAAAATCTTTACATATCCTATCTCACATCAGATGTTAAAGATATAGCTTTCTAGGCTTATTTATATGAATAGGACACAGATGATGAGGTGGTATGTTGGCCGCGTGGCCTAATGGATAAGGCGTCTGACTTCGGATCAGAAGATTGCAGGTTCGAGTCCTGCCGCGGTCGTCATTTTAAACTTTTTTTTTAAATATAAAATACAATCGTGGTTCCAACGCATCAACATTCCTAAAAATTAGAAAGTCATCTGTTTGATGATATATTCACTGATTGTTTAGTTTTGTTGTTTAGGCAGATGATGATAAGTCTGAGGATGTAGAGTTGGACCAGATGGGCAAGAGAGGATGGAGAGAGACCTGCCATTGGGAGAGATGCAGTTTAAAACACTAAATTATAAACATTTGATTTGTTTAGTCTTGTGAAGTTTTTGTTCATAATATGGTCTATCATTTGCAGAAAAATGTTTTGTTTTAATATTCTGTCACAGAGCATATGTGACCATATTTTGCTGGGCTGTATTGATGCAATCAGAGTGATGCGGACCAAACAGAGACTGAAAGCATGTTTTGGGTTTGTTAAACCTTGACGTGTTACTATATTTTGTGTGTTTATGTAGTTTTTAACAAAGTAGTGACATCAGTATAAATATTCTTCTTTTCCTCACTCTTTACCTTGATGGTGAAACAGCTGTTGAGGCAATTGATGCATCATGCCTCATATTGACTCCCTGAATGCATCTGTCAATTTGTCAGTTGCTGATGATATCAAGGAGTTCCCTGTAAAATCAGTAACAGTTTAATATAATTTTACTTCAGATTGCTGGATTTCCATTCTTCTGATGGCTTTTTTTAAGGCAGCATCATCTCCAGTGTTTGAGTGTGACCTATTCTGTTAGTTTGTTAAATCATCCTTCAGATCCTTTTTTGGAATAAACCTGAACAGTAATCAGGCAGTCACTTTTATGTTTTAGCTTAAAATGTCTAGAGTAGCTCATTTCTTATAGTTCCTTGATTAGAGGGTGTCTGAACTCTTCTGGACATGGTAAATGTTGTTTAAAAATGAAAATAAACATGTTTTCTGTTTTATAATGGTCTGAAAACACTGTATTTTTCCCATTTGTTTTCTGCAAACAAATGCTTTAAATATCAGTGTTTCTATATATAATTTGGGAGAAATGTAATTTATGGAAATAAACAAAAATGTTTATATTACTTAAACAAATACTTATAAAATGTAAAACTGATCACGTAGTGCTCTCCGATTTTATTTGAGTGTACCATTCTGTTTTATTGTCCAGGTTTATCACACATTTGGAGGGAATTGTTCAGTCCAGTCATCCTATCACTGAAGACTCACATCTTAAAGATCTTGTATTTGAAGAAAAGAGTCATGTTCTCTCCAGCCACGTGAATTCCACGTGTAAATTTACAAAACCTGATTGATTGGCTATAAATAAGCCTTAAAAATTAGCATTTTTAGTTAAGTAAACATTAAAAATGAAAAAAGTAACACTGTCTGCATATGTGGTGCATAAAGTACTATAAGATACCGTGAAACTAAAGCAATTATAACATCTAAAATTTCACATGCTAGATAAACTCTAGAACAGGTTATATTTTTAAATCAATAAAAATTATTCAGATCTGCTGCAGCACAGACCACTATAGAAGATCCTTTCTTCCCATATCTATATACTTATATTCTGCTTTAATGAATAATTGAAGAAACAGAAATTATAAGTTAGTGTTATTATGGGTTACAAGAACATCTCATTTCCCTCTGAGATTAATAAAGTATTTTGATTGGTAAATTTATTTTTAAATCAAATTACTTCGTCAGAAAATATTCAGTGAAGTTGTTCTTATGGTCACTTTGTGATTTAGTTGTTTAATTAGCAATTAGAAGAAAAAAAGTAGAGAGTGAGATATCTATATAAATTAGCGATCTTTGTCTAAGATGGGCTCTGTGATTGGTCAGTTCGGGGCCGCGGTCTGTCGTGACGTCAGCGGGGGGAGCTCGTTGTCAGACAGTAGAGGAAGAGCGCAGGCTGGAGGGGAGACAGAAGCTGGAGGACCGAGGATGGAGACGAACCCGAGCTCTCACCGGGTTCAACCTCTACAAGGACCAGATTCTAGCGCAGAAAAACAAATAAAAACCTCCTGGAAAGATCCAGCTCGACACGAAGACGAGGACATTTTCCTCCAGAGTTTTATCTGCTTCCGAAACAGGTAAGCTCTGGGAATGGAAAATACCTACATCGATGATAGATTTTACCTGAATTTGAATGTGTCCGAACAATTTAGAAAATTCATCTGATGAAGGTTTAGCTTAGCTTATAATTGGTCTTTTTACGCGATTCGGTATCATATTTAAAGGACGGAAGGGCCCTTTTCTGTCATCGAGAAGGAGAAAGCGCAAAATCTTTTTAATAATAATAAAAAATAGATGTTGTTATGAATTATTATATAATAATAACATCTTGTTTTCCTGTCCTTTTATTTTATTGATGAACAATTAGTTTTTAGTGACAGCTTTGCTGTGAAACAATCGAGTTTTGGAAGTAGGCCAATCACAAGTCTCATTAAAAGTGAGGATTCTTTGCCCTCAAGAGCACTAAAGAGCCAAATCAAAGCCTACTAGAACCCAGCTCAATTAGGATTTAAAATATATTAAAAATATTTTATTTAAAACATTTATATTATATCACAATTTAGCCTGCTGCATTATCCTGCTTTCAGGCCGTTTTTAACACAATCCAGTGACATAAATTGACCTTTGAGGACAACTTAACGTTGTCAACCTGCTAGCTTGAGATGTTTGATCAAAATGTATAAATAAAGCAGCAGTTTTGTCTAAAGATGCTGCAAAGTAGATGTTGGGGAAAAAGTTTAAAAAAGAAATAAGTGATGCAAAAGGAGAATGAATATCTTACAGCAGGTGCAAAGGTTTGGATTAACACAGATTCTAATGTCAGATCAAGAGGCTTTTATTGTTAAACGAGCTTGAAATTGTGCATACTTTAACAGAACACCAGTGTTTGACACTGCATGCAGGTCATGCTGATTTAAAGCTAAAAATTGAGGAAGTAAAGCATTTAATTTGAGCTACTTTAACAATTTGTGTTTTGATATTTCTGCATGAATTGTAAAACAGAATTCAAACATAAACACACAGCAGGCCTTTGACATATCGCCATAGATCAGTTGTTTTGAATCAACATGCTTAATTTCTCCCATCACTTCATCTATTTAGATTTATTATCAGTAGATGGTTAAAATAGGATGGAAATGTGTCTAAATGTTCCAGGCCTTCTGTTTCCAGATCCCTCCAGCATCTCGTCGAGCTGCCTGAGTGTGTGAGTGTGTGTGTGACAGAGGGGGTCTGTTTTTATCTTTGGTTATCTAGCTGTATGAGTTTTAAATATCTGTCATAAAGCTAGATAACCGAAAGTAGAAATGACTTCCAAAAATCTTAGAGAGAGGAGAGGGAGGCTCCTCAGGTGGATTCTAACAAAAACAGAGAGGTAAGGACAAGATTTCAGGTTTATTTTAAACGTATTAAAAAAGAAATGACAAGCTGAACCCACTGGTCATTAAAGGGATGTAAAAAAAGAGGTTTTATTTATATGCAAATACAAAAATGTAGCTATTTTTTCAGAATATACTCAGTGTTTTTGGGGGGTCTTTTAGGAAAGTAGAAATACTTTTTTTTCCATCAATTATTTTTGTTTTTCTTTGTCTCATTGCAGGTCATTTTTAAAGTTTAACCATTATGAGATGACTCAAAGCTGAAAAGGGTTTTAAATGTTAAGACTGACATGTTTTAGGCATTCTAGATATTAAGTTTTTATGAGGACGTATTTAAATTTAGACATGAAAATGTTGTATTTTGACTTGTTACAGGAGTATAAATAAGCAAATTAAGATATTTTTAAGTAGCTTGTATTAAAAATAACAAAAAAACTAGATTTTGCTGTAAAGTTGTGTTATTTATTACAATTATATTTCTTTATTGTCTTTCTATAACATAATGAAATTGGTGGAGCATCTTTCTTATTGCTCAATATAAAACAATATATAATAAAACGGTATATAAAACACACCAGTGTGTAAAACCTGCAGACTGGTTTGTGTGCTTTTCTCGAATGTGGTTTAAATGCATTTTAAAAAGTAGAATCTCAGTGAAGTTTTGCTGCTTTATTCAGTCCACTCAGTGCTTAAGAAAATAATTTTTATAATAATTGAATCAGAAAAGAAAACAGGGTTTCCTGTAACTCCGTTTAGATAAAGGATCTTTGTTCGAGTCTTGTCAAACCTCTAATGATGCAGCTGAGTGGTGGAGTGCAGGGTTAAAGAAAAACACTTGGCGTCTGTATTTGAAGCTGCGCTGAATCTGGAGGCCTTTGGGAAACATTGTGTGGCGTTTCAATGAGAAGGCCGGGGCCGTCCTGCAAACGGGAGCTGAACTTTTCAACTTGGTACTTCAGCTGTGTGCGGCGGCGCAAACTTCTCAGCCCGGAGAAAGCCACTAAAGCCTAAAGAGCACCAAAGTGAGATGAGTTTTCATTCAGTCCGTTAACTACCTATTGCTGCAGAGCTCGCTGTCAGCTCGGGCTAATTGCCTCAGATGCTGGAGATGTGAAAAGGCTCTGGTCCAAGTCTTCCTCCTGAGCCTCCTCTGGCGCCGTGTGAACCTCCTGCGCCTCCTCACAAACAGGGATAAAAACACTTGAAGCTGGTGTATGGAATAGGCCTCCTTGATTTGTGCCTCCGTGATGTGAGGGAGTTATTCTGGTGCTTTTATTGCAGTAAAATACACATTCATACCCTGAAAGACCTCTCTCGCACGACAAGAGGGAGTTTCTCTTTGTACGAGCTGTGCAGAGCTTTAAAAGTTTGGATAGTCGGTTGATTTTTTTGTTCAACGAGTTCCCTGTTTATTGTTGGCTTGAATTCAAAAGACTGTAATGATGCATTGGAATGAAAAAACATGCTTTTTAATTGTTTTCCTTCCTTCGTTCTGCTGCAGCCTTCTTAACATCATGGAATTCCTCAACATGAAAGGATAAAATAAGGATAAACATGGGGGAAAAAGGTTGCTCCGGGTTTGCCGCCATCGCCAGTGATGCCATCTTCCCACCCCCCCACCCCCATGCCAGTAGGCGAACAAAGACCCTCCCCAGATCTGGCGGAGTGTACCAGGAGCCATCTTGGGAGATGTTTGTCGCAACGCCTAAAATGGCTGGGCTGGCACTAGAGGTGAGCTGCATCATGGTTTCCTGTTGGGTACCAGAGATGCTGGTCAGGGCGTGTGTGTGTGTGTGTGTGTGTGTGTGTGTGTGTGTGTGTGTGTGTGTGTGTGTGTGTGTGTGTGTGTGTGTGTGTGTGTGTGTGTGTGTGTGTGTGTGTGTGTGTGTGTGTGTGTGTGTGTGACTGTTGGGGGAAGGGATCAGGAGGAAGGGAAAGAAGAAGAGTTCCTTATTTCCTCCCCAGTCACACATGGCCTCTCGCTTTTCTCCTGCGTTCTGCTCCTGCTAATTAGCAGTGAAGGGGTGATGTGAAGGGGGTTGTGGGTATAAGGATGGGCGGTGGTAGTTGGTGGTGGTGCATGGTGCTGGATTTGTCGGGGGGGGGGGTTCTGGGTAGCAACACAATTAATGAGCTGGCACTGGTTGAAGGAAAGCTGCCATCCTCTCTTGTCATGGCGCTTCTTTATTCCCTGAAGCACACCGGGCGGTGGCGTGCTCCAATCTGACAAACCTCATCGATTCATTCATGCAAAACGCGTTTTGTCAGGATTTAACTTCAAATAAATTCAAATGATGAGAATTTACAGCTGACGTTGACAATAGTTTGATCATTTCACTAAATAAACCCAATAAAATACATAGATTTAGTTCATTTTTTAAATGATCATAATTAGATGTCTATTCTAATTGTCATCATTCATATTTGTTCACAGTTGCATGTGTGCATACATAAGATACACACATACTAACCTGGACTCCTCTTCATCTTTTTTAAAGCATTTCTCCTCAGCCTTTAGAAACGAACTACATCCCTCGACGTTGTAATTTTCCCTCGACAGCGGTGAGAATTTTATTATAAACTTTATTTTATAAATGTCACGCGTCAGCAGCAAAAAACAAAGAAACATTCTTCTAAAAAGTGGACTAATGTTGCAGCTCTGAATCTGTAATTGTGCACACAAATGATCATGGAGATCTTTGGGTTTTAGGGCTTTAGAGCTGATCAGTGGCCCTTCTGAGGGACCTGAGGCAGAAAAGCAAGACACGTGAGTGTGTGTGTGTGTGTGCGTGCGTGTGTGTGTGTGTGTGTGTCGGGGACCAACATGCGCAGCTGCAGAGCTCGTGTGTTAATGAACAGCGTCGTGCATTTTCACATTATCATTCAGCCCTGAACTCTCTCACTCTTTAGCCCCTCAATAGCCGCTGCCCGCCTGACAACCCCCTCCTCCTCCTTCCCCCCATTCCCATCCAAAAGCCTGCCTTCCCACTATTGTGGGAACTGGTGGTGCGGCGGGCTCGGGGCTGGGGGGCAGGGTGGGAAAGACCCTCCAGACTAGACATGAGCAGATGCCTGAGACATTAGACTGTCGTGCGGATCACCAGGGTCGGGCGAGCCGCTGAGTTTTAATGTGTGGGCAAGTATGTGTGTTTGATATGTGTGTGTGTGTGTGCGTGCGATGGGGTGGGGGGTGCAGTACGGGCCCTGAAGTGCCACCTGACTGTTCATTAGTCTATTCAGGCTACTCTGCATGTCTGAGAAACATGGAGATGCTACGTTTTCTGCTAAACGAGGGAACATTTCCCAGGCACTCATGCAGACGTCATATGCAGATGAAGGAATATGCAGACGCTGCCTTCAAGTAAATCACCATTTACAAAAGGAATCTGCACGCTTGCGTCAGGACATGAAGTGATGGGCATCATGAGAATCCCAGCAGACAGTCGGTGGCACCAGATCACTGTGAAATGACTCAGCCGAGGCGCTGGGTGCACCTCCAGAAGCTGACTGATGTAACCCACGGATAATGATTATTAATAGACGTGTAAAGCACGTGTAGGCCGCACGTCAAAGTATTATTTCCTCTCCTTATTCATGTAAAAGACTCGAGTGGTCTTTATAATTGCATTCGGCCTGCTCGTCTGTGATGTACGGCGCGTTGCTTCGGGCAAATTTGCGAGGAGAAATCAAGAGTAAAGCTTTGTCTGTAGGTGAGAGAAAGCAGGCCGCAGGAGAGGAAGCTAAACGTCTTGTGTTTGGCAACGAGGGCAGCCATGTTTGAGCCAACATGTGCTCGTGAAGTTAGCTGCTGTTAGCGTGCGCATGCTAAAAGCAATCTGCAGCAGCAAACATCTGGGCACGTGTGTGTTTTCATCAGAGAGGCGCTGACTGGAGCACGTTAGGCAGGAAAATCACATGCAGGATGTAAAAATGAGTGGCAGATAAGCTGAACTCAATGCAGCACATAAGGTTTTATCATATTTTAATCTGAGTCTTCAATCAAGGCGGCCTGAAAAGCAGCGCGGCTGGAGCACGAGGTCCAGCCGCGCTGGACGATTTAGTGTGTGAACACTCAACATTAATTGTGCTCCAAACTCTTAAACTTGACAGAAAAACATACATCCCCCTAGAGAAGACGTAAGACGATGATCACCTCTCCTTTCTTACAATTATTGCTTTTCTCTGTTTGAAGGGAAATATAAAATATGACACGGTGAAGTGACGGTAGCTCGCGTCCCTTCCTGCTCTGAGGCCCGCCCTCGGTCTTGGACGGAGCTCGATGTGGGTCAAGCGAGGCTCTTTGGGTCTGTTTCGTGTAACTGTGGTTGAGTCTTATCTAGGACAAGTGCGTTAAAGGAAGATGGAGACGTGCTCCGACATCCCGGGCTTTTCAGATTACGTCTGCTGTGAGGGTCCAATGAAGGAGGAGCAGAATTAGGTGACTGAGCCTTTAATACAGCCGCTGTCTGTAATCAGAGCAAGAGATGAGGTCATAGGGTGAGTGAAAAACATGAAATCCTTCATGTGACCTTTAAAAAAAACAAAGATGTTATTAAGAAAAAAGGATGCTATTTTTAAAGGAAGAAAAGAATCCCACAACTTATTTATTTTCTTACATTTTTTGATTCAATCAAGTTCAAGTTCATGTGTGCAGCCAGTCGGGGAGTTAGGGGTGTCTGTGGTCACCATGGAGTAAAAAAAGAAGAAGGGGGAGTGAGGAGTACATAACCTTTGACCTCTCTTAGGGTTGCTAGGGGAAAGGGGCCGATCGGTTCAGTAATGTTAGACTGAAAAGGCCAAATTGTCAGAGCTGTCCAGCAGACGTCAACACACACACACACACACACACACACACACACACACACACTTAAACCCATTCACACCTACTCACAGATGGCACGGGCCAGCTTGGGAATGTTAGCTCAGAGAGAGAGAGCTTTCTGCTCTGCTATCATTCATCCTGCCTTCACAGTCTGCTCCTCTTCCTCTCTGGACCACTTCTATCCCAGTACTCACCCTAAGCCTTCCTGTGTTTCAAGCCGAGGCTGTTTTGAAGCTTAAATTTAGCTTTTTTTCCCCTCAAATTCATCTCAGTTTTTTAAATGTTGCTGCCAGGTGAAGTCATTCCTATAGAAATCCTCTACAAATGATATAAGATTCCTCGTTTTGTCTCCACATGATCATTTTATTTCTGTTATTAATCAGCTTTATTTTTAAAAATGCACATATTCTGTAATAAAAAAAAAGTAAATTATTATGTCACTTGATGCTCTCATTGATCCATCTGCACCATGTTTGTAAAATCAGCTCCTGATCCCTGCGCTTCGTGTCCAGCGTTTGATGTTTGAGTCGTTGCGTGTCAGAATGCAAATCCGCGGTTTGTAACGTGTGCACGTTCCACGTCCCCCCCCCCCCAGCAAACGTGTGGCCTCATTTAAGGTTTGCATTCATTCAGGGAGGAGGGGTCCAGCAAATAAAAGAGCGCCCATTTGCATACGCTGCATGCCGTCTGCAGAGAGAGGGAGCGGGCGAAAAAAGATATCAGAGGTGGACAAAGAGAAGGAGGACAAATCCTTCATTGTGGGGCTTGGTGGGAGAAAGGGCTCATCTGAATCGGGGAGTGGGTGAAAATTGACAGAGAAAGAGTTTGCGCCGGTTCCCTGTGGGGATAAAAGCGTTGAGCGTTACAGCCTGAAAATGGAGGAGAAGAACAACATGCAAGAGCTTAGGGGGATTTTTTTTTTATTTAAAAAAAAAACAGTGCATGAAAGGGAAGTTTATTTTCTGAAACATTTCCTTCTGTGTTTGATGTACAAAATAAAAAATAAATCATGCACAGCAGAGTTTACTATTGCCAAAATAGAAATATATGATTTTATTCCCTTAAAGGTTCAAGTTATTTGCTTTTTTGATAACTTTTCAATTGTTGAATCAATGTTCTAACATATATTTATATTTCAACAACTAAAAACCATCCTTTCTTTCTCCTCAGACATTGGACAGAAACCGATCATCTCTTCGTTCTTGAGGACCAACGTGAAACCAAATCTCCTCACATTTACTACGCTGAAAACGCACAACCCAGCTGCGTCATCTCAGGACTTTCTCCTGCACTAAATCCTGCAACAACTAAGAGTTCGTTGCATGAATTTGGGGGGAAAAAATGCAACGAAAGCTTTAAATATTTAAAATAATCAACATGTTTGTGTTGAAACTATGATGTTATCATACAAAATGTATTTATTTTCATAAAAATAAAGAACATGAAACTATTATTTCTGTGTTGAACTCATTTATAAGATTAGCGGGATTCCTCTGACATAGATTTTGTGCTTTAGATTGCTACATTAAAAACGTATTAACAGCTTATTATTTAATTTAAGATATCTTTATTTTTAATTAAAAATCTCAGGTTTAATGTTGAAAGAAGCAGCTTAAATTAGACAGAGCCTCACTGTGCTGGTTTCTTTTTCCACATGGGGGGATTCACATGCTAATGTGTGTGAGGGGTGTGTGAGAACGCGTTTGAGTGACCCCTCATTAAGTTTTAATTAGGAGGAGCAGACAGAGCAACGTGCACTGAATCGCTGAGGCAAAGAAAAGTTCATCAGCTGCACAATCAGTGCTAAAATACACTGCAGTGCATGATGTGAACCAGTGGTTTTTAGGCTTTATTTAAGAGTAAAAATTTAAATTCATGCATTTAGAATACTGTTAAATATCAAATTAAAACATTGTCAAATTAGGGTTTAATCTTATATTTCCCTAACATGGTAAATGTGTCAGTTCACAGCAGGTTTGATGATTAGTTTTGGGATTACATGTCAGCCTGAGGTCATCCGGACTTCAGGGAGTTTCTGACTGATCCGTGTCCGAAGTCAAGCAGCAGATGGACACACGCTCGGGGTCAACGGGGGATTATCACTGTCTCATTGTGTCAAAATAAGAAAAACACTCAGAGGTGACAGAACAGGACGTGTGTTGCAGCCGAAACATACTTGTGTTTTTTTGTAATAAGTTCAAACTCAATTTTTGTTTCTTTAAAATTAAGATTGTTTTTGTTCTAATAACCAAATAGGGAGAAAAACTTGTAGTATCTTAAAGTATCTGCATTTTATATTTTTGATCTTTTATTTTGAAATCAGGAATAAAAGTTTGAAAATCACAAACAGAAGGGACTTCAGTTTTCACGCTCAAAAATCACACATGAGCAAACTTAATTGAAAAAGGGGCTGAAATTGGGACACAGAAAGATAAATTAGGAGATACTTGTAGTGTGAACAGCTTTTTGTCTCCCTAAATCTAAAATCACAGCAGTGCAGGTTTTCCCTCCACGTGAAGTCGGCGTGTTTTCATCCATCTCAACGCTGTACAGCGGCTGATGTTGGCGATTAGTTCCCCTCTCTGGATGAAAGGAAACCAATTAGTGGAATCATCCTGGACGGACGGAAGGAAAACATTCAGACGGGGTGGTTTTCATCATGAAAGAAAGCTGTTGTGTTGGTTTTAAAACCCACAAGCTCTGTATTTTTTTATTTTTTTGAACATCATTTTGGTAAACATCAAAGAACTCCAGGAGCTCTAATTACACGGAGTCCCTCAGTTGAGCTAATTGCTCGGGGGTAAACATCACTTTTTGATGAGTGTCTTGTTGAAGTGGGGCAGCCGGTCAGGGACCTGTTGGTGAAGTCTCCGGTCGGCGGGGAGGTCAGGGGTCACGGTGTGGACGGTTCCCCAGAGGACAATAAACAGGCCAGAGGGTCAGATGCACTCTGGGCCACAAGCAAAGGTCAAGGGTGGCTAATTAAGTGGCTATTTCCTGCTATTCCCAAGTGACTACTGGACTCAGATACATGACATAGATGAGTCTATAAAGGAGGTTTATTAGAAATGTAAACAAAATATTAGAAAACAACATAAAAGAAAAAATAACTTGTAATAAAATCAACTTTAAGGGAGATTAAAAGGTGCGACAGACTCTTTGAGCTAATTTCCCAACATTTTGGAGGGAAAGACGGCGTCACAGGAGCTGTTTACGTCAGTCAGTGAATTAGTTTTTGCATAAGAATGGTGATGGGGGCCTGTGAACTCCTCTGACCCTGATCGCTCTCTCCCAGGACGTGAATAGTATCACTCAAGAGCTGCCGGGCGGCATTTCAGTCAGACCTGAGCCTCGCCATCGCCTACGCTCCTAATCAGGTTGATTTAATGCATCCTACAAGTCTTTTCTCATCACCGCAGCAGCTTCAGAGGAGTCACTCTGAAACACACACAACCCTGCTTCTGGGCCTCCTGCACTTACGGGGGTGGGTGGGTGGGGGGGGGGGGGGGGGGG